>WKFP01014604.1:103621-140848 GCA_011057875.1 Pterocles orientalis | reverse complement strand
GCATTCAGGAGCAAGAGCATGCAGATGAGCAGGGATGCTGCCTCTCAGAAAGAGCGTGCTGCTGACAGACGTTACGAATATGCGTGGCTGATCTTTTGATACAGCCCCACTGCGTCCTGTAGGATCCAGCACTGCTGCTGCCGCGTGCCCAGGGGGAGGATGGAGGTGGAGAGAAACAGCTGGCGCGTGCACGCTGCAGTCAGGCTTCTGAATTTCACAGATGCTTGGTCCATGCCTGTTATTTCCCCACCTTGGCTGTAAAAGCTCGATCTCTGATCAGTCCTAATCGATGTCTGTGTTTGGGGATTGAGGCTGCCTTGCAGTGAGATACCGGGCAGAGCATTTTCCCCTTGCCCATTCTAGAACTACTGAACAGTGTTCTCGTTTAAAGGGGCTGTGCAATCAGTTAAAGAATTGTTTACATGTAACAGAATTGGGAGATGACTGTTCTCTGGCAAGGGTGAAATATCCAAGAAACACGTCTCTCCAAATCACCAGGTCCCTATTAGTTGTCATTCTGTGAAGCACACATGCTTAACATCAGTCTCTTTACCTTCTTCAGCTGAAAAATCTAAGCTGGCTGTTGTTCCCGAGAAAGAGAGCAATTAGAAACCTTTTTCAGAACTCCCTCCTGTGCCTCAGCTCAGTGGCAGAAGAATCTGCTTTCTATTAAAGTGATAAATTGCATAATTGGAGGTGTAGGCAACCCTCACTGTAAAATTTGTCTTTGTCAGATGTACGAAGCATTGATTTTCTTTGCTTGCTGATGCAAAGCCCCCGGTATGAAGCTGTGGTTTCCCAGCACCCTGCTATCGGCAGAGGTTGGTGCTGGCACAGCTGGAGCCGGTCTCTCGTGTGCCAGCCTCGTGCTCTCCCTGCAGCGCTCTGACCCTGCTGCCCGCGCGCGGGGTGTGCCCCTGCCCCGCTGCCCCAGCGCGTGAGCTGCCCAGAGCTCCCGGCGCATCCTGCGATGCAGAGGATTTTATTAAGGATAGTGTTGAATTCATCTTCCAGAATCCTGTTAGTAACCCCCTGGAGTGAGTCCCTGGTGTCCCCCAGCAGATGTGATCACCAGATTGTTCCTTTAGTGTCGGGCTGCGCAGTCTTTCCCCAGGTTACCCCCGGAGCGCACAGAGATGGACGGATCCCGCGCTGGCCTTGCTGGAGGGGAGATGCTGCAGGCAGCCGCGCGGGGAAGGCAGCAGTGCCCTCGGCTCTCTCCTGCAGACTCCAGCAGGACTGAGAAGCGCTTCTCATGGAGCACTCGGATCAATTAAAACTGCTGCAGGATAAAACACGTGGGGAGCATTGCTGTGCAGGGCACATCGGAGGGGAGAGGTGGATTTCCTGCCTTTGTCTGGCTGTGTGAGCAGCAGCCGAGCCTCTGGAAACAGCCCTGTCCTTCTGATCAAGTTGGGCTATTTCTTGTCAGCCCTTTACCCTTCATTTTCCATTTCTCTTTTTGTGTCCTCTTATTTTTCTTTTCTGCTTCTCTTATCCTCCTCCTGCATCCTTCTTTGGACAATCCAGCCTTGGACACTCAGATGTGTAAGCCAAGTCTTTTTCCGTGCCCTGGGAAGAAATGCCGATCTTGTACCCTTGGTTTTTGGTCTTTACTGTGAGCCTGGAAACGCTGTTGGGCAAAGGGATTAGGAGCCCCGAGAACAAACATTACCAGCCACACAAATTTCACTTCTTGTGGTCGGGTTGTTAGTCCAGGAGACCTGCTAAAGATTTCTTCCCATGTCCAGTATGAGCGATCCCTGCATCTGGCATGTTTCTGTCACAGAAAGTCTGGATCTGCTGCTTTCCGTTTATGCCTCTTCCCCAGCCTTAGTCCACCCACAGCATCCCAGTCTCGGTCTCCGTGGCTCTTTGCCATTGCTCATCTCATTCAGCAATCTAAATGCATAAATGTCCTTTTTATTTTTTTTAGCAGCCCCAGGAGACACTGGTTTTCACTGACTCCTTGTTTTCTGGAAAGACGTTTCCATTCTCCTCCCGATTATATCAGAGTGCTGCTGGTGGGGGTGGCCTGTCTTCGGGGGTTAGTCGAGGCTGCCGAGTCTGTCCTGATGGCGTTGTGCTGGGGACGGAGCTGCGAGCTGCTCCCCTCTCTGCTCTGGGGTAATTACAGCAGCAAAAGGGTCTTGTTTCTGGTTTGCCCCGGCAGGTGTTGGCAGCAGGAAATCCAGCGCTGCTCTCGCTGCCTGTGGCACGGAGCCCAAGGCTCTCCCGTCCCGCTGTCCGTGCAGCGGCACCGCAGCCTCGCAGGGTGCTGCAGGGCTTCCTGCGTCGTCCCTGGCGTTGCGTGAAGCTCATCTGCGAGACTAAGGGAAGAAAACTGAGACATTTTGAATTCTGGCAGTTCTTCCGTTGTAATTAAACAGCCTGAAAGGACGCCTCGGGGAGAACAACTGCAGCTCGGCTGTTTACAGAGCTGACCAGGGGAGAGCTTCCTTACAGCGTCTCTGTCTTATGACCTGTAAAGTGTGTTTAACGGATGATCTGTCACCTTAGGTTCTTGTATTGGAAATGACGGTTTCTCTATTAATTTGCATCAGCACAGCATGTGTACAGTTGCTCAGTGTGGAAATACTGCTCTGTTAGTGCTGCTGGTCGCTAAAATAATTTATCACCTGAGCTCTCTGCCTCTTGCTCTGGCCCGTGGATCTTCTTGCCTTAGCATTGCTCTTCCGATCGCGACGCAGTTTTGGTAAAAAGAATCTTTAGAAAGGTTTCTCCTGCTTTTGAAAGTCATGAAAGGCTCATTTCTTCAGTGATGTGATTTGATTCTGTGAGTCAATAGCAAAATGTGGTTCCAGGTGAGAGGTGCTGAGCCAGCTCTCCTCCTGTAGAAGAGATTTTCTGATCCGCTTTCTTTTTATATCTGATTTCTAGATAGCGTGGCCAGGAAGATGTTAATCTTTTGCCTTGGAGAAAGAAATTAAAATCCTGCATCAGTGGGGCACGGCCGGTCTGCAGGCTGGAGCCAGGCAGGAACGTTCATCGAGGGCGGCCGAGTCCCGGGGCAATGCCCGGGGTGAGGGAACACCCCGAGCCCGTGTAGCTCCTGGGGACAGACGAGCGGCTTCGCAGGGAAATGGTGGCAGAACCTGCTGCTGTGATGCTGGGGCGTTGGAGAGGTTCATCGCGGCCCCTCTGGGCACTGACGGGAGCCACCACCACCCCTTAGCTACTCCAGCTGCTTAATCTGAGTGTTTTCCTGCCCACCTGGGTGTCAGCGTGTGTGCCTGGGCGCTGGTAGTGGGGAAGAGGCAGCTGCTTAGAACAGTTACAAGAGGTGGGCTTGGCTCTACAGAGTGTCAGGTGGGTTTAACCCCGGCTGTCCGTGCCGAGCTGCGCGGTTGTGCAGAACAGGAGGCTCCCTGGGGTGGGGTTGGCGGCTTCATCAGTGGTGTTGCGCTGAAGTCTTTCTCCAGCTCCGTGGTGTTCGAATTGATGGTAGTTTGTTGGCGAGACCTGCGAAGTGCTCTCCGTTGCACCCCTTGCACCTGCCCTGCGGAACCTGTTTCACGGGAGAGCTTTGGTGCTGGCCTGGGGATGCTGCACCGGGATGGTGAAGCTGCTCGCTCCTGCACCAGCAGCACCCTTATCCGCGCGCTGGAGGGCCTCCGAGGCAGGGCAAGAGGGGAGCAGCAAACTGAAGCAGAAGTGTGCCGCACCGCTGGCTCCGGCGGCTGGGCTCCGAAAGCAGGAGCGGAGGAGCGTGCCTTTCCTCCCAGCACGGGAACAGCGGGAAGGGCCCCGCCTGCCTGCAGCCTGGGGCAAAGGCCTTGCCTGTTAACAGGAAATCTGAAGGGGTGATCGGGGTGCTCGGAACCCGCTGGATGGACGGGAAGGCTAGCCTCAGGATGCTCTGGGAGCACGCAGCCGAGGCTCAGGAGAGGGCGAGGCTGCCTCTTCGTTGGTAGCACAGGGTTCTGCCGTTTTGAATGGCAAGGACAAGCGTCCCGAGATGCTGTGTCACCATCCCGGGTGGAAGGGTGGAGGGGTCTTTCCTGAGCTAGGGTGCTAGGGAGGGGTGAGGCCGGTCTGTGCAGCCCCTCACCCTGACGGCTCCTTTCTGGGGGTTTGGAGGAGACGGCTGTTGCAGAACTGGGTCACGGCAGCAGCTGGGGAGCGGAGGAAATGCAGATGCAGGGACTGTGGAGGACGCGGGTCAGGGCTTTGGCACGAGGAGCCATGCTGAGGCAGCAGATGCGTGCTAGGCAGAAGGAAGATCCCTGCTCCTGGCTCCGTGCCCCGCGGTCTGGTCGTGTGCGCTCTGCCAGGTGGAAGGAAGGTCTGCGACCCAGTAGATGCAGTGGACAAAAGAATCGCGTTCTCAGATAATTTGTCTTGTTACATACAGTTGTTTCTTGGTGGTGAGAACTCTAGTTTTCAAATGGCTGTATTTATTTAAGGTGTCCCCAGGGGACAGAGGCTGCAGCTGCTGAGATCCCACTGCCCGTGCTGCAGTCCCAAGGTTGTTTGGGGCTCGGTGACAAGCGGTGCTGGAGGGGCCTCGGTGCTGCACGGCAGGAGCTGTGCGCTGGGGAGCTGGTGTGATCGGCCCAGCGGCAGTACGTGGAGGTGTGGGGACTGCCGCTGGCCTGCTGGTGTTGTGAGATGAGCAGCAGAGGCATCTCCCTTCTCGGCTGAGCACTGGCTGCACACGTGTGAGTTTTCCAGCAGCGGGTGTTCAGTGGCTGGAAAGAAGAGGCTGCAGGGTCTGGTGGCGGCTCAGCCTGCGTGGTCAGGTCGAGTGACGTATTCTGCTGCTGGTCTCTGGCAGCGCTTTGGCACCAGCCTGCGGGGTCTCGGGAGCCTGTTGCTTTGAGGTGGGTGTGCTGGGTGCAGGGTGGGACACTCGTTTGCGCTGTTCTCTGCAGCTGAATATCGTTGTTTGTCTGCTTTCTTGAGAGCCGCCGTACGCAGGGTTGTTTGCTGGGTTAGCAGGGCTCGGTGTGGGTGTCATGAGAGGTGACCTGGGGTCTAGGTGACCTGGGGTCTAGCTGCTCTGTGAGGCAGCTCGGGCTGGTCCGGGGGGCAGTTTTCTGCAGGGATCACTTTCTCTGTTTCCTCAGTGGTCTCTGCCCCTTCGCAGTGCCATCCTTCCCCTCTGCCAGGTGCACTCGCACGCTGTGCGCCTCAGAGGGGTAATCCCAGCCCTGCTCCCCTGGGTCAGCCCCGTTCCTGCTGCCTCTGCCTGAGCTGCCCTGAGGGATGCAGAACTGCAGAGAGCAGGTTTTCTAGCTGGTAGTTAACTTTCTTTTCCAGAATGGCCTTTTGTGGCTTTGATTTCTAGGACTGAGGCCATCTGACTCGTTTCCGTGAACACTTGTCCTTTTTCTCTCTTATCCCTGCAGGCAGCGTCCTCGGCGCTGAGCAGCCTGGGCCACGTGTACACAGCCATTGGGGACTACCCCAACGCCCTGGCTAGCCACAAGCAGTGTGTCCTCCTTGCGAAGCAGTCCAAAGATGAGCTCTCTGAGGCGCGGGAGCTGGGCAACATGGGAGCGGTGTACATCGCGATGGGGGATTTTGAAAATGCGGTGCAGTGCCATGAACAACATCTGAAGATCGCCAAGGAACTGGGGAACAAGCGGGAGGAAGCTCGAGCCTACAGCAACCTGGGCAGTGCTTACCACTACCGGAGAAACTTCGACAAAGCCATGTCCTACCACAACTACGTGCTGGAGTTGGCCCAGGAGCTGGCTGAGAAGGCCATTGAGATGCGAGCTTATGCTGGCTTGGGCCACGCAGCCAGGTGTATGCAGGACCTGGAGAGGGCTAAGCAGTACCATGAGGAACAGTTGCACATTGCTGAGAGCCTGCAGGACCGAGCTGCTGAAGGCAGAGCATCCTCCAATCTAGGTAAGGCCGTGACACAGAGCAGAATTTGTTAGGGAATGCTGTGACTATCGGAGCTGCTGCCAGGATGCGTGTTGTCTTCCCAGTTACCCCAGATTGTCTTCATAAATTAAACAGGCACTTGGCAGCTTGTGTGCCAGTGGAACATCTCGTGTTCAATTATTAACCTGCTCAGAAAGGTGCCAGAAAGCACAAGCTCGTGGCAGAGGGGGATTGAAAAGGTAAAGTGCATTTGAAGAACTACTCGGGGGTCAGAAATAAACATAAGTCTTGCACTAAGGCAAGAAGTGATGTGGTTATTTCCTGGCTATTTCTTTGGGAGCTTGTCAGCTGGGTATGTCAATATATTGCTGCCTTGGAAGCTGGGAGGCACAGGGGTCAAATCCTAACTAAGTTTTTTTTCAGGATGTACACATTAAAATCATAAAGTGTAGGAGTCTCACCTTCTCCTAAGGAGAGACACTGGCATCCTGCTGGCAGGCTGGGAAGGACCGAGTTACATCCAAAGCAAATCTGTTCCTGCTGCTTCTTCACAGCGCCAGATGTGGAAGCAACCAAAGATGCGTTTCCATGTCTGCCATGGGATGTGGCATTTGTGCTGCTGATGTTCCAGCTGTTGTTGAGGATGTTCTCATCTGGCTGGGAGTGGCAGAACAGGGCTGTTGCTGGTACAACAAAATATGTGTTTGCTGGCAGCCCTTGATCTCGGCTCTTGCAGGCTGCCCCATGCTGTAGATCAGCTCCTGTTTCTGCTTGGCAGTTGGCACTTGGTTCATTTGTAGATGCTAATTGGACTCTGATGTTATCAGCAGCAGGTAATTAAAAAGGGCTTGATGAATTACTTAATTTCTCTTAATAGCTGAGTCTTCAGGAGCTGGATGAGGAAGATAAGGTGAATTGGAGAAAACAAAGCAGTCCTGGCTTTCTAGTTGGTGTTGTGAATCTCCTCCTTTACACGAATTAGGGCAACAGCGCCCGTGGTGTGCTTGGCTTTAGAGAGCAGGGAGCATTGATGACATTTCTGTCAGTGTGACTGAGCACCCAACAGGCAAGAGAGCTGAGGAATGGAGCCTTGTGTCTGGCTTCCTCCAACGCTGACGTAAGGGCTTCTGCAGAGAACAGCAGCTGCACCCAGCAAAGCACAAACTGCGTCCCCTGTCTCTGCTGCCAGCGTGGGGCTGGTCCTGCGGAGATGCGAGGGATGCGCTGGTCTGCGAGAGGGACAGAGGGGCCCCATGGAGGAACGGGAGCTTGGATTGTCCAGGCAGGGAGCAGGGCGAGGTGTAAACTCTGGGTCCTTGGTGGGGAGGATGGAGACATTGTCCTCAGCTGTGCTTGGGGGACGCACCGGTGTCCCAGCTCCTGGTCAGGACAGAGGGAAGGTTCCTCTTGCTGTGTGTCGTTTGCGGTGGAAGCTGAGCAGAGGGTGTGCAGGCTGCTCCGCTGGCGTAGGTACCGGAGATGGCACAGGCGTGTTTACCTCTGGGGGTGGGCGTGCTCGGAGCAGCACTGGCAAACCTCCAGAGATCAGGACCGCTTTCATTCACCTCCCCTTCAGAGAGCTTCCTGCTTTCTGGAGGATTGCCCCAGTTCTTTCTGAGCAAATCCGGGAAAATGAGGAAATGCAGTCTGGGGAAGCGGGAGCTGTCCCTTGGGTTTGCTTTTCTTCCCCGTGTCGCTGTGGTGATGGGCTGACGCATGTTGTCCATATTGTCTCCCCCCGCTTTTGCAAGGCCCTTGCCACTGGACAGACCACAGCTTGAGCTTAATTCGAGTTCCTCACTATTTCTTCTGATTGCCTGGATGTTCAATGTTGTCTGTCTCTGTGCTACTCAGCATCGTAAAAAACCCAACAACCTGGTACCGAAATGTTGGGATGGGGTGGGCTCAGCAGTTCACTGCGGGTCTGGTATCGCTGCAGTTACTTCGCCTCATCCCAGAATGAAGCAAGCGCTGCCGTGAGAGGAGGAAACTTGGTTTTGTTTCTCAGCCTTCACAGTACTTGCTAGAGGTTTAAATTCTCTGACCGTTTTGCTGGGTCAAAATCAGTCAGGCTGGGACTAGAAAATTCATCTTAATATCATTGTTAATCTTAGAGCAGCTTTGGATTCAGTGGTGCTTTCAGCATGTAATTCCAGAAATTTTGGTTAAAAAAAAAAAAAAAGAGTTTTGGTGCAGCAGAGAATATTTTTCTGGTGTTGGATTTAAGCCTAAATACAACTTTCGGTTGGTATGCTGACTCAGCCACTCTGCGCTTCGTATTAGAGTAGTTTTCCTAGCTTCTGAGTGCAGGATCTCACGTTTCAGCTGTTATTTGGCTGTGTTTTCCTGTGTTCTCTGTCAGAGCTAAGTTATACTGGCGAAAGAGAACATGCAGTTCTTGTTGAGAAAGTCTGTTGCTCTTGTTTAAAATGCATCCAGTACCAATTAAAAAGTCAAGTCTTAATTGTCTCTTTCATCTAATCCACATGCAAAACAAAACCTCATCAAAATAACCGTGCTGACAGGCAAAAAAAATGTATCCAAGCCAGAACGTTAGAGTTGGCCTCTTTGCTGAAGCAACAGAAATTTTCTGTTTGCATTTCACTGATGTAGATGGAAAGCTCTCGTAAGCGTACTATCTAACGCTGAGCAGGACAGGGAACGTAACGTGGCCCAGCTGCTGCGGCGCTCTGCAGGGAGACCGAACGCGCTGTGACTCCGTCAGCAGACGGTAATGGACTGAGGACAAGTCACAAGTTATCGAGCCTTTCACAACAAGGAGATGTGGAGTTTAACCAGAAGTCTCAGATTGTCAACCTTTGCGAAGCAGATGGTGTTCCCAAATGCCGAGGCTGCGTGTAGAGATCTGGCTTTTCAGCCTCGGCAGCTCGTAAGGGTTCCTGTTGCGATGGAGGGAGGATGCTTCAGATTGTTAATAAAACACGGTTCTGAGTCTCTCCCGTGGTGCTTAACATCTCTTTGCAGTTACAGGAGAAGCTCTGTGCCTGTTTTCTTGTGCTTGGCGTGTTGTCCAGCAGTGCCAGACAGGGCTGGGAGCTGGGGCTCCGGGGCAGCGCTGGTCCTGCCTGCCTGCAGCTCGGACACTCTTGGTGTTTGCAGGGGACAGATTTAGCTAATTCCGGCTTTTTTAGTTTCTGGAGCAACGGGATGCTTTCACAGTGACTGCTTTTTGCAGTTTATAGGTTACGTAGCTTTGTGTACAATCCAGTTCCTCCCCGTGTAGTTACTTTATGTTTTTTCTGCTGCAGTTGGTGGTCTGTCCTGGGGGTGCTCCTCCAGACAGGAGGTGGAGGGCAAAATGCTGTTTTCTTTTAGGGGCAGGGAAAGACCTGACGTTGTCTTCAGAGGTCATGTAACTGATGAATCTGCAAGATGTGTGTTTGCAGAGCCCCCTTCAGCGGCTCCTGCGTCCCCAGGCGGGTTGGTGAGAGTTTGCAGAGGAGCCGCGTGTGTTACCGGCACAGAGCTTTGCCGGAGCCGGAGCTGAGCGGGGTCAGAGCCGCTGTTCCCGTGTCTCGTAACACGAGGGCTGAATTTGGAAAGCAAATGCAAAAGCTTTCTAACTCAGTGTGTTGAGTATGAGCTGTGGAGTCACCAGGCATCACTGATGAAGAAGTAGCATAATAAAGAAAAAAAATGGGCATTTTGCAAGGCCAGACGGTGCAGTTGCGGTGAATCTGTGCTTCACGTGTCATGTGAAGCCTTGCCCGGGATTTGGCTGTTGGGAGCGAGGAAGCAGATCGGGCACGAAGGGCCGTGCCACGCCGGCTGTACGGGGACACGTTGGGGTCCCTGCTGCAGGGAGGGGACGGGGCTGCCTCGTGCCGAGCGCCTGGGGAAGCGGCCAGAGCACGAGCTGCAGGAAGGTCCTGGCGTGGCGCGGCGTTGCGGAAGGGTTAGCGCGGAGGAACGCTTTTGTTGAGCCGGCTTCTGTTGTTTTTCAGGAATCATTCACCAGATGAAAGGTGACTACGACACTGCGCTGCGGCTGCACAAGACACATCTGTCCATAGCTCAGGAGCTCAGCGATTACGCGGCCCAGGGCCGGGCCTACGGCAACATGGGCAACGCTTACAACGCCCTCGGCATGTACGACCAGGCTGTCAAGTACCATCGGCAGGAGCTGCAGATCTCTATGGAAGTCAACGACCGTGCCTCCCAGGCATCCACCCACGGGAACTTAGCGGTTGCCTATCAAGCGCTGGGTGCCCACGACCGTGCTCTGCAGCACTACCAGAATCATCTCAACATTGCCCGCGAGCTGCGAGACATCCAGAGCGAAGCGCGGGCCCTCAGCAATCTGGGCAACTTCCACTGCTCCCGAGGAGAGTACGTGCAGGCAGCGCCTTACTACGAGCAGTACCTGCGCCTGTCCCCAGAGCTGCAGGACATGGAGGGGGAGGGGAAGGTCTGCCATAACCTTGGCTATGCCCATTACTGCCTCGGCAACTACGAGGACGCTGTTAAGTACTACGAGCAGGATCTTGCCTTAGCGAAGGATCTTCACGACAAGCTGAGCCAAGCCAAAGCCTATTGCAACCTGGGCCTGGCCTTCAAAGCCTTGATGGACTTCAGCAAAGCAGAGGAGTGTCAAAAGTACCTGTTGTCCCTGGCACAGTCTCTGAACAATTCCCAGGCCAAATTCCGAGCTCTGGGGAACTTGGGGGATATTTTTGTCTGTAAAAAAGACGTAAATGGTGCAATAAAATTTTATGAGCAGCAGTTGAGCTTAGCCCATCATGTTAAAGACAGGAGGCTGGAAGCCAGTGCCTATGCAGCCTTGGGCTCTGCGTACAGGATGGTACAGAAGTGTGACAAGGCTTTAGGTTACCACACGCAGGAGCTGGAGGTGTACCAGGAGCTGGGGGACATGCCGGGTGAATGCAGAGCGCACGGTCACCTCGCTGCAGTGTATATGTCCCTTGGGAAGTACACCATGGCCTTCAAGTGTTACGAAGAGCAGCTGGAGCTTGGGCAGAAGTTGAAGGACCCCAGCATAGAAGCGCAGGTCTACGGTAACATGGGCATCACCAAGATGAACATGAACGTCATGGAGGAAGCTATCGGCTACTTCGAACAGCAGCTGGCCATGCTGCAGCAGCTCAGCGGAAATGAGTCTGTGTTGGATCGGGGCCGAGCATACGGGAACCTGGGAGACTGCTACGAGGCTCTGGGAGATTTTGAGGAAGCTATAAAGTATTATGAACAGTACCTGTCCGTGGCTCAGAGCTTAAACCGAATGCAAGATCAGGCAAAGGCCTACCGGGGCCTGGGCAATGGGCACAGGTAAGGAACGCTGTGTGTGTGCTCCAGTGACAGGGTGAGGTACAAGGGCAGGGGGATCTGTTGGGTTACTGGTGGGGTGTCTTTCTGTGGCCATTGTACACGTGCACGGGGAGGTGGCACAGCAGCGGGTAACAGAGTCCTCTGGGTGCCGAGGACTGTGCCACCAGCTCGGATCGTGAAGCTGATGTTGCTCTGTCCCGGGAGGAGGAGAAGTTTGTAGGGTGGCAGAAGGAGGAGGCTGATACAGAGGTGCTGCGGGTGTCTCCTGGGGGGTGCATTTGTCTCTGCCTGAAAGGTTTGAGCTGGCCTCTAGAGGAAACAGCAAAATGTCTTCTTTCAGGAAAATACTGGCAAAATAAACGCTGTTGTTTTTTTCCCTTGCAGGGCTATGGGGAGTTTGCAGCAGGCTCTGGTGTGCTTTGAGAAGAGGCTGGTGGTGGCACACGAGCTGGGGGAGGCGTTCAACAAAGCCCAGGCCTACGGGGAGCTGGGGAGCCTGCACAGCCAGCTGGGGAACTACGAACAGGCCATTTCCTGCCTGGAGCGCCAGCTGAACATTGCTCGGGAGATGAAGGACCGCGCTCTGGAGAGCGACGCCGCCTGCGGCCTGGGTGGGGTCTACCAGCAGATGGGAGAGTACGAGACAGCGCTGCAGTACCACCAGCTGGACCTGCAGATCGCGGAGGAGACCAACAACCCCACGTGCCAAGGCCGGGCCTACGGGAACCTGGGCCTGACCTACGAGTCCTTGGGCACCTACGAGAGGGCGGTGGTTTATCAGGAGCAGCACCTCAGCATTGCAGCACAGATGAACGACCTTGTAGCCAAAACTCTGTCTTACAGCAGCCTGGGGAGGACTCACCATGCCTTGCAGAACTACTCTCAGGCTGTGATGTACCTGCAGGAAGGTAAGAGGCTGAATTACACCACACAGGAGGTGGTGGTAGGTGTGGGGGGACGTAGGTGGGAGGCCTGAAGATGTGGAGACGAGGGAGGTACTGCGAGCGTGGTGCTAAGAGGTGTGTTTGACAGTGGCCTTTGATGGAAAAGCTCTTGCAGACATCTGCAGCTACTGTTGAGCATCCGTGTAAGTCGCTGTCCCAGTGGGCTGTTGTGGTCAGCACGCCGTGTGAGTAGGAGCCTTCGTGGCATCCCGCAGACGAAGCATTTCAGAGCACAGTCTGTGCCTTCCTGGGGCCGTCTCAGCTAGCGCTGAGCTGGAATCCACACTGCGCCTGGCAGAGTCTCTTTATAAAGCTCATTTGTGCCTGAGCCTAGAAGGTGTTAAACTTTCTCTGTAAGTAGCATTGCACACCAGGAACTGGCTTTGGGAAAACCACATCAGGTCATGATGGATCTTCTCTGATTGTGAGAGCAGGTCTCAAACTGATGTGTGCCTTGCTGATAGCCACCTGGATTTTCTTTCTGCGTTCAACTGGGAGTGAGACCAGGTGGGCGAGTGTCCTCTAAGCTGTGAGCAAAAACAAGTCGTGTTTGATGGGTGAGCGAGGTTCAGCCGCAGTGTCACCGGCTGCTGCTGAGTGCCGGGGCCCGTGCTGGCTGTGAGTCCTGCTGCTGCCAGGGATTGCAGCGTGCGGGCAGCATCTGTTCAAGGTGGTGGTTCTCTGATGGGGGAGATGAGCAGTGTAGCTGGAGTGTCTGAAGCTGAAAGCTGAAGAATTAATTACATCAGTTAATCTGGTTTTCCTGAAACTGACCTTGGCAGGATTCCAGTATGCTGAGGGAATTCAATTAAGCTGGAGGGGGAGAAATTAAACTCGGCTCCTTCTCCTAGTGTGATGCAGAATTCCTGAAAAGCCTGCAAGCAGTAGTTGCTGCTGAGCTGCGTGGTTGTGGCCAGGACCCCCGCTCCCCAGTCCGTGGGAAACCTGAGGGGCCTCGGAGGAAGTGTCCCTGTTGTCAGCATGGAGGCGAGAGGTTTGGGGTGTGGTGGAAGGGGGGACAACCCAGAAGGTGCTGCTGGAAGTGAAGGGAGCTCCAGGTCGTCCACGCAGGGACCCTGCCCTCTGCTCTGGGTCAGCACACAAACCATCCGGAGCCCGCCAGAAGGCTATGGAGAGCTGGTGGGAAGCAAGCCAGTGATGTGGCAGGACGTGGCTTTTCTGGCAGTGTTTGGCAGCTCAAGTGTGTGGCTTTTAAGGTTTAAAAGTTGAAATTCCTGATAGGAGCTTACTGAGTGTGTGTCGGGACTGCACCTTCACCTCGCTTAGGGAGGTCTTGGTCCATGGAGGCGTCTGTCTTGCTGAGGCACCGCTCGCGCTGGTGCCAGTTCGAGTGTCAGCAGCAGCTCCCCGTCGCTGGCACTGCCCTGCCCGGTGTCCCGCCGCTCGGCAGCTCTGCCCGTCCCTGCCTGCCGCAGGAGCCCTGGAGGCCTGAGCCGACAGCCACCAGGCTGCTGAGGCAGACATGCTCCACCCAGCTGCCGAAGCCCCTTCTCCCCTCCAGCACTCTCTCACTCCAGCTCCTTTTCAGGCCTGAGGCTGGCAGAGCAGCTGGGGCGCAGAGAAGATGAAGCCAAAATCCGCCACGGCCTCGGCCTCTCCCTCTGGGCGAGTGGGAACCTCGAGGAGTCTCAGCACCAGGTATCCCGCGGTGTGCCCGTGCCAGCGGGCCGGTGTCCTCTGAGCCCTTGGGGTCGTTGGTCGCCCTGGTGCATCCCGGGGAGGGTGTGTAGAGCACGGAGCCGGCTCAGGCCCGTGTACCTCCTGCTCCATCCAAAGTCACCTCCTCCCTGCCATCCCGCGGGGCAGTCTGGGGCAGACCTCCGCTGCCTGGGGGTGTGTTGGCCTCTGTCTCTCCCAGCCGGGGCTTTGTGCTGTGTCTAAGGAAGTCACCGTGGCTGTTTTCCCTCCCAGCTGTACCGGGCCTCGGCACTGTTTGAAACCATCCGCCACGAGGTGCAGCTGAGCACAGATTACAAGCTGTCCCTCTTCGACCTGCAGACGTCCTCCTACCAGGCCCTGCAGCGAGTGCTGGTCAGTCTCGGTAAGAGATGCCGTCCTGTGCGGGGCTGGACTCCGAGCTCATGCCAAGAGTTCAGCGGGAGTTGTGGGGGGGCGGTTCATGACACATGCTTCACTCCTCGTCTGTCTGACACAGCACAGCATTTCTTTGCCAGGACAGAAATGAGGGTCTCCTGCTTTGGGTTTCAGGCACCTTGGGATCTTGCTTCGTCCATTCATTTGCCTTTCTGTGGCTCATTTTCCCGTACATCGTGTTATTGTCTGCAGCCAAGATGATCCGTGGGACTGTATTCCAGCGCAGAAACGACTCTTTCCAGAAATAAGTGCTGTGACTCTGCTTCCCCGGGTTTTCGTTCTGGTTGGGATAGCAGCTGTCCCTGTTCCTGCACAGTGTGCTGCAGCCCTCGTCGGTGTCAGGTCTGAGAGGTTGCTTTGTCTTTCCAGGTCACCATGATGAAGCTTTGGCAGTAGCAGAGAGAGGACGAACAAGGGCATTTGCTGACCTGCTCGTGGAACGCCAGACTGGGCAGCAGGACTCTGATCCCTATTCTCCAGTGACCATTGACCAGGTCCTGGAGACAGTGAATGGCCAGAGGGGACTTGTTCTGTACTACTCGCTGGCTGCTGGTTATCTGTACAGCTGGCTGCTGGCTCCTGGGGCAGGTGAGGTCCTTTTTGGAGACAAGAGCCTGTGAACAGCCTTTGCAAAGGGAGAAGTGTACCATTTGTAGGTAGGAATGAATCTGGGACCAGAGTGAACGTACGAGGGAATCCTTTCCATCTAGTACATTAGAGCTGAATAGACTGAAAACTGTGGCATGGCCACAGCAATAATGACACAGAAGTGCTTATTCAGGGCACCTGGAGATAGAAATGTTTCACATGTTTAATATTTCGATTTTTCAACCTCTAATCTGTGTATTTCCCACAGGGCAGAGCAGTAATGAGATTCCAAGTATGTTGGCTCTGTGAGAATCCTCTATGCATAAGAATCCCTACTTTAATTATATTTCTGTGCTTCATCCTTCCAAAAGCTTTTGACATTTATTCACTCAAGTGGATTGCAGAAAGCAGAAGGGCATCCCTGCTTCCTGATATGCCATTGAGCTGCCTGATCCTCTGAATTCTCCTCGTGTGAATGTGGAAACACTTATCACAGAGGAGCAAGGAGGATTAATTTGAAGAGGGTTGCTTTTTGCAGACAGCTGTTGTTCATTATCTCATAAAGTGATGACTGTAGATTTTCATGAGTTCTTTCTGGATATAATTTAATAATTGCAGCCCTTCACCATGGCAAAGTTAAAGAGATAAAAAGCACTATTTAGATTGCACCAAAAATGCTCCAGGAAGGGAAGCAAACATTCACACGTGCCTGGCTTCAGATGGGCTGACAGTGATTGGAAGATATGCGTTTCGGCAGCATTTTGCAATGTTGCGTATATACGTGTAAGGTGGTGTTGTCCTGCTGCACATCCAGCCACTAATTGGCTCTTCAGGCCTGTGGTTTGCACAATAAAATGCCAGTAATTCTACAGTATTAATATCAAGCCGAGTTTACTGAAATTATATGGATCAGAAGTGTAGGGTTTGCCACTAAGCTTCATGACCAGTCTCCTCCTTGCCCAAACTGCGTCTTGCAGTTGCACGTGGGTTTGTGACTGTCCCCTTGCAGTTGCACGTGGGTTTGTGACTGT
This sequence comes from Pterocles orientalis, assembly GCA_011057875.1. NCBI lineage: Eukaryota > Metazoa > Chordata > Aves > Pterocliformes > Pteroclidae > Pterocles > Pterocles orientalis. The sequence continues at coordinate 125,004 of WKFP01014604.1, read as the reverse complement.
CCCCTTGCAGTTGCACGTGGGTTTGTGACTGTCCCCTTGAAGGCACTGTAGGGTGTTGGGAAGGAGAGGGACTGTGGTGTTTCCACTCGAGCAGCTTTGCTGGGAACATCTTCAGCAGTGACTCCAGCCCAGCCACAATGACATCTTCTTGTTTTATTAGTGCTGACAGAGTGAGTAGCTCCAGTGGCAGCCCAGGATCCTCGTTATCCCACTGAGATGGTACCCTTAGCACCTCTTCTCTGATTCTGTATTTGCTGCTGTTGCTGGAGAAGGAATTGCTTTGTGCTTTATTCCTCCACTCTTCTTAACTGGTTTAATAATTTATGCTGTCAAGGCAAACAGGGCATCCAGAGCAGCCTTTTACTGGTGATCACAGGCTGTGGAATTAATTATGTCAGGAAGGATATGCCACTCTTAAGTGGAGGAAGGTTTTATCTGCTGTAATAGTTGAATTCTTAACAAAACAGTGAGTGTCCTTTGTCTGGTTTACCCACTGTGAAATGCTATCTTTTAATATTTTATTATGCATTAGTCCAGCTTTTTTTCTTTGTGTATAGTGTATTTTCATGCATATGAGTGAAATGAAAGATCTTTGTAGGTTCTGCTGTAGTAATAACACTTTTGTTCAGCATGTGAGCCTTGCGTGTTCAATTTCTGTGATCAGAGGCTATTAATGGGTATTTTTCATGTGTGTCTATTGAAATGCAAATTACTCTGGTAGGTGATTGTGTGAAAGATCTGTTTTATAATTTATATGAGACTGCTGCAATAGCAAATGCATTCTGAGCCTCTCATAAAAGCATTGCTCTGCCTTCGTACCTTTGGGCTATCATCTGCAAAGTACAAAACCAGATTTTAAAAGCAGAGCTGTAATGCAACATGCTGGAAAAGCCCTGTGGAGACACGGCAGGGAATGCTTTGCCCCAGTTGTACTGGAACTGCCAAATGCTGGGGGCTCTGCCACCTTCCTAGGAAATTGCTGGCAGCACTCTTCCTGCCCTGCCAAAATAACTTCATGATTTTGGTGCCTTGCAGGAATCCTGAAATTTCATGAGTATTATCTGGGTGACAGCCTGACAGAAAATGCCGGGGACTTCCATGAAGCCAACAGTGTGACCCTGCAAACAATAACAAACTCTGCGCTGGAGCAGTACATCTCAAGTGTGCGGGAGGCTCTGGGTGTGGATTCCTACTATACCCGGTAAGTTGGGGAGGGGGCTGTATGACATCCTGGTTCCTGCTCTCCCACCTGAAAGCAATTTATAACAGTCTGAGATGAGTTAATGGGCCAGGAAGTCAGAGAACTGAGAGTCAGAGTAAGGACAAATTGTCATTGCAGCAACAAAAAAATTGCTTTATTTTTGTACCCATGGCTGTTTATCTGCCTAGTAGCTCTATGTGCATATGCCAATACGGTTTGAACCCATAGGCTGGGTAATGAATCTATACATTGAGGAGGCAGATGCCATATCTGACTGCATATGGGCAGATTCCATCCTACTTACAGTTTCCAGTGTAATTAATTCCCTTTCAAAGGTTTACTTATGAAAAACTGCAAATACCATAGGAATTCCACCCCTCTCCAAATACGTTCCCTTGTGGCTATAGCTGAGTAAATAATTTACAATTAATTAATCCATCTCATGTATTTCAGCAAAGAGGGAGGAACCTTACTGCAGTCCATTACTCAGATAGGTCCCACAGCTGTTTCCTCATTTGTTTTATCCTGTGGATTTATCACAAGTCAGGCTTCTTTGCTTATTTATACTCAGTCTCATGATCTCTCATATTTATATTCACGTCATCTCTGGTTTGATTTATTGTTTGGATGAGTATGAATATGGTTTCTGTGCTGATATTTACAAGTAGTTTTTCTCTGAATGCTTCCATCTGAAAAGCAGAGTGGGGGGTGTCCCTGTCCTTGTGTGAATGAAGCATGCAGAGTAGAGGATGTGGCGACAGTTTAGCTTTGCTGTTAAAGTGAACCTTGCTGTGTAGTCGTACATTGCTTTATTTCAGGTGGGTTTGGTTTTTTTCCTGAACCAGCAAAAATACTGGATTTGGGAAGATGTGGAAAGAGGTGTCTCTGTGCAATAAGTCAGGGGTCCGCAGTGCCAGGCTCATCTTCGCTTCTCAGCGCTCTGGCGTGGCCGCCCAGGGAAGGGCAGGCGCTGGGCTCCCCGGGCAGGCGCTGGGCTCCCCGGGCAGGTGCTGGGCTCCCCAGCCCGGCCTCTGGTTGCCGGAGCCCGTGTCTGGGCTGGGGCCAGCGCGAGGAACTGTTCCAAAGAGCCGCTGCCGAGGCGCTCAGAGCGAGCGCCGGGTTGTGAGCCGGGAGTCAGCGCTGTGCGCTTCGTGTGCGACCTCTGGGGCCTCGCCACCAGAGTCCAGCTTCTGCAGGAGAGGCGGCGGCTCCCTCGCCTCCGGCTGCTGCGGGACGCCAGCAGGGACGGGGAAATGGCGCCTCTGGCTTGTGCTCTGTGAGGAGGGCTGCTCGGGCCCTGCCGCGGGGCTGCTGGTCCGCCCAGGCTGGAAACCTTTCCCTCTGCGGTAACCTGCTTCTGGCAGGACTGTGAGGCTCTGGGTGTGGGACCAGCCTGGCGCAGCCGTGACACGCAGCAGCAGGCGGCTCTGTGTGCTTGTGCCTGTATGCCGTGTGTATGTGTGTGTGTGTGCATGTACGCCTTTTCTGTCTGTGTGTGCATGTACGCCTTTTCTGTCTGTGTACACCTTTTCTCTGTGTTTGTACGCCTTTTCTCTGTCTGTCTGTGTGTGTATGCCTTTTCTCTGTCTGTCTGTGTACGCCTTTTCTCTGTCTGTCTGTCTGTCTGTCTGTCTGTCTGTGTACACCTTTTCTGTGGTTCCCTGGGGAGGAATCCCCGCCGTGTGTCCAGGGAGCGCTGGTACCCGCAGGCTGCGGCCGGGGAGCACAGCCGGCGTTCCCAGGCTGGGCTGTGCAAGGGCTTAAGGAGCAGAAAGTTTGAACAGAAATAATGTGTTGCCATTCAAGCGTACAAAATGCTGCAAAGCAGCCATTATTCCTGCTTGCCCAGGAACATCTGATATAAAAGAATTGTGACGCTTTTAAAACTGTCCAGAAAAAAAATCTGCAGAATGACAGTGGCTGGGCTGAGCATGATTTCAGCCCAGCGTTGCTAGCCAAGAAAGCTCATTAAAATAAAATAAAAAAGACCAAAGAAAATCAAGGATCTGTATATCAGTGTGCAGCTTGCAAGATTCTTGGCAGCTGGCTAAACATTTATATGCAATTTATGAATGGAATTCATTTCTCAATAATTGTCTATTTTTGGATAATGCCCTCAGGCCCGAGCACTGCTGCTGGCGTTATATCCAACTTCAGCAGAGGAGTTTGTCACCTGTGCTACCAGGAAAGAGCTTGTCCAGAGTACTGCCAGCTTGGGAGATCTCAGGATTTTTGCTGTGTCCTGCCAGTCATCTGCTACATAAATTTCTTGTGGGTTTCTGCAATCCCTTGAGATCGTTCTAGACACGCCTGTTATTAAAATTAACTGAATCTTGTAAGAGCTAAACAAGTTGTACAGTCCCAGGATCTTTATGCAGTGACAAACTGAAGACTATAAAAATCTTGGAGACACTGCTTCAGAGCACCGAAACCTCACGGTCCATAACCCATGGCATTTTCTTATGAGGTACAGACGGCAGAATAAAAGCAGATTTGTGGCTGTATGTGAACCTGGCCAGGTTGCAAAGAAGGAGGAAAGTAAACCTCTCCCTAGACCAGAAGAACCTACATTGAGCCATACATTGGTCTCCCAGAGAAGAGAGGAAAGTTAATAAGGACGAGGCAAAAGAGATGTCTGAGTTGAGATGGACAACATGTCTCTAGAAGAAAACTTTTCTGCCTCACTGCCCTAGTCTCCAAGGAGGCAAGCGATGTCAGTGTGATCTGTGGGGTTTGCAGCTAAGTCTGCAGTTTGATTTCTCTCCTGAGGGTTTCTGTTCCCCTGGGGTAGCTGCACAACGATTCTCTTCTCGTTTCTGGTTCTTCTGCTGCTATCTATAAATATTTTTGTGACCACAACACTGAAAATCTGTGAGTGATGATACAAGATACGAAATGATTTGAAAAAAATCTGTACTGCTGTTCTGAAAACTTCTTGTGAACATAGTGTTTGATCCTGTTTCTCTGAGTATGCTGTTGGTGTCTGGAAGTTCCTTTGGAGGGTTACTGAGCATTTAGTATTGCCATTGGGGCAGGACGAGCTTTAGGCATCCAGTGAGATGAGGGATTCGGGGATCTTACCCTCTAGATACGCCTGTACACTAACAAAATCTCGTGTGACAGATTTGCAGATCCTGTTTTCGGTTCCATTAACCGTTTGTCACCACAGTTTCTCTTCCTAGCAAAGGGAGTCCTTCAGTCCTTAGGCTCTGGGGTGAGTTTTTAATTTCCTGTGATGTCAGCTTCCTCCTCTCCTCGTGGTGATGGCAGGGGTATGGCTTTGGTTAAGGATTCTGGGTTTCACCCTTGTCTCTGAGGTCATTGGGCTGGTGTGGTATGATCACAGGCAGGAGCTCTTTCCCCACTTCAAAATGATATGCAGGGAATTAAACAAACAAATCTTGTCTGTGCCGTGTGGGCGAATGTCAGATTCTGCTTTGAAACTCTTTCCCCACGTGGATCAAGGGCTTCCCTACAGCATTGCTGGGCCACCAAGCTCCGGCACACCAGGAGAGGCTGTCACCTGCAGTCCCTGGAACCTGGGCTCTGCCTGCCAGCAAAGAATAGAGGGGTTTTAGTATGTATAGCACATACGTGAAAACTTCTGCTTCACTCTGACTTACTCAGTTCGTAGCTTGCGTAAGTGCACTGTGATTGTGTGCTTCTGTGTCTGAATGTCAGTGCTGTTCCCTTCCCTAATGCTGTAAGCGAGTTTGTAGGTACTGCTGCGCCTCCAGAGCGGCACATCTTCCCATTTTCTGCTCCTGGAGAGGAAGGAATAGTCATGGGATGTGTCATCAGGACTGTGTTGTGGTGGTGCTGGGTTCCACGCTGCAGCCTTCTCTTTGTGCTGGAAATGGTTCCTTTCAGCTGGTCTAATTAAGCTGACAAATAACGCAACTTGGAAAAAAACAAAGTGTGAGGGACTTTAAAGTCTGCTTGAACTTGTGCTGGAACAGACTCCTTTCTCTTCAGGGAGAGCATGTGGCCTCCTCTCTTGGGTTCATGAACTCGAGCTTTTGCCTCTTTAAGGAGCTACAAATACTTATTGTGTTGCTCAAGACTATGCCAGGACTCAAAACTGAGCATGCCTGCAGCTGGAGGAGGCAGCTGCGGACAGCCTTCTCTTCCCCCCGCCCCGGGCTAACCCCATTTCAGTGTTCACAAAGTGACTGGCTTTTGTCAGGACTTATTCTTTCGGGTTATTAAATTGTATTGACCTGGAAGTATGCTTGCAAGATATCCTGTGGTCCATATAGCAACACAGGGACAGCTCTAGTTGCCTGTAACTCTCTCGTGTGCCTAACAAGAGGAGGTGATGCAATCCAGGGAGAATTTGACTTTAGCATTTGGTTGAGGTTGTGTCTGAAAAACATTTTCTCTCAAACTGGTTGAGCATTTTTCACAAAGCTGTTGCTCTGTCTTGCATCAGTGACTCCTTCACCCTTCTGTTCCCCTTGCAGAGCCTGTGCCAGTAGCGAGACTGAGAGTGAAGCTGGGGATATCATGGACCAGCAGTTTGAGGAGATGAATAACAAACTGAACTCAATGACTGATCCAACTGGCTTCCTGAGGATGGTCAGCAGGAACAACCTTTTGAACAGGTGGGAAAACAGCACTGCACTGTGACGATCAGCAAGCAGAATGAGACATCTTGGTGATGGGCTTCTCTCTAAATTTCAGGTTTAGCATGCAGCCGGTGCCATTGCTCGTGGTCTCCCTATTGCCCCGTGTTGTGGGGGCACAGAGCAGCAAACGGATACTGTCCTTTATGGTTGCAGTAACCACCCGTTCTTCACAGTGTGGACGTATGGGGAGCATTAAGCATCTCTCTTAGGAAGAAGGTCTCCATGTTAGTGCTGTGAAGCACTGTCCCCTTCTGAGCAGAGGGGCCCATGGGCATCCTTGCAAGAGCCCTGAAGTTTCGGGAAGGAAGCAGATGAAAATCTGCGTGGAAGAGAGCAGATTAAGAACTAAAGTGGGAGCAGGAAGCGTTTCTGTGCCCTGGCCTAGAGCTCTAACAGGGAACTGTGAGCTCCTAGACTTCGGTTAAGCAACAGAACTGAGTGGTTAGCCAGAGCACGAGCTGTGGTCTTGCAGCTCCAGGCTCCAGCTCACCTCCTCTGTGCAATGGCTTTTCTGCCAGCTAGTACCGACGTGAGTTTGTGCAGCTGTAGGTTGGTGCTGAGGGGATTGTTGCTGCTGTAGTGCTTCAGATGATGGTGGAATTATGGCCCACAAGCAGTGACTGAAGGTATGGCATCTGTTTGCTTTGGCTTCTGCACTCCAGGGGACAAAAAAGAGTATGGCCTGCTTGGAGCTGAGAGTAAGAGCTTGTCTTCCCTACTGCCAAGGCAGACCCTGCATTCCTCATGTGGGGCCTGAATGCGTGTTCACATCTTGTGCTTGAATGTTGGAGATCCTCAAGGGAGCTTGCATGGCTTGGGGCCAGTGCAAGTTTCCTCACGCACAGGCATTGCACATGCTGTTAAGGTCCCGTGTTAGAAAATGAGACCCTGGAGATGCTGGGACTGTTTGGAGCCATCTAGTCTCCATGTCTGGCGACAAGGGGGTGGCTGAAAGGAAGCCCTTGGTTTGGGGTGGGTGCCCTCTGGCTGCTGTACTCAGGTAACCTGGCTTTTAAGCTGAGAATAGTATGGGGGTTTTTGGCAGTTCTGCTTAGAAAAGCAAAACCATGGGATTTTGACAGTTAACTTCAGGAATGTCTTAGAAGAAATGGACTTTAGAGGAGAAAGAAGCACGGAAGGGATGCTGCAGTGTTCTCAGTACTGGGCAGTAGCTGTCTAAGCTGTGGATGCTGCTAATACAGCTCCCAAGACAGTCCCAGTTGCTCATGTCTTATGCAGCTTTGTTTTTTTCTGTTCCTTAGGGCTTGCAGACTTTTGTTGGGTTTCCAGATTGAAATTTGATTTCCTCCCTGCTAGCTGTCTTCTGCTCCAGCAGGGGACTTGATCACTGCCTGTACCTGGATGTAGCTCCCCCACCTTTTCTTTGGCCTCTCCACCATCAGGGGTTACAGTTGGTCCTCCTTCCATGTACCTGCAGAAAATATGAGCAGCCCTGATGTTGCTCAAAGGGTAAAATATGCTTCCTTGAGGGCAATTTTTGCCATGCGTTGTGGTGATAATTTGTAAAAGGCAAAATGGGAGGTAAGGAGCAATGTGACTTGAGTTGCAGATGCACTTCTGCCAGGGCCATTGCCGTCTCCCAGCTTCCCTCACCGCTGCAAAGAGCTTGTTCCTTTCCCAGCAGAGTCAGCATGGTCATGGTCCATGGCCAGTCCTACAAGCGTAGTAGACGAGCGGGGTCTTTGGGAGGCAGATGGGAAAGCAGCGGCTGGAGAGCCTCTCCTCTGCCTGGTTCTCTCCATGCGGGGTGCAGCGCTGCGGCTGCCCCAGTACAGACCACACAGGCAGAGTGCTGGGTGGTCTGTGGGTTTTGTGCAACCACGGGTGGGTTCTGGAGATAATTGCAGATCCTTAAAAGCATCCACAGGGAGCTCATATCTGAATGTTTTCTGGAGCTTCCCACAGCTTGGCATTGTGAGCATGTCAAGGCTCCGAATGTGCATTCAGGGCTGTGTCTCTAGGAAGCGTCTTTTGGAGGAAGGCTTGCAGAATGACAGGCCTGATGGATGTCCATTGTCCTGAGGCTGTCAGACCGCTGCTGCAGTGAGGCTGACTCCCAGCCCTCCAGAACGGCTGTGCTGGGTCGTGACTGGGGTGTGACTTGCCCGGAGCCCCGGCGGGTGCCAGGGTCGGAGCGGCTCTGCGCTGACGGGGGTGCGCACCCCTCCTTCCTGCCTGGGCCCAGCCACCTTCCTCCTCCGCAGGCAGACCTGGGCCCTGTGAGGCTGGTGGCAGCCAAATCAGTCTGAGCCCACGGCTTGCACGGCACAGGCTTTCTCCCCCTTTCTCTGAGCTGTCGTGGGATCATTACTTTGTTCTCGTGTCTCCAAGACAAAGGGCGGAAGCAGAGCGAGCGCTGATACGCGCAGGCGGTCCTGAGTCCCGCTTTGTGCTGTTTCCTCTGCTTGCTGCATGTCGGGCTGCCTTACACAAAGGGTTATAAATGAACGGCACTGCAGAGTGTGTGCAGAGGCTTCCAGATGAGAGATTTTACTGTTCCAGAAATCAGGGAGCCCCTCTGCATTGCAAGAGCAAGGTAGGAATGATCAGCGCCGCGTCCCAGAAGCCAGTGCTGCTGCTCTGTAGAAGGGGCGTTTGGCCAAGAGATTCAGGTCTGCGTCTGGTCTCGTTGAAATCGCCTGCACTCCGGTGCCTGGCGAGCCAGCTGGAGAGCCGTTTGTTCGCACTGGTTTGGGAGAAAGGGAGCGTGCTGGCCAGGGCTCCACATTGCTCTGCCTGCTGCAAAAGATCTCTGTCCGTCCTCCCCCTATGGATTTTCCCCTCTTTGTGCACGCAAACACACAGGCTAGAGATGTGAAAGATTTATGATACTCCCTTGGTTTTGTTCTAATGAAAAGCGATCTGAGTGGTGAAGGAATAAATCTAGAGCTGCTTGGCTGTGAAACCAAGATGAAGGAGGCTCTGCTGATTAGAGCAATCAAGCCGCTATTCCCTGCAATAAATTAGTGTGTGCGAATCGCTCCGTGCGGGCGGTGAGGCTGGCGAGTGCCACCTGCTGGCAAGTAGCCGCTGTCTGGGAGCGTCGGGACTTGTGCTGGGAGAGAGCTCTGCGTGCTCCCGGGTTCCTGGGTAAGCAGGGAGGTATTCCTGCCCTTGGGACCGGTATGTCAGGCAGGGTGTACCGGGGGGGGTCCAGAGGGGAGCAGGTGGTGCTGAGTCCGTGCTGATCCAGCAGCGAAGCCGCTGTTGCTCAAGTCGCCTACTCAGTTCCCAGCAGCTCTGAGCAGCGGCAGCGTACTCGTACTTTCAGCAGAATCTCTGCGTTGGAGAGCGCGGGCAGGTGGACACCAGGCTTCCGTTTGCGTTCTGAAATTGCCCCTGTTGGCCCGTAAGATGTAAATTCCTTGTTAGTGGGAGGCATGGGTGGTAGCATCCTTTTTTCTCTAGAGAACAGGATTTAGACGTGATGTGAGCTGGGTCTGGAGACTGGTTGCAGCAACTGAGGAGGGAAAGAGAGGGGACTAAGACACTTTCTGACCTGTTGGTTTGTGTCAGAAGAGGTCAGGGGACAGCTGAGGCTTGTGGTTTGTCAGTGGTAGGAGTGCACAAGTACAATATTTTTGCTCTCCTTGTCTTCTCCTGCATGTTGGCTTAATCTGGTAGTGTGAAGAGACATTGTGCCTCTGTGTATGTGTGTACGTATATCTGCTGTAGGTGCATGTATGCGTGCATACGTATGAATATATATACGTATGGCAAATATGTCCAACTGACTGTTGGATTCTGAGTTTTATTTTTATTTCCTGGATGTGCAAACACTTTCTGCGTTTATTTCTTTTCTGTGTTGATAGCCAATAATTGATCCAGGCAAGAGGTAAAAATAAGGAACAGAGACAAGGCATTTCTCCTGAGTAAACACTTTAAAAAGGACGTTGCAGACTAGTGTCCTGACGAAGCAGGGGAGTTTGGTCATGAATCGGGAAGCTATAGATGTTTTCCTGGGTGTAAACTGGCGAAGGCACAAGCGTCAGGAGGTGTCTGGGAGGCAGAGGAGCGCTGTGTTTCACAGAGACCTGGAGTGGAGGGAGGCTTTCTGTGCGCAGCAGCGCAGAGCGTGAGCTGAGCTGGGATTTCGTGGAGCCCTCCATCGAATGCAGGTGGCACCTTGAGGACAAGGCGTTGCCTCGTGGGTGGCCTTGATGCCCCAGGTTGTTGTGTTCATTGCTGGCCAGCCCCAGCAGGGGCTCTGGTTACACTTCAGACCTTGCACTGCCATTGCTGTTCAATGTCTCCTTTCCTTCCCCACCTTTTCTTTAAGGCCCACCTGTCAAAACTTTCTGGAAAATTATTCTTCTCACATAAAATGGTTGTTCATGGCACCACGCCAAGGATAACCGTTCTGGGGAGCACAGCTGCTGGATTAGTGACATGGAATGGGGCAACACCACTTCCTCAACAGGGCAGTAACTTTTAGTCGGCATGCCATCTCAGTCGTCTCACAGTGGCGGTGTTTGGTGGCTGGGGATGCCAGGAGAGCGCGTGCAGAGCTCTGTCTGGGGGGATGTCAGAAGCGGGCTCCAGGTCAGCTCTCGCATCTGACTTCGTGGAACCATCCAGAGGAGTGGCAGCAAGTGCAGGCATAATCTGTGTGTCTTCTTGTTGGCCGGTTGTCATATTTCCTTTTGGTACCGCGCGAGATTTGTTGATGCAAAACCCAAGGGCAGAGCTTCCTGTGATTGTAGCCAGTGTCTAATGGGTGTTGTGTTTGCCCGCACACAGCCACTGTAGATCTGTGTGCAGCAGAGACTGTGAGCAGCACTTCGGGTGCTGAGTCCGTAGAGAAACTCCATAGCAGTGTAACGTGCTGTCTGCCGCTGGTTCACCCTGCCACTGCTGCCGTTGGGCGTTGTAGTGTGAAGCTGAATGGCAGAATGAAGCCCTGCCATGGAGCATTTTACAGAACAGAGTCCTCTGGGTGGACCCAGACTGGCTCATTGTCAGTGTTACGAGGTCACAGCAACCTGTAAGATTTCTGCAGCTAACTCTCCCTTGTCTTTTGTCCCCAGGAGCTGTCAGAGCATGACCAGTCTGTTCAGCAGTGCCGTGTCTCCTGTGAAGGATGGAACATCATCTCTTCCTAGGAGGCAGACTTCCTTCACCAAACCCCCCCTCCGTGCACTCTACGACTTACTGATAGGACCTATGGAAGGAGTAAGCCTTTGGCGCGGACAAATACGGAGATTTGCTTATCGTCATCCCCTGCCAGTGTGGGAAAGCAAGAGTAGGCAGCTTGGGGGTTGTCTCTGAGGCGTGGTGGTTTTCACTTGGTCTTCCCAGATGGTGAGAGGGGTGTGCTGGGAGGAGGAAACAAGGGATGTTGTTGGTACCACTCAGCTGCCAAAGTATAATGCGTTTGATGAACCTAAGCAGGAAGTGTATCCTTAATTAACTAACTGGCAAACTCAGCAGCTCTGTCTAGGGACAAGTAGGTCAGGGAGATAGAAGCAGCAGCACTGGGAGCCCAGCAGCAGCATGGGAGCCTGGCAGCACCGCTGGCCCACCCTGCGCCTCCCGCTGATGGGCGATGCCGTGCTGTAGCCAGCTGCAGCCAGAGGAGCTGGGCGTTGCTCTCTTTCCGTCCCAGAGGTTGGTGCTTTTGCAAGAAGATGAATGTTGTTCTGTTCAAACCTGTTTGTGGCTCTGGGTTGATTATAGTGGAGTGTCTTGAAGCACAGGTTGTACACACAATCTGTCCGTAGGTGATTTGCTTTTATACAGGAAATCTCTATTTTGAAATGTAATACCAGAAAGAGTGTTCTCTTTCAAAGGATAAGGTGATGGTAATATTGGCAAGAACATAGGTGGTGGGGTTAACAGGAGGGGCTGCTGTACTGTGGTGCGGCTGGTCCCCAGTGCGCTTGCTGAGACTGGGTGTGACGACCAAGATCTGTACAGCGTGAGTGTGCCCAAGGCTCGTCCATCTGACGTGTCTGTGCACAGGTGAGCAGCAGTCCGGCTGTATAGGTCTGTGCAGTGCCAACCGGTGTTCGCCTGTCACCACATCTGTGTTCACACAGAGAATTCTGACATGGGTATTTCCAAACCTGACCTGGGCTCAGACTAGAGCCTGGTGCCTGGAAAGTGCAGGCTGGGCACTGATGGAGCGAAAGGGCGAAACGGGTTCTCTCTCTTTTCTTTCCAGGGTTTGATGCATTCCAGTGGGCCTGTTGGCCGCCACCGCCAGCTGATACTGGTTCTGGAGGGAGAACTGTACCTCATTCCTTTCGCTCTCCTGAAGGGCAGTTCCTCCAATGAGTACCTCTACGAGCGCTTCAGCCTCATTGCAGTGCCGTCCATCCAGTCGCTGAACCCCAGCTCCAAGGTCTGACATTGCCCCATAAACCCTCTTTCGCAGAACTCTCCTGGGGGTGCAGGCTCCTAGACTTGCTAGAACAGCAGCAGCTCTGTCCTGCTGTGCCGGAAACCACAAATGTGCCACTTTCTGAGGCACTGCCGGTTCTGATGGGCACGTTGAACACCACAGACGTGAAGTAGGTTCTGATGTAGTTCCTGCAGCACAAAATCACCGCCAGGAAGGACAAGGGGGATGAATCATGTGGATATCCTTGTCTGAAGGATATCATGTCCTGGGGCGTGGAACTGCTTGGCAGACTGCAGAAATTGAGATGTTTGTGGTCTGTACTGAGCTTCCTTGGCAAGCCAGCTGTCCTGTCACATTGCTGGTGTGCTTACCTACATTTTAGGCAAAAGCTGCAGAAGTATCTTCATGCTGATATTTGTCATCGGCATTTCTAAGGCCCCAGTCTCCAGGGAAGATGCCCTAAGTCATGTCTGCTCTTGCTGAGCAGTGTTCTGCTGCGTGCCTTGGCTCGCACTGGGTTAAGCACAGTCACTGGAACGGCAAAAGGGTCTGAACCTGGTCAGCGTTACTGCTGTGGGGATTAGGCTCTTCTGGTCAGTCCCGGGACCCAGTCATCAGTTGCATGAAGCACCGTGCTGCTGGCAGTGCTGATACTGATCCCGGAAACACAAGTGCAAGTAACTCGTTAGTGAGTGATTACAAGTAGTCTTCCCATGAGGTGGGAAGCTGGGGTCTTCTTTAAGATTTTAGCCCTGCTACAGCCCTCAAAGGGACCTGGGCTAGGTCTGTTGTTTTCTGTCTGTTCACCCAAGATGTGGGGATAGAAATCCTGACGCAAGTGGAGATGTTCCTTGGGATAGTTGAATGGAAGAAACTAAAGAAATGTGAGTTTTTAGACTTCTGTTTAGAGCCAAAGAGACAGGATATTTTATTGCCAGCATCAAAACAAACAGATCTATGAACTCCGTTTTCTCTTTTTCTTTCTCTCTGTAGTCCCATACGAGGAAGAATGCTCCTGCTTACTCCAACTCTACCTCAATGGCAGCTGTCATAGGAAATCCCAAGCTCCCGTCAGCAGTTATGGACAGGTGGCTCTGGGGACCTATGCCCTCTGCAGAAGAGGAAGCATATATGGTGTCTGAATTACTTGGCTGCCAGCCGTTAGTTGGCAGTGCAGCAACAAAAGAGAGGGTCATGAGTGCCCTCACTCAGGCAGAATGTGTCCATTTTGCAACCCATGTCTCCTGGAAACTGGCTGCTTTGGTCCTGACACCCAGCACTGACAGCAATCCAGCCAGCAGCAAGAGTTCTTTTGGGAACCCCTACACAATCCCAGAATCCCTCCGGATGCAGGATGATGCCAGTGATGTAGAGAGCATCTCCGACTGCCCTCCTCTTCAGGAGTTCCTGCTTACAGCAGCTGATGTCCTGGATCTGCGGCTTCCTGTCAAATTAGTAATTCTTGGCTCTTACCAAGAATCCAACAGCAAAGTCACTGCTGATGGGGTCATTGGCTTGACAAGAGCGTTCCTGGCTGCTGGGGCTCAGAGCGTCCTGGTGTCACTCTGGCCCGTTCCCGTGGCTGCTTCCAAAATGTTTGTGCATGCCTTCTATTCCTCCCTCTTAAATGGGATGAAAGCCAGCGCAGCCCTTGGAGAAGCGATGAAAACTGTGCAGAGCAGCAAGCAGTTCTCCCATCCGTCCAACTGGGCAGGTAGGAAGAATCTGCTTTTTGACAGGCAAGAGGGTTTCTAGGAAGTGCTCTTATGCCAAATTGAGTTAAGCAAGGAGCAGTGCGAGCAGGGAGCTGGGAGCAGCATGTGCCCTGTGCTCTCCCAAGAATTCTGCCCCCGTGCTTCAGACCCTGATTCGACTGAGTGTGGCTGAGTGTCAGTGTCATAGAAAACGTCAGTATTTCCCTGTGTGTAGTAAGGGTGTTATGAATTTGGTAAATTTAAAGCAACTGTGAGATGAAGTGTGTTTCATCACAGTGGTTTCATGACTGGAAAGAAACCACGTGCAAGACAGTAACTCACTCCCTGTGTTTGAAATCTACGGGGTGAAGTTTCCGGTGTCCTTGGGATGGCATTAGCTAGAGAAATGCTGTGACCCACACGTGGAGCATGGTAGGACAAGTTGAGCTGCCATACAGTGTTCTTCCATTTGCTTGATCAGGAAAACACTGTATTTAAAGAGGACAGTAAGAAGCTTTCTCCAAGTTCAGTCTGTGGGACCAGGCAGGGGGTGGGTGGCTGCTCTGCGAAAAGAATGTCACTGTGCCGGGCACAGTAAACCATCATTCCGTTAGTCCGAGAGGGCAGAGGATATCTGCTTCTGTTTTGAACATTTTGTATAACGAAAGGAGGTTGAGCATCTCTTCTCTGAACCCTCCAGGCTTCATGCTTATTGGGAGTGACATGAAGCTGAACAGCCCTTCTTCCCTGGTCGGACAGGCCCTGACGGAGATTCTGCAGCACCCTGAAAGGGCTCGAGATGCTCTGCGCGTCCTGCTGCACCTGGTAAGAGAAGGGAAACACCGCCGGCAGGCACAGGGAGGGACACTGCAGCCCGGGCAGCTGCGAGGTAATGTCACCTGTGGGCATGTGTCTGTGAACGGTGGATAGAAAGAGAAGCGCCGGGTGGGTAGCCACTGACACCTGAATATGTACCTTCAGCCCCTCTCCCTTACCCCAGGGAGTGTGGTCTCTTGTGAAAACTCTGGGTCAGTGCGAAAGGCCTCGGACACCTGGTGGCATGTCTGGAGCAAGAAGAGGCAAAGCGAGCGAGGTCTTACACCGTGTTGTGACAAAATCCTCCCCAGACCCGTCTGGTTTGCATTAGCTGTTGAGTGGGGTCTTTACTTTGAAAATGAGGTAATCATCAGGATTAGTTGTTTCTACAAGAAGATAGCTGTGAAGTCATGGAGACACGGAGCATAGTGGCCGCTGTGTCTGTGAAGAGGCACTTTTCCTGTTGGGGGGGGAGCAGCAGGGCTGAGGCCAAACTGCTGGATGTCCAGAATAATCTCTCATTTAATACTTCCCTTTCCAGTGTGACTTCTGGGGTCCCACAGGAGTGTGAAGTGTCCGTAGGATGATGGAAACCTGTGACTACGGCTGGTCATCGCAGTTGCTGGGTTCTGTGGACACACATCTCTCTTTACTGTTTGCTGTATAGCTGCAGCCTCTTGCCTGGTAATAAGCGATGTACACGAGAGGCTGGAACCCGAACGTCAGTTGTCTTTTTGGGGAGAAATGCAGCTGCCAGGCTTATAGAAAACCATCACAATCAAACCAGTACTTGGTTTCCTGTGGCATTACTTTCCCCAGCATCCCAGAGAATATTGAATCGCAGTGATGGTACAGCTGTGAGAGCTGAGTTACTGGAGCCTCTGTTTTCAAGGGCACTAACATCCCTCTGTGTAAGACAGGCCAAGTTCAGCACTGGGTCTGCTCTCTCAATCTGCTGTTCCTGCCTCTTTGCAGAGATGGTTAGTAAAAATCTCTTATAAAATAAGCTCATGTTGTATTTTCCCCAAAGGTGGAGAAATCGCTGCAGCGAATCCAGAATGGGCAGCACAACTCCATGTACACCTCCCAACAAAGCGTGGAGAATAAAGTTGGTGGCATTCCAGGCTGGCAGGCACTGCTCACTGCGGTGGGATTTCGGTTGGACCCTCCAGCCAGTGGCCTCCCGGCAGCAGTGTTCTTCCCAACCTCTGACCCCGGTGACCGGCTGCAGCAGTGCAGTACCACCATACAGTCCCTCCTAGGTAAGAAGCAGAGCAGCTGCAGGCTCTGTCCTCATCTGTTCAAGCAGACCTCGACCTTTCCCTGCCTTTCTTTGATGCAAGTCCATAAAATGATGTTATACGTCAATTACATTAAAGTATTTAACAGGGTGGAGGTTCTAGAAGTAAATGTTTACTGAAAATTTTGTCATAGGTGGGAATCATTTACTGGGTCCAGTACTGAAAAGCGCAATGTGATTATTGCGTTCTCCCAGCTCTCAGTCATGCAGTGCATAATCAGATGCAAAGTGGGAAAACATTTTGCTTTCTGGAAATTGCTGCTGCTTCCAGAACTGTTCAGTGGTTTGGAGGAGGGTTTCTAGGAATTCCCCGAGTTTGTGTTCTGCTCAGGTTGTTGCATTGCTAACGGTCAAGAGACAGATCCTGAACAATCCCTGTTGCTGATGGTGTTTTTCAGGTTTGCCTAACCCTGCACTTCAGGCACTTTGTAAACTTATCACAGCTTCAGAAACAGGAGAGCAGCTTATCAACCGGGTGAGTTGGGAGGTGTTCCTCCCGTACCAGTTTCCAAATGGTTCTTCACAGGTCAGTATGTTTAGAAATGCACAGAATGGTGTGTGCCCTGGTCTGTCAACCCAGAGCTTGCTAGGAGACTCCAGGGTTGAAATTCTACACTTGGTGTTCATGTGAATGAAAGTGTTTGTCCAGAAGAGAAAAATGCAAGAATGTTAGTGGAATGCGTGGCCCTGGGTCTCCCTGCTCAATGGCAGAAGTGAGAACGTGATAAGGAAAATATGGGAAATGAGTGGCAGAACCACTAATTGCTATTTGGCCATCCTGTCCAGGGCCCGTGTGGGCTGGTTTTTGTCCACTGTAATGACCAAAGTCCCAAGGTGTAGCTGACTCAGGTCTGTCAGAAAACTCACTGAGCCTGTGCTGCTCCTGGTGTGCTTGCTGGTTGCTCTGCTGGAGGGATTCACGGTCCCTAAGAGAAGGGCAGTGCCACCAGGGCTGTGGGACTCCTCCCTGCCCACCTGCCTGCCCCCAGTCTCCTCCACTTTCCTCCCTCTCCCCAGTCTTTCTGGCATGCCTAGCCCAACCTAACTGTGCTACCAGCCTGGCTGACGTTCTGCTCCGTGTTTCTTACTGTCCTGATTGCTCCTCTGATGAGGTTTTCCTGGATCATTTGCCTGTTTCAGTAACTGAACACACTGCACGCAGTGACTGGGCGCATAGCTCACGATCTTTTCCCCTTTCCCTGTGCAGAAGTGTTCTGGGGAAGTACCGTGGTGGGTAGCTGGGATTATCCCTGATAGCTTCAGAGGGCTCCCCTTCATTCTGTGAGGCTGAGTCTCTGTACAGAATGCAGAGTAGCAGCCCCAGCTTTGCTTTTACCCACTAAGAAGCCTGCTTTGTCTGTCCTTTAAACTGAGTCTGCTGCCAGGAAAGAGTTTCTTGTTATGATCTACAGTAGCACATGAAATAGTCCTAATGGCCTGTCCTTAATGGCATTTTGCTTTCTTGCCTTGGATCTTCGCGTGCCTGGGACTTGTGTGGTTGACTAGCAGGGTTATTTTTTCCGCATTGCCACCAGAGGGATGCCCGGAGTAGAGGGACGTGATGAGTAGAAGACAACGTTCTGATAGATCGGGATGTGTCACACTGTCCATGAGATTACTTCATGATTGTCTTCTTGGGTTCGAGAGGACCTTAGAGATCACCCAGTGCCACCCCCTGCCATGGGCAGAGACCCCTCCCACTAGCCCAGGTTGCCCAAAGCCTCATCCAGCCTGGCCTTGAACCCCTCCAGGGATGGGGCATCCACAGCTTCCCTGGGCACCCTGGGCCACTGCCTCACCCCCCTCATGGTAAAAAGCATTCACACAGTTGTACACAACTAACGAAAGATGCACTCACCATTTCCTATCTGCCCCATGCAATAAATATTGTGTTTATGGCAGGGGTGTTGCATTGGTTTTGCAAATGTTCTTCTGTAGCCCAAACCCAGGCAGACTTTCCTTTTGCACAAGAGTCTATCCAGTTGCAAGTTAGGATTTTTCAGCTTAGCTCTCTCTTCCTCTCTGGTTACTTGTTTTTTCCCCTCCTTCCTCTTGGTAGTTCACTTAACGAGAAGCTTAAGACTTCGTTCAAATCTGAAGCGTAACGACTGACAGTGCACCCAGTGGGTGTTGCTGACCGTCTTTCCCGTATGGGCGATAGTGGCATTAGGGAAGCAGTGAGCAGGGAGCCTGATCTTTTGCCCTGGATGGGAAATGCTGATTTTTACAGCAAAACAGAAAGCAGGAACCAGAGAAGAGAGAACTTCAGTACTACCGCACGTGCAAGGAAAAGTTAGGGATTGCTGGCTGCGTTAAGTGCCGGTGTATCCCAGAGAAAACAAGAGCTTGGTTTTTGTTCAGCCTTCTGCCAGAATGTGGGTTGGCCTGGGTGTCAGCCTGCTGAAGGTCTGAGTTGGTTGTAATGAGCTGGGCACTCCCAGATTCCAGCTGCCCGTGCGACGCTGTTGGACTCCTGATTCGCAGCTCGAGCCGTGTCCATTGCTCCCTTCTCTCTCTGGACAGAGCAGCTTGCAGTCAGGGTGCTGGTGTGTAGGTGGATGTGTCGCTGCAGGGTTCCCTATCGCAGGCGTTGTGCAGCACAGTGTAACCGGTGTGTTCTTTCTTTTCTCCTCTTTCCTTTCTTCTTGTCTGCTGCCCGAAGGCTGTTAAAAATATGGTGGGAATGGTGAGTATTACACGGGCTGGGAAATGACAGTGCTGTGCAGGATGAAATGCCTTGTTGGCTGTGGACCCATTTCCCTGTGCTGCACAGTGTCTTCAGCCGCTTTCGGGCCTGGAATTGGCTCCATGGTGCTACTGTGGAAAAAGACTCTGTAAGCTCCTGGGGCTTGGAAGAGATGGGTGGTCCTGAGGTTAGCTGGCCCCTGGTTAATAACTTTCCATCCTTCCTGCCCTGGCTCTGTTTTTGAATTACATGGGATCCTGGCACCTTAATTTGTGTCAGATCTTCATAAACACATTTTTTCTCTACTTTGGTCCCCCCCGTCCCATGGGCACAGTTGAGAAACTTCTTTCCTGCAGGCCATGGAGGTATTAGGAAAGTCTTCCATGGTTTCATATGACTTGTTCTGCCCAGTTAAATGCTGAGAATGAGTTTCCTGGGATTTGCATAAGGAGTGTGGCTCAGCCATGGAATGGCCTTTAGTGTACTTCTGTGAGCAGCCCCAAAGGATCTCTTTCCTTTCCTTTCCCTTCACAGACTTTCCCGCTGTGCTTCCCTCTTGCTCAGTTTCCACTGGCACACCCCCCCTCACCCCCGTCCTGTCCCTGCCTTGGCTGCTGTTCAGGTTTGTCCGCTGTTGCTGTCCCTGGGGTGTCCCTCTGCCCAGACCCTTCCCTCTGTCCAGGAGCAGCAGCTGAACGCGGGGGTGTGCAGGGAGAGGGGTGTTTGCAGGGCATTTCCTTAGCTGTGCCTCTCGGAAAGGCAGTGATAGGATTTGTAAGGAGTGGCTAATGTTTGTATTGCATCTTCAGCTGCACCAGGTCCTGGTTCAACTTCAGGCAGGCGAGAAGGAGCAAGATTTCTCCTCGGCACCAATCCAGGTTTCTATCAGTGTCCAGCTCTGGAGGCTGCCTGGCTGTCATGAGTTTCTCGCAGCTCTAGGTAGGAAAACGCTTCTTTCCGCTGTCTTTCTAAAACTATTGCTGGTGTCTTACATGGTGGCTTGAATCAGCGAGGAGACTCACAGCTTTAGATTTGTGTCTGGATGTGATCCCTGGCAGCTCAGTACTCTTTGCCCGTCCACGTGCGTGGAGCTCGTCTGCTCGCTGGCTGGGACACCTCTGAGTCAGCAGAACATGGATTTCAGGGTTGACAGCAGCTTGGTGGTGTCGAGTTGGTTTAACCCCAGTTTTTATTTCAGGATCTTGTTCCCCTCTTGTTCATAATACATAATGTTGAGTTTGCTTCTGGCCTTCTGCCTGAAGAGAACCAGTCATTCCTTGGCAGGGAAACCTGTGCACCGGTCAGGGGCAGGACATACCAGGGTGGTAGTACCTACCAGGGTCTGCATCCTGCAGAAAAGACAGATGAGAATCAAGTGTCACACTAGGTTTTGTTCCGGCTTGGACCATGCTTAGAGTTAGTAAAAGGGCATTGCAGGGAGGAGGCAATGCTGCAGAAACAAGCATCCAAGAAGACGGGCCAGGCATCATTTCTCACACACAGTCACACTTCCTGCAGCACAGCCCTCTTCTGCTGAATTCCAAGGTCTGTGCTCTTCTTCAGACACACTTCTGTGAGAAAACTTTACATTAATGATGAGTGGTAGGGGCATGTGGGGCACTGTCCCCTGACATCGATTTACTCTTATCATTCTTTGACAATTCCAAATAATTTGCAACTAAAAAAGTCCTGACTAGTGCATTTCATCCGTCGGTATGGACAGGAGTGGGGGGTGTGGGGGGGTGTGTGCTCACAGTCGAGCACCTTAGAGCTCCCAACACCTGCTGGGGAAGGTGCTCAACAGTAATAAAAACAAACCAACAAACTGTGCGTTGCAGGTGAAGTTATCATTCCAGCACACCGCAGGATCTCCTGTCTTTTTGTTCTCTTGGTGTTAGAAATGAGATCACGCTTGTTTAAGACACTGGATCTTTCTGTGAGGTGTGATTTTCTGCTCCATATTCTGCTGCAGGTTTTGACCTTTGTGAAGTTGGCCAAGAGGAGGT
The DNA here is from genome assembly GCA_011057875.1 of Pterocles orientalis. NCBI lineage: Eukaryota > Metazoa > Chordata > Aves > Pterocliformes > Pteroclidae > Pterocles > Pterocles orientalis. The sequence goes on along the minus strand of WKFP01014604.1, from coordinate 104,309 downwards.
GATTCTGAAAACTGGGAAGCAAGCTAATAGGAGGACCATGCACTTTGCTCTACAAGCCTTGCTGGCACTTTTTGGTAAAGCTGTTTATATTGGTTTTTGCTCCTATATCATCCGGTGATTTGATCAGAATGGCTTCTGTTGAAATCTCACACTCCTCCCTTCTGCAGAGATCATACATACCTCATCACGCACGTGTCATACAGACCGTACAACGGGTGCAGCACATTTTGTTTCAATTTGGGAAACAAACACTAAGACCTGGCTGAGGCCAAAGCTGGGAATAGAGTCCAGCAACTGGAGGATGTATAATATATATGTTTTTGGGATATAAAGTGATAATGAGTTGCCGAGTTTCATCTGGGATACCTGGGCTGAGGATCCCACCTGTGCATTTCCTGGGCTGTGCACGGGGGGTTTTTTCACCTAAGCAGTGGCTGGGTCTTTCAGTATAGCATAAAGTCTGAATGCATGTTTTGTAGCATTTCCTCTCAGTTCTGATAAGAATATTCGCTGGTTTTGTTTTATTTTACTGTGTATCTAGGGGCATGTTTGAACATTTATTTTTTTCTTTTTTAGATTCTACAGAGCTGCCTAAGCGCCTTAGCCTGGACAGTTCCTCATCACTAGAGTCACTGGCTTCTGCTCAGTCTGTTTCCAACCCTGTACCTCAGTACCAGAACCCTCCCTT
>WKFP01014604.1:43999-102161 GCA_011057875.1 Pterocles orientalis | reverse complement strand
GGCGAGAAGGAGCAAGATTTCTCCTCGGCACCAATCCAGGTTTCTATCAGTGTCCAGCTCTGGAGGCTGCCTGGCTGTCATGAGTTTCTCGCAGCTCTAGGTAGGAAAACGCTTCTTTCCGCTGTCCTTCTAAAACTATTGCTGGTGTCTTATATGGTGGCTTGAAGCCGTGAGGAGACTCACAGCTTTAGATTTGTGTCTGGATGTGATCCCTGGCAGCTCAGTACGTCTTTGCCCGTCCACGTGCGTGGAGTTCATCTGCTCGCTGGCTGGGACACCTCTGAGTCAGCAGAACATGGATTTCAGGGTTGACAGCAGCTTGGTGGTGTCGAGTTGGTTTAACCCCAGTTTTTATTTCAGGATCCTGTTCCCCTCTTGTTCATAATACATAATGTTGAGTTTGCTTCTGGCCTTCTGCCTGAAGAGAATCAGTCATTCCTTGGCAGGGAAACCTGTGCACCGGTCAGGGGCAGGACATACCAGGGTGGTAGTACCTACCAGGGTCTGCATCCTGCAGAAAAGACAGATGAGAATCAAGTGTCACAGTAGGTTTTGTTCCGGCTTGGACCATGCTTAGAGTTAGTAAAAGGGCATTGCAGGGAGGAGGCAATGCTGCAGAAACAAACATCCAAGAAGATGGGCCGGGCATCATTTCTCACACACAGTCACACTTCCTGCAGCACAGCCCTCTTCTGCTGAATTCCAAGGTCTGTGCTCTTCTTCAGACACACTTCTGTGAGAAAACTTTACATTAATGATGAGTGGTAGGGGCATGTGGGGCACTGTCCCCTGACATCGATTATCATTCTTTGACAATTCCAAATAATTTGCAACTAAAAAAGTCCTGACTAGTGCATTTCATCCGTCGGTATGGACAGGAGCGTGGGGGGGTGTGTGCTCACAGTCCAGCACCATAGAGCTCCCAACACCTGCTGGGGAAGGTGCTCAACAGTAATAAAAACAAACCAACAAACTGTGCGTTGCAGGTGAAGTCATCATTCCAGCACACCACAGGATCTCCTGTCTTTTTGTTCTCTTGGTGTTAGAAATGAGATCACGCTTGTTTAAGACACTGGATCTTTCTGTGAGGTGTGATTTTCTGCTCCATATTCTGCTGCAGGTTTTGACCTTTGTGAAGTTGGCCAAGAGGAGGTGATTCTGAAAACTGGGAAGCAAGCTAATAGGAGGACCATGCACTTTGCTCTACAAGCCTTGCTGGCACTTTTTGGTAAAGCTGTTTATATTGGTTTTTGCTCCTATATCATCCGGTGATTTGATCAGAATGGCTTCTGTTGAAATCTCACACTCCTCCCTTCTGCAGAGATCATACATACCTCATCACGCACGTGTCATACAGACCATACAACGGGTGCAGCACATTTTGTTTCAATTTGGGAAACAAACACTAGGACCTGGCTGAGGCCAAAGCTGGGAATAGAGTCCAGCAACTGGAGGATGTATAATATATATGTTTTTGAGATATAAAGTGATAATGAGTTGCCGAGTTTCATCTGGGATACCTGGGCTGAGGATCCCACCTGTGCATTTCCTGGGCTGTGCACGGGGGTTTTTTTCACCTAAGCAGTGGCTGGGTCTTTCAACGTAGTGTAGAGTCTGAATGCATGTTTTGTAGCATTTCCTCTCAGTTCTGATAAGAACATTAGCTGGTTTTGTTTTATTTTACTGTGTATCTAGGGGCATGTTTGAACGTTTATTTTTCTTTTTTAGATTCTACAGAGCTGCCTAAGCGCCTTAGCCTGGACAGTTCCTCATCACTAGAGTCACTGGCTTCTGCTCAGTCTGTTTCCAACCCTGTACCTCAGTACCAGAACCCTCCCTTCTCTCCTACGTGTCCAGACAGCATTGCATCAGATGCCATTTCTGTGTATAGCTTGAGCTCCATCGCCTCTTCCATGAGTTTTGTTTCCAAGCCAGAAAGCATGCCAGACGGTGCAGGACACAGAGGACGGCAGGACTATGAGAGGCCCAAGAACATCTATCCGCACAGGTCTGCCGTGCAGAGCCAGCTGTCCCCACAGACCAGCACCGTAGCCAGCAAAGATGAGGAGGAGTATGAAGGGTTTTCTATAATCAGCAACGAGCCTTTGGCCAGTTACCAGGAAAACAAACCACGGTTTTCCCCTGATCACAAACAGCCCAAAACAGGTCAGACTGGAGGCATTAAAGAGCCTGTCAACTCCAAAGCGAGCGTAACTACCCCAAACTCTCCTGTTAAAATGACTCTCATTCCCAGTCCAAATTCACCTTTCCAAAAAGTTGGGAAACTTGCAAGTTCTGATACTGGGGAATCTGACCAGTCTAGCACGGAGACTGACAGCACTGTCAAATCCCAGGAGGACAGTAATCCAAAGCTTGATCCACAAGAGCTGGCCCAAAAAATTCTGGAGGAAACTCAGAGTCACCTCATTGCTGTTGAACGTCTTCAGAGAAGCAGCAGCCAGATAAGCAAGAGCAACAGTTCAGATGATGGGGCTTCCGCCCCCACGGGCGTGTCTGCGTTCAGATCTTCAGAGACCAGTGCGTTCAGTCGGCCCGTCAGCTCTAGTCAGAAGAATCAGTCCTCACCTCTTGCGATTAAACCAAAGCCTCCCACAAGGAGCTCATCCCTTCAGAAAGTGAGTTCTGGCTACAACAGCCCTACGACATCGGAGATGTCAAACAAAGAAGGCACGGGCCAGCACAGCAGGCAGCCCTCTCCAGGTAGCGGCTCGCATGAGTCCTTAACTGAGCAGCCTCACTTCAAACTCAAGTACCCCAGCTCTCCCTACAGCGCTCATATTTCTAAATCACCCAGAAATATCTCTCCGAGCTCAGGGCATCAGTCTCCTGGTGGCAGCACTCCGTCTCCTGCTCTTTCTTATTCCTCGGCTGGTTCTGCTCGCTCAAGTCCGGCTGATGCCCCTGACATAGACAAGTTAAAAATGGCAGCCATCGATGAAAAAGTGCAGGCAATTCACAACTTAAAGATGTTCTGGCAGAGCACTCCCCATCACTCCACAGGCCCAATGAAGATTCTGCGAGATGCTCCTGGAACAATGACTTCTAAGAAGGATGTCCTCAGCTTGCTCAATTTATCTCCACGACACAGCAAAGAGGAAAGCGCAGACAAGCTGGAACTGAAGGACCTGTCTATTGAGCGACACCTTGCTTCTCCACAGAAGAACCCTCCCAACGGACACAGGCGCTCTGACACTGCAACTACAGTGACGTCGACTCATTCTCCACCTTCCGGCAGCACTCCAGGAACTGCACGCCCCGTGAGGCTGCCATCTGGGAACGGTTATAAATTTTTGTCACCAGGAAGATTTTTTCCATCCTCCAAATGTTGAAGCGTCTGGAGTACCAGCTGATGACTTACAATCTTGTAAAAGTATTTGCTTCTGCCCACTTGCCTTTATCAATACAGAACCCTTATCTCAGAAGCCGTGGTCGTACCGCAGCTGGCAGTGCACAGGAGTGTGAGACTGGCCCCGTCTGTCGCTGTGCAGGAGCGCGGGCCGTACACAGATGGGTTTTAGTTTCCTTACCAGGACCTTGGCCAGACGCAGCTGATAACAGGTTCTTTGTAGTGTTCAGTATTTGCAGCAACAGGTCCGATGAATCCAGTTGTCTGTTCATAAAATACTCGCTTTTCGGCCACCTGCCTGTATTTCCTGACCTAGCAGGAGGTTTTCCTGCTGGCTTTTATACAGAAATTACACATATCAGGGATTGGAGAGGGAAGCGAGAGGAGGCAGAACTTTTGTGTATACCCCAAAGAAAGTATGCACGAGTTTCTGTCTGGAGAAGTACAAGCCATTTATTTGGTTGCTCTCAAAGGCTGACAGGACAAGATCACGTACCTCCAGGTATCTCTGCCGCGTTAGCCAAACGTAGGAAATTTCTGGCAATAAAACTCCGTAGCAGCGTGGTGTTGGCAGTTCTCTTGCATCATGTAGAGCTTGGTGAAACAAAGACAGGAGCACAGAGGTGCCCCATTCTGAAACCTGCGTCTCAGGTAGCTCTTTTCTGGAGGTGAACCTTTGGGTGGTATCTCGCTGGTCGGTTTGCTCAAAAAGAATGTTTGGGGCATAACGAGCAAGGTGAGCCTCAGGGTGGGGTAGTGAGCGTGTGTCAGAGACAAGTTCTGGTGTTAGTGAATGCTCTGATCTTTCTGCAACACATCATTGTGAAGGTGAAATTTTCATCTTGGCGAGTATTTGGGCAGCAGAGATGTCTTCTGTCTGCCAGGTGTGCACAGAAAAGGGTTACAGACACTGGAGCTCGGAGCGTTATTCACAGTCCCGCAGTGGGTTGTGGATGGGATGTAGAGATCAGCTGACCAAATAAATGCTTCACCGGTCCTGCTAAATCATTCCACGCAGCCCCTCAGGCAGGTCTGCAAACCTCTCCGTGGTGTGGAAGCAACTTCTGGAGCAAGTACACCAGTCTGAGCAGATGTCAGAGCAGGAGGCAGCGAGCAGAGCGGCTGCGCCCTTGGATCCCTGGAGAAGAGAGAGCCAAGAGCACCCCGGGGGGGTGTGTGGAGTCAGCTTTCCTAGGCCAGGTGGTGTTCAGGTGTCAGGGATCACGCTGGAGATGGTGTAAGTGGCTGTTGAATGCAGTGAGGTAATCAGAACGGTAATTTACATGCACTGAAACTGTGGCCAGGTGGTAGCACGAACTCGGCCACGCTGCGCACTCAGATCCCAGCAAAGCGTTTCACGGGCCGGGTGCTGTGAGGTCGGAGCACTGGATCACCAAGGCTTTTGGGTTCTATTCTGCACTCCCAGAATTCGCTGAGTGACTGAAGGCTAATCACTTCACCTCTCCGTGCCTCGTCTTCCCTTTCTATCTACATGGGGATAGTAATACTTACCTACCTACCTCACAGAGGTGTTGTGAGGCTTGATTAATTAGGCCCCGAGTTCTAGCTGGATCGTCAGTCAACTTCCAGTCTTGCAACTGACTACCTGAGCGGTGAGTGCAGTCAGCTCTGTCGACGTGTTCGGGGCACGCTGCTGATGCAGATAATTGTTGCACTTGTGTCTGGATGCTCTTATTGAAAATATGGACCTGATCGTTTGTGACTGTCTTAGAGATCTTGGAGGAGAAGCATGATAGCAGGACAGAGGATTCAGTTCTGATACCGGAATATAAAATTACTTAGGCTCAGTTTACTCCTGGTGCACGTACCAACTTCTTGCTTTGAGTATACGTTAGAATCCGCTGGTTTCAGGAGAACGTTTTCCTTTTTGCCATCGCAAGAAATTAACACAAGCACTAAAGGCAAAGAATATATGGCTGTGTTGTTACAGTCAGCTAACAAGGGATGGGTGATCACAAAGGTTTCAGTGCAGAACAAGAAGAGTAGTTACCCATCGACTCACCTTATGCAATGTAGCAGGACAGTTGAGTAAATCTGTTCAGCTCATGATACAAGTTATGTGTCTGTACATGACATCTTTCTTGATGGTTTGGTGCTAGATATAATCTCGTCATTTGGCAGGAAAAATTAGGATAGTGGGCCAAAATGAGTCAGTACAGCGTCTGCCGGTCGTGCAGGCGGCGATATTGCTGATGGTGCAGCTTGCTGTGGTCACAAGACTGCTGAGAGACTTCATGTGACCGGAGCTGTTTGTAACCAGCATAACTCTCGAAACGACATCCCAGGAACATCCAGGATGGAAGTGGGCAGCTTCTGTTTATAGCAACAGCAAATACTCCCTGTAGTGCTGCATAACGCGCCAGAAATAAGCCTCTTTACTTGTAGTCTACTTCCATAACTAAAGGATCTTTTAACCTGTAGGAACTATATATGGACATTTTGGTACAGCCCGTTTTCGTGCTGCCGGTCGCTTTCATACTGGCTGTAAGTTTTCAGAAAGAGCTAAATTGGGGTGGGGGGTGGGTTCTGCTGTTTTTTTAAGGGAGGGGAGCGTTAGAAATGGGGAAGGGTTCAGATGTAGAGAAAGTTCGGTATTTGGGAAATCGGTGTTGTATAAATATGGAAGGTGAGTCCTGTGGGAAACGTGTTTCCATTGACTTGCCGCGGGGCACTTCTGTTGGCTTCACGAGAGCCATGAAGATGCATGCTTGCTCATGGCTGGGAGACGCTTCACACACCTCGTGCCTCACTCCTCTACCCCCTGAATGAGAAACAGCCCCTTTGTGAGGAAAAAAAAGAGTTCTATCAGGTTTGCCCAATATGTGGAGAAAATCAGGAAATTAAAATAACATGTTCTCCGTTTGGTATTAGAATTCCTTTTGTGGAGTTTAAATGCATTTGTCGTTGTTGTATTTGTGCATGGTACAAGTGACAACACTGCTTCATACGGTGAGCAATAAGAATTAGGTATTATCCACTTTCACATTAAACCTGCCACATGCAACCATTCCCCAAGGCCACAGAATGTATTTTAGTTTGGTTTTTCCCAGTATGTTTTACTGTGTGAGATTACGGATTTATTTTTTTTTTCATTGACTGTCTTTAGCTCCAACTAAATGGGAACAGTAAGCAATCTCTCTGATCAAGATCCAGTTTAGTTTGATTTTGTTGGTTAGCCTGTATTCTGGCCTGGTGCTGATGTTCCTTCTTTCCAATCACACCGTGCTGACACAAGGAGAAAGCCCTGGGGGGGTGCTGACCCCCCTGTGTCGCTCCAGGCTGTGCGGCGTTTCGTTAGGTCAGGCTCGTTCTGTGAGCATCAGTTCCAAGCTGCAGAACAGATCCAGGTGCACCGCGTACCTGTGAATCTGTCAGGAAACACTGGTGGTTTCAGGCTCGAAGGTAAATAAAGGGTTTGAGCAGTTTCGGGTTCATTGCATTGCCGTGCTGTCCAGAAGGGCTGCAGCTCATGTGGGAAACGTGGCCCCTCGGTCGCAGAACTCTGTCCAAAGAGCGTTGAGGACGGTGACCCGGAGAGGACTGGCAGCAGAGACTCTTCCAAGCAGCAGCCCTTTAGCACTTGCTCTCCTTGTATGCAGTGTTAGCCACGTCTGGCCTCTGTGGACTTTCTTTGTAAATTAAAACTCTGTTTCCAGACAGCATTAAACTTTTTATATTATGAAATTTACCATGTAAAAAGATTTTCATATTTTTATTGAAATTGCTAAGGCATTTGGCCTTCTTTCTTTGTGATTTCAGTGTCTATTAAAGCATGAGTTCTCTCAGTACTCCAGTCTCTTGGTCTAGGCTGATGTTGGCGTTTGCTACCGCACCGCTCTGTCCTGACACCCAGCTGGCGGCTGGGCTGTGCCTCTGGCCTCTTCCGAGAAGCAGAGAAGTCCCGTGTAAATCTGTGCTCTGCGGTGACAGAATTGCGAAGGACGACTGATGGACGTACGGCGGCTGTCCTCAGCTTCCCCGGGGCCATGAGTGGCCACTCCGAACCTCCTCCTCTTCTCCTGGCAGAAGGTACTGTTCCTGGTCCAAATGGCGACTGGAAATTGCTTTTTCTTTTCCTAGCAGGTGGTTGGAGCGCCAGTATTTGCTCGCTGTCTGTCGTGTTACAGTCGGCAGCAAAAGGACGCGTGGGGGGGGAAGGAGCTGCAGGGATCGCCCAGTCCCGTCCCTCCGCTGTGGGAGAGCCAGGTGCTGAAGGCACGGCACCGTTTCACCGCACCACTCCCAGCTGGAAGCTGCTGACTTCTGTCTGCCCCCACCTGGAAGGTGCCCTTGTGCTTAGGAAAGTGTCGGTGACCAGGTGAAATGAACCAGAATTTGCCTTTTTTTATGGTCTCGGAAGTTTCCATCGACACCCGTCTCCCCGCTGTGTAATGCAGCCTCTGGCCGTGTTGGCAGAACACACAAACCGTCTCCTCGGTCACCACAGAGCAGCTCTCCCTGGCCGCTCTCCACCCTGCAGCTCTTTGATCTGCGGAGAATGGGGTGACCTGCGCCACGGAAATCCCTGCAGTCCTGGCGCTGATGGCTGTGAGGGACTTTCCTGCCGCGTGTCTGAAGGCGTGGGTGGTGCAGCCCCCGGCAGCAGTTTGGTGGGTGGCTGCCCCAGCGTGGTCATGCCCCGGTGGTTACGTACAGTCCCGTGACGCGCCCGCGGCGGGTCAGTGGGCATCTGGTGCCTTAGCTTCTCCTGTCGTGACCGAGACTCTGCCGCTGTGTCGCAGAGGTGCCAGGGAGTCCTGTCCCTTCCCGAGGCTGGCTTCTAGAGCAGCACGTGTGGGAAGGAGTCAGTTCAGCCCTGTGAAAACGGGGGGAGTTGTGTTAAAGCCTGACATTGAACATTTTTGTATTGAGTACTTAATACACAAATCTGTATCCAGCACAGGCTGGAGCGTTTTGTGAGTGTCAGCACACATTCACAGTGCGGATCGACGCGTGCTGCCAGCAGCGTGTACCTGGGTACACCGCTTCCTCGTCCCTGCGCCGATGCGCAGAGCGCGGCGTGCAGCCCTGCTGGTCTCGGCTCCCAGCTGGAAGCAGCCTTTGCTTCTCCCTGAGAACGTCGTTGGATGTCTTTGCAAACCCTCCAGCTCTAGTTCTGTCCCATTACTTTCCCCAGGTGGCCTTGCATTCTCGTTATTTTTTATGTGCTGTCCAAAGAGAACTCAGTTTTTTATCCCTGTCAGAAGGAGTCCCTTCTGTCACACCATTTGTGTGGTTTTACCGGTGAATGACTGCGGCTGGTATTTCAGAGGACTCCAAGGAAGCTGTTCCACAGGGAACTGCAGCGGTTGCAGTCCAGGGGGTTGCATTCCGTGTAGCAAGTCCCCAGCAGGTCCCCTTGCAGAGTTCCTCTAACAGCGCTCTTGTGCTCTAATGCCACCGTCCCCCTTGGCGTGCACACAGACCTGTGCTCAGGCAGCAGGATGGCGCGGGGCTCAAACTGACGAGAGCCAGCAGCCGCTGATGCGCAGCTACGCCGGCAATGTTCCTTCGCAGGGCTGGAGGGCTCCCCCGAAGAACAGCGGCTGGGGAAGCATCCCCTCCACCAGCAGAGACGTGGTGGAGCTGCGCGGGGTCTGAAGTGGTGTCTGTGTGCGGGTCTGGGATCAGCAGGGTGCAGCTGCTCCGATGATACTATCGTGTGTGGTATGATCCAGATATAAACAGAGAGAAGAAGGGTTTTGGGGAGAGCACACAGTGCAGCTCGCTGAGTAAACAAGAGACAAATGTTGTGCATATGGGGAAAGAGCAGCAGCAGGGGACTGCACTCAGCCAGGATTTTGAAAAACCAAATAAAGGAAAATACTGAATGCTTGAGGACTTGGGGAAGCAGACGCTTCAAGCCCCACCACTGTGCCCTGGCACAGCCCTGGGTAGTTTCTTTGCCTTGTAGACTAAGCCAGGGCAGGCGTAAGTCTGAGCAGCAGTTTCCATAGCATCCGTCTTTCACATTGAATGAAAATATGTTTTAATCCAGAGAGCCTACTGGGGATTTTCTTTAAAGCCATTTTTCTGGGGGAGTGCTGTTTGGCAACATTTAATTTTCCTGTCTGTGAGCTTCTGCTCTCCTTTACCCTGGTGGCGTTGGTGTGTAAATGCATCATTGGTTCTAGCTACTAGCAGACGGAACTTGGGGAAGATGGCTCTCGGAGAGGGGAGACAGTTCTGTTACCTATTTATCACAGAATCAGAGAATGGTTTGGGTTGGAAAGGACCTTCAAAGACCATCAAATCCCACCCCCCTGCCATGGGCAGGGACCCCTCCCACTAGCCCAGGTTGCCCAAAGCCTCATCCAGCCTGGCCTTGAACCCCTCCAGGGATGGGGCATCCACAGCTGCTCTGGGCACCCTGGGCCACTGCCTCACCGCCCTCCCAGTGGAAAATTTCTTCCTAATGTCCAGGCTAAATGTACCCTCTTTCAGCTTATACCCGTTACCCCTTGTCCTCTCCCTACCCCCCGATACAGAGTGCCTCCCCCTCTCTCCTGTAGCCCTCTTTCAGCACTGGAAGCTGCTGTTAAGTCTCCTCGGAGCCTTCTCCAGGCTGAACAACCCCAACTCTCTCAGCCTGTCCCCACAGGGGCGGTGCTCCAGCCTCCGATTAATTTATTTTGGGTTCAGCTGTGGGGCAGAACAGGGGCAGGATGGAGATGGTGCAACAGCCCTCGGAAAGGACGGGACGGTGCCTGGAACAGATGGCATCAGGAAACCTAGCTGCCTCACCCCCCCCCAAAAAAAAATATAAAAAAAAAAAACAACCCGAGCTCTGGCAGCAACAGTGTCAGAGGAGGCGCCAGGCGACAAAAGCCCGACAGCGGTGGCGGTCGTACGGGGGGGCTGTGGCTGCCGTCTGCTCTCCCCGGTTCCGTTGTTTCTGCTGGGGAAAGGCAGAAACGTCCCAATTCCCTTTCCCCTGCGCCGGGGGCTCCGCCCGGGCCGGTTCCACCGGGGTGGCCGCTTCCTCCGCCCGGAGCCTCCCGGACAAGCGGCGAACGCGGCCGTAACCGCGGCCCAGGGGCCGGTGTGTGACGTGCGGAGCTCGCCCAGCGGCCTGGCCCCCGGGCAGCGGCCCCACGCCCGCCCGGCCGCGCTCCTCGGCTGCTCCCGACCAGGGGCCGCTCCCGCCGGCCGCGGACACCGCCCAGGAGCGGGGCGCTCCTGCCGCGGGGGCTGCGCGGAGTGATGACGTCGCCGCGCCGGCACGGGGGGTGCGGGTGGTGCCGGAGCCGGGCTGGCGGCGCTCCCTGATTGGCTGCCTACGGTGAGGTAAAGCGCTCGCGGGAGCTGCGCGCCCTCGGATTGGTGGCGGCCGGCGCAGGCGCACGGCGCCAGGGTGCGCTGGGGTCAGGAGCGGGCGCGGGGACGCAGGCGCGGCGGGATTGGGAGCGCCGGGCCACGGGGGCGGGGCCTACCCCGGAAGCGCGCGGTGCAGCATGGGTGGGGGGTGCCGGCGGCGCCTGCGCAGTGCGCGCTGCGGGGGAAGATGGTGCTGATCAAGGAATTGTGAGTCGGGGCGGGGGAGGGCGCGGGCCCCCGGGCCTCTCGCTGTCGGGCCCGGTTACGTGGGCGCCGCCGAGGGGGGCCGGCCCCGTGCCCCGCCTGGACTCCCTCACTCCGCTACCTGGGGCCCGGCAGCGCCCCGCGGGGCCTCGGCCGCTCCCCTCGTGCGGGCGGCGCCGGCTCGGGGCCTCCGGGGGCCGCAGTGCGCGGCGGCCGAGTGGGGCGGGGGGCGCCGCACCCATCCGCCGTGGGTCGTGCGGCCGCCGCGGGTCTCCGGGAGCGGCTCGGGGGGCCGGGAGCGGGGCCCGGCGCGGGTCGCTTTGTGCCTCTCCGCCGCTTCCGCGTCCCGCGCCGCCAGCCCCCAGCAGCTGCTGGCCGCCAGGGACGTGCCGTGGGCTGCAGACCCGCCCGGTGGGCGCTTGCCGCCGAGGCGATCCGGGCCGGTAGCCCCCGAGCCGAGGCGCGGGCTGTGTCCCCGCACAGGGAGTTTCTCCGGCTCCTTCCCGTGGCTCGTGTGTTGCCGAGGCGGCCGTGCCGGTGGTACCGCGGGGGTTTCTGAACCGGGACCCCGTTCTGCGCCAGCAGGGACCCGCGCGGCGGCGGTCCCAGCCCCGGAGCCGTGTCTGTGTCTCCGCTGCTCTGCGGTTCTCTCTTCTGGGGGTGCCGGGCGCTCGGGGTCGCTGGGTGCATCTTTCCCTTACGGCCTTCTGCCAGCAAACCGCCTTTGCACTGCCTGGGAGTCCGGTAGCTGTCGCCTCTGCTGTGGCGGGGGGGCGATGGGCAGGTTCAGAGCAGTAGACAGTGGCCATTGTGTTTGTTTGGTTCCAAACAGCTTCTGCGGATACTCCCAGAGATTTATCTGAGCTTCAGGGAGTAGGTGCAGACTGACCGGACTGAGGCACCTGGGCTGTGTCCGGCTCTTCTTGCGTTTTAGTGAGAGCTTGCACCAGTCCTCGTAGGAGAGGCTGTCTGTCTTTCCTGCATTTCCTACAAGACGCTGGTGGGATGTGTGCTTATAAATAAGGTCTCCTCAGATTTCTTTGCTGCTCAGCTCTTTTGAATTATTGCATTGCTTGTCTGGCATTGTTTTTAAGTTGACAAAAAACCCTGTTCCTTATAGTTCTTTCCTTGTTTCCTCACCTTTCCCTGTACCTGAACATTTGCTGTGATTTCCTGACTATGTTCCTGCTTTGCATGTTGTCCTGTTAAAGACTAAAGCCGCAGTTGCCCACAAGTCCCCTGTGCTGCTTTGCAAGCCACAGAAGCATCCTCTCTAGGTATTGAGTCAGCGTCTGCTAGTGCTAAGACGGGTGTCTTCTGTCTCTGGTCCTGCTCGCTAGCTTTAAAAAGAGTTAAAGGACTTTTTTATCAGGTACCGTGAAATAGAACGGGGCTCCTTACGGGAATTCTGTTTGTACCGCTGTTTGGCCATTCTGCTTTCAGCCTGATGCTTGGCAACATTTGAGGCGGATTATGTTTTTCTCAGCTTCTCTCTGAAGGTTTCACAGTTTATATAAAACTATTTCAGTGAGGCACATAGTAGACTGAAATAGATAAATCGTTCTACAGTAAGGGACAGAGAAGAAGTTGCACAGAAAGTGCAAGATTGCATTTGATCCGCAGGGGTGATCGTTAGTACCTAAACAAAAACATTTCAAACTGAGCTGTTCACAAAGCCCGGACACAGCGAGGGGTAGCGAGGGTTGACTCAGCTGACCGTCACTTTCTTCCTCCCTAGGACAGTGGACAGGCTTAGTTTATATTCCTGCCTTCAGGAGGATTGCGTTGTGTTGAATCTTGGTGGTCTTAAAGCTTTCAGTCAAGGAGGTAACAGCACTTAAAAGCCCTGGGAGCAGTGCAGTTGTTCTAGGATGTTGTTTGACAGTTATTTCAGTTATTTCTATTGTCTTTGTCCGTTTTATTGTGGAAGGTGAAGCTGGAAAAGACTGTCTGTGCTGCGTGCTGGTGCTGTGAGCAATCAGCTTCTGCGTCCTGCGGCGTTGCTGTGAACTGTAGAGTGTATTGGATCAGAACTAAACTGTCTGCCTAAAACACACTTGCTTCTGCCACCTGTGTGAGCAGTGATTGCCTTTTCAGTGATCCGTAACTGCTGTAATTGCCTCTGCAGGCTCTGAGGGCCTGTGCGTTTGTCCTCCTCTTGAATCGTGCAGAGGGGACTGCTTGCTGTGGGGCACGTACATGGAAAAAGCTCAGCCTCAGTTTAAACAAACAGCACAATGCAAAGTTAAGGCAGAGCTGGAAATAGCTCCTCCGTTTCCTGGCTCTTCTCTGCAGGTTCTAACCTTCTTAACCCTTTTTTTCCCTTTTGTAATGTATCCGTCATTGAATTTTACCGGGGTCTGTTGCGTTGTATCCATGCAGCCTTACTGCCACAGAGCAAAAGGAAACCTGAATTAACTCGTTTTGAAGCTTCCCTCTTGAATGTCTTTGTTACGGTTTATATCTGTTGTCTGTGGATGAAGCCCGGTTATTAATTTGTTGAATTTGCTCTTTTCCTCTTTCAGCCGAGTGGTCTTACCTTGCTCCGTGCAAGAGGTACGTTCTCATCCTGCCTGCTTTGGTTTGGGGTGGCGGGTGGGAGGATGTCAGTGTCTCGTGCGCGTCTGCCTGGCCGGATCCAGGCGTGCCCCTGGTCTGCCACAGGTGAGTGACCACGGGTGCGAGCCGCCAGCCACGCAGAGCTCACCTCCTGCGGGTCAGTGGGTCTCAAAGGAGACAGATGCCTGCAGAAAAAGAACCTTTAGTTGTTTGGAAGCCACTCCACAGATGATGAGCAAGAAAATAAAGTTGTGCAGTTCTGCACAGCTAGCAGAAGTTTGCTGCTGATCAAGGCGTTGAGTGACCCCAGCCTTTAGGAAGAGGCGAAGATAGGAATCCTCTTCTGAGACCTGGATCCAGCAGTTGAAACGGCACCGAGAGGGATGTGAATGAACGGCGCTTGTGAGGGAAAATGTCACACTTTCCTTCTGCTACAGCTTGCGCTGTATGGGTCCTGCGAGGGCAGTGTCTGGTTGGTTAAAGGTGTGAATCTGAGGGCTGGAAATCAGCCATTTCAAAATCTCGTAAACTAAAAATGGTATTTCTTTTGTACAAGTAAGAACAACATATATATACTTTGCTTTTAGGATGAGGAAATTGAGGAATAACATGTTTGGTTATGCCAAAGTGTTACGTTAATGTGAAACAAGCTGAGTATAGATCTGGTGCTCATGAGCTACAGATCAGTTTTGCCACCAGACTGTCATATTTTACTAAATATTTTTGTATGGTGTATTTTACTTTCCTGATAGTTTTGTGTGTACTACCTAATTTTCACTGGAAACAGTTACATTTTTTTAATGCGTTCAGAGTTTTGGCTAACTTTAATATTGAAGTTTTACTTCTCTTTTCAGTATCAAGTTGGGCAACTTTATTCCGTGGCAGAAGCTAGCAAAAATGAAACAGGAGGAGGTGAAGGAATTCAAGTCTTAAAAAATGAGCCTTATGAAAAGGACGGTGAGAAGGGACAATATACTCACAAAATCTATCATTTAAAGAGGTGAGGAAAATGTTGATACGTATTATGGTCCCTTGGTGTTGAGTGAGAAATGTTGAAAAGTGCGGGCAGCCTTGCGTTGTTTACCATCCCAGGGTACTTATGGTTTTGTACCTCTCTTCAATTTGCTGAATTGTGTATGAGTGCCCTGGTGAGAGAGAAGACGTGAAAAGCTGTGGATTTTAAATATGTGAGTAGTGGAGAACCATGTAAACGTCTGATGTGCTAACAGGCAAATGCATCTCTAAGCAGAAGTAATTTGGATTCTTGATATGTGGCCGAAATGATGGGTTGGTGTCAGAGATGCTTTGTAGGATAGCCCAGAGGACAGGAATGTTGGTACAGCAGGATAGAGAAGAGGATGATGGTCATTGCATTGTAAAGGAAGAATGGCTTTGTGTGATCTGGTGCTTACGGAGGAGTTCTTATTGCCTGAATGCTCTTTAAAAACACTCTGAGAGGCATCACACAAGTTCTTGGGGTGTGGTAGGGTAATGTTCTGAGAGAGGAGGAGTACGGTGAAGAATATTTTCCGAAGTGACGTGCTCTGCAGGGTGGGTGAGACCGGGGCTGTTTGGAAAACTGACCCCTATGGGGTCTGAACTTCAGGGGTGGTCAGTCGATGTTTCTCCAGAGGCTGCAGTGCCCCGAAGGCAGCCGGGGTGTTAGGGTTTGTACTGTGTTGTCAGGTTGTGAGGATTAGTATTCCAAATGTGTATAGTTGGGAAAAAGATCTAAGAAGTTGAGGAGCTGAATACGTTTGCGGTTGGCTGCAGTTTTCCTCTCCAGGCCGGGTTGGAATGGCTGAATGGCCGGGGCCAGGCTGCCGGCCAGCCAGGGTACAGCCTTGCGTACTGATGAGCCCGTGGTTCGGCTGGAGAGCTTGGAGGCGAGATCTCTCGGGCCGCGCTCTCCCTCAACAGTTGTTTTTGCTGTTCTCAAAGAGAAAAGAAAGCAGAGTTTTCATCACGATCATAGTGCTTCCAAAAGTATTTCTAGTTCACTCTCAGTTATCTTATCCTTACCTTCCCCCCTTTTTTTTTTTTCTTAATAATTTTGTGATCATTGTTGGAGTTCCTGCGTATTTAACTCTGGATAACTGGTACATCATAACATTTAGAGTGCTTGGGTAGAATGTGCCGCCCTTATCGGAGTGGAAGAAATCAATGAGGAATTTCAGCTGGCAAAAATTGTAAGAATGTTGTCACTGTTTGTTTTTCAACAGTAAAGTTCCTGCTTTTGTAAAGATCATTGCTCCAGAAGGCTCCCTGGTGTTCCACGAGGAGGCTTGGAACGCGTATCCCTATTGTAGAACAAGTACGTGTTCCGTTTGCTGTCGGTATTTGGTCAGGGGATGGTCTTAAATGGTTTTGGAGAAAAGAGAGTGCCATCAAGTGGAAAAAAATAGTTAAAACTTGAATGTTGCATTTGTGAGATTTCCTCTTCTGGAAAGGAGAGCTGCTTCTGAGGAGCAGCCTTAACGGACCAGTTCACTGGTTCCTGCACAGCCTCAGTGTCCAGTGTCCCCAGGAAAGGGCTGGGGACGTGGCTCTCTCGAGGTCTAGAACACAGCCTCTTTGAAAAGAATTTAATTCTTCATAGTCTGTTAGGATAAGGTGACTGCTTTATTTGAATACTTCTAATTGTGTGAGTGCTGAGCTCTGTGTTTCTTTAGTGTTTCTGTTGAATAGTTTGAAGTACCTTAGAGCGAGCTTCTAAGGTTAGGGCTAGCTGAACCCTGCTGGCTTGATGCACACAAATGCTGTTAGACTGATTTTGGATGTTTCTTGTATGTGAAACCTTTTATAAGTGATTGTATCTAATAACAGTTTGTGTTTCCTTTTCATTTCCATTGCGTGCGTTTCCCATGACCAGTTGTGACAGTGAGTATTTGAATTCTTATCAGTCGTGTGTTGGGTTTTTTAATTCTATTTTATTGGTTACTGTCGCTACAATTCACTCTGACTCCAGCCGGCTGGCTCCAGCCTTTTATATCTGCCTTGCCAGGGTTCCTGGCGTAGAGCTCCTTGTTACCTTATTTGTCTGCGCGTGGCTATAATTAGAAAGAACTGTAATTTTTCAGAGAAATGCTTTCATTTTTTCCATCTTCTTTTATGCCTTTGCTTACCAGTACAGCTGCATAATGTCTGTCCTGGTAAGACATAATGCTAAAAAAGAAAAAAGAAAAAGCCAGATCAGATGTTTCTATGCTGAATGCGGGAAGAGCAATGCAAGAAAACCCGTCCCTAGCTGTCTGAAACACTGCCTCGGTGGAGATGGGTTAACTGAGATCTAGGTGGATCACATAGCGGGAGGTTTGGGGTTTCTTGGTTTTTCACTTAAGATGCATGGGAAGGAGATCATTAAGACTTTATTCCCCCGTGTATATATTTTGGTTGCATGTTTAAGGAAGCTTTTAGGTTTAGTGTTAAATTGCTTTATCTGCAAACTGGATTTAGTTTGTCACTAGGTGGATGCAGCATAGGGAGTAAGATGAGTTTGAACTGCTCAGCTTGACTCATGGCGATACGTGTGCGCGCTAGCGTACGCTTTCTTCTGAAATTCAAAGTGTTCTGTGCTAGTCTTTAGACATAGGATTCAGTGGGATCATAATCGTGCCATACAATAGCATCTAACATTTATTAGCTGTTACCCCCGCCTCAGAATGGCCTCGTTTATTAAAAAGTTTGTGCAAATGTATTAGTAATTTGTGCGGTATTAGTCATTTGAAAATTGCTTGAACACAGAGGTAAAGAATGTCAGGGTTGAAAAGAAGGATGCACAAAGTTACAGTTGGATTTCTCAAACGTTACGGGTTTTAGTTCAGTACTTTGCTGTAGCTGGTACTTGAGATTTCGATACTGGTTATCTCATCGTACCTGTTTCTGTGTGTAGGTAAGGGGGATGTTTTATAATGTAAATAGAATGTGTTGCTAGTCAAGGCTCAGTGGTGGCTTGCCTTTTAATATCATTTCTCTAAACTTTAGGCGGAGAGGTGTAATCAGACTCATGCTTTTTGATTTTGATTCTTACAGAATGAATACATGAAAGATGACTTCTTCATAAAAATTGAGACCTGGCATAAACCAGATTTGGGGACATCAGAGAACGTGAGTTGGCATTAGTATTAGTAATATTTACTGTTAGTAATGTTAGCATTGGTAATATTTTCAACACACAGTCATCCAGATAAAGTATTTTATACCTGGTAATGATGGAAAAATACTGCATAAAGTCAAAGCCCTACCACTGATTAAGGTAAAACAAGAAAAACATAACTCAAATCCTTCTAAGGTGGTCAAGCTGTCTCACCTAGCGAGGTACAAGAACAAAAAAAGTTTTTATTTTTTATGTTGAGGTCATTGCAGATGCTTGTTTCTCACCTAAATGTTTAAAAAGGTTTTCAGGAAGTTCTTTTTAATTTTGTGGTTTTGCCTTAGACATGCTAGCACTGCCTGGGCTGACAAGGTTGTTTGAAGACAGGTTTCACAAGGCTGCTGGAGTTTATCTGTCTGTGCTTCTGTGGAGTTACGTATTGAAGCTGCTTCTGTAAATTTTTGAGGCTGGCAATATTCTCGTTTTCCTCCTTAGATGGTTGATTCAGTTCACAGGTCTCTTCAGGATCCATTTTTTATCCATAGTGACAAACGTATTGATAAGCCATCCGTGGTCAGAGTATGTTCACTGCTTGGACGAACTGTAGCGCTGGCTGTGCTGCAGAGGAGAGTGTTTCTTGGGACAGCTCTGCTTGCTGTAATTGCAAGTTCAGGTATGCCCAAGAGACCACAGGTGTGACGCTGATTACATCTCCAGACCTTCATTCCACACACACTTCGTCTGGTCCGTGTTACAGGCACCCCTGTGATTTAGGGAACCTGCTAAATGCAGTCAGGTTATTGAAACCTGCCATATTCGCACTTGGGAATTTCTGCAGCTTCTTCCTCGATCCAAAAGCTCTCGTAGATTAATGAATGGGTAACGTTTGTAGTTAGAGCTTGATTTCCTGTCTGTATGAAGTCCAGAAAAAAATCCATGACACACGTATGTACTGCATAAGGTGCACCACTCTGTAAGATGGCAGCGTTGAAATCATTCCGCTTTCTCTTTTTGCAGGTGCACAATTTAGATCCGAACACATGGAAGAGTGTTGAAGTTGTCCACATTGACATTGCAGATAGAACTCAAGTAGAACCAGGAGTAAGTAAACGCTCTGCTGTGGGGATGTGGATGTAGCATGCGCCTGATTCCGCTGGTACTTTGTGTTGACGGGGACTAAGCTCAAGTGGCGTGGATTTAACCCAGCAGATAAATCCAGTCGCGCAGTACAGCCCGTCATTGTGCAGGAATATTTGGGACTGATTTTCACCATGTGATTCAGATTTTCATTTCCATTTCATCTCTTAGAAATGCAGTTTTGCGAAGTTCTGACTTTATTAAACAAAGACTGACTTTGTGCTTGAACTTTTATGCAAACTGTGGTAACTCTGAGTTTGCTGCAGGCTGACACCCTTTCCGCTCCACTTGTTTGCCCTCTTTCCTAGACAGTTAAGGATTAGTTTGCAGAAATTCTCAGGGACCCACACTTGTAGTCTCTTCTGTTATGAAAATTTGCAGTTTCTGGTCGTCGTTTTCTCCCTCTTTACTGCTTAATACTCCATGACAGAGATTTTCCATTTGTGCTTTCCATTTCTCTGTATGAAGTTTAGGTAATGGAACTTGAGGAATTTTTTTTGGAAGTTCAGCTACATGATAGTAACAACATTTCCCTGATCTACAGACTTGCTTTAAAGCCTTCAGGGAAGGCTGCTGGTTTTGGAAAGCAAATGTTCCCTTTGAGAGCAGGAGCTGCTTTCTGTGTGTTCTGTCTGTCCAGAGGTGGTTCTCCTACAGTTTCTTACTCTCAGTTTGGTGATATTGGAGCAGTCGCTAGCTCACTCTGTCGGGTGGTTTCGGAAGCCCTGTGCTTCGTGTGGCAGGTTTTTGTTAATGTTCTGATGCCTGTTTGGGAGTTCTCATCCTAGGGGTCTGGGCGGGGTTTTGGTGTGCTGATTTTTTTTTAGGGAATAGTCAGTGGTGCTGAAGGAAAGTTTTATTTGTACGTCTATTTTCTCAGTCATAGTTTTGCTTGGAAAAGCAACCCAAGTGCACCATCTCGGATGTGTGACTGAAAGAATGGAACTACATCTATCAGATCCAGCAATTCTGATGAAAGTTTTCATGTATTTAAGATTTATTCTCGTGTCCAGTGAATGAACCTTGTCCAACCCATTGCAGTATGGCCGTTCCTTTAGTTTCAGAGCTGTTGAAGTGTTTAGAAAATAGAACAGCTTGTGCACGTTTTCAGTTTTGATGAATTCCCGCAGTAGGGCCTGTGGCTGCTCTAAGTGTGCATCTTAAACCGCACATCCCGTGGAACAACCCATGTACGTGTAAATAGGAATTTATTTCTAGCTCGCTAGCGTTTTCCTCCCTACTTTGTTTCTATCCCCTAACTAAGGCTTTTTTCGTGCTGTCCTGGGTGCTTATGAGCAGTCTGTCTTACAAAACAATCTCTGTCACGGAGACCTTTAACTTAGCGTAGCACAGACGCACACTGCAGGGTTGTTATAATTTAATGAGGCTGATTGTATTTTTTCCTAATCCCACCCAAATATATGAACGGACATCCATTCACCTCCGTTACGTGCACAGTAGTGCTGGTGGTGGTTTCGGTTCTGAGACTTGGGAATCATGCCGTGAGTTGGGAATATGACACGCTTTGATCAGCCTGATTCTGATCTTCTGTGGTGCTGTGAACAAGTGCTCCCAGAGCTCTGGATCATGCTGGAGAAGAGCGCTGGTATGCGTTTCTTTCCACAGCCAACTACATGGGTGCTTTCTGCTAAATAACACTGACAGTATGTGTGCTCTTCTTTTTAAAAAATTAATGCAAAATTGACTTGAAAAGCCAGAAATTGTGTCTGCCTGCCTGGTTAGTTTATGCCACTCTCTGTTTTTCATGAATTTGCAGCCAAGACATAGACTTGTATCATTTTTTATGTTAGGTTCTGATAGTTTTCTTAAAATCATTCTGTCCTGTATATGTGCTTTCAAGTTTTATTCTGCTTGATAGAGTGACCTATGAGCTGTTAGGAGTGCTGTTACTACTTTAGCAGCTCTTATAATTGAGATTGAGAATTGCAAAGAAGCTCCCGGATTCTGGGTTTGTTGTGGTTATTACTTTATTGTATGTGGTTCACAGTCTCTCTAAATATTTTTTTATAGTAGTTTGTTGCATTCATGCATAATATGTTGAGATTTTGAGCAGAATCTGCCTGTGAAACGATATTTGTGTATTTCTTTGGAATGGTTTTTAGCTACTCTATATTGCTCTGCTGCTGCATGATCATATTTTGCCTGTCAGGCTTTCAAGAGGGCTTCAGAGTTTTTTGGCTGTAATATGTTCCAATAGCTGCCTGTTTTTCTTCCTAAGAAGGACTTGTTGATGTCAGGAGTTAAGCTCTTGCTGCACAGATATTTTCCTTAAACTCTGCAAAGAACTGTTGTTTATTTGTGCTTTGGCTCTCGGCCAGTCCTCTTCCTTGCATGCTGGTGGGGTTTGTGTATTGAGAAGAATTCCTACAATGCTATCTTGTCCATCTAGGCTTTAATCTAGACAGGGCTTTTTTTTTTTCTGTCCCAATTTTCAAAGTAGCATCTTAATCTAATAACCGTTTTCATACCCCTCATCAGTGAAATGAAGTAAATCCGTGTGTTGGAAGTGTTTATCATCTCTCAGCTCTGTTGATATTTGCTTTTTCCGCTCTGTGTGTGTCGGGAGGCAGCGATGTCTGCGGCGGAGCAGTGATGGGCAGACCGCTGCCTCGTGCCCTCTCTGCTCAGCCTGGTGGTGTCTCGTGGATTGAGATGATGCAGTTTTGAATTTTGAGATTAGCTCACTTATGCCGCCTCCTCTTTCTGTTCCGCATTCTCAGGGGTAGAACTAGTTTGCAGCTTGGAAAGCGTTAGCACGCGAGTTTCTGTATTACTGCTTTCCCTTCCCCTCAGATGTTACAAAACCAGTGGGATGGCGCTTATGCCGCACAGCCACAGCACAAGAACATTCTGACCTAGAAGGCAGCCCTTGTGTGCTGTCGCGATAGGAACGGGTAGCGAGCAGCACTGCTGATAGGCAGGGAATGAGCGGGTGTGATGGAGTGTTCGACACACCGGGTCAGACTAACTCACCCGTCCTGCGCCAGGCTGCTCAGGAGAACCAGTTCGGAAGGCTTGAACAGAAGCTCAATACAGTGAAGTATTGAATCTGGGGTTTTTCTGACTCTCGGGGGTTTTTCTGACTCTCGGGGGTTTTTTCTGTTATAGGACTACAAAGCTGATGAAGACCCTGCATTATTCCAGTCGTTTAAGACGAAGAGAGGACCTTTGGGGCCAAACTGGAAGGTACTAAGAACTGATGTTAAAGCTTATGAAGCCTTTATCAGCAGAAAAAAACTCACGGTTCCTTAGAGACCAGCACTAGCAATGTTAGTCTAGAAACAGAGGGCAGACACTGAATGCTCTTTTTTTTTTGTGTGTGTAACTGACCACGGCATCTGGCAGAGCAGAGTCCCTGTTTCCTCGGAGTACCACACTCGTTCTCAGCTGACCTGAGATCATAAATGGAAGCAGCCTGAATTCAGGGACTTGAGGTGTCTCTTGTCCCACTGTGGAGCGAGGCTGCAGTTCCGGGGCACATCTGTGCGGTGCCGGCCGTTCACTCCTCTGCTTCCATAGCTGCTGGTGCAGTGGCGTTAGCGCTGCGTGGCCATCAGCCACGTGGGTGCACTGGATGCAACATGGATGGCATCGCCTTATCGATTCAACCTGGTTGTTAATCCCTGGTACCCTGTGTCCAGAGTACGGTGCTAAGCTTTTACTAATACTTAGAATTCTAAGTATTATTATAATTCTAATAATACTTAAAATTATAATTTATAATAAAATAATTCAATTCAATTTACTATATATTAATGTTGTAATTTATTATTCTGACATAATACTTAGAGTGATAACTTCTAATAATTATACTAAATGAATTTGACAGAATAAATTTTTAAAAAATTAAAAATTCCTTCCATAAACAGAAAGAGCTAGCAACTGATGAAGAGTGTCCTAAAATGTGTGCTTACAAGTTAGTGACTATCAAATTTAAGTGGTGGGGACTGCAGAACAAAGTTGAAAACTTTATACAAAAGGTAAGTGCTTCTCCCTTGCTGGGCTGTTGCGGGGGGTGGGTCGGAGGTGGGCAGGCGGTGGGCAGGGCGGGTCTCTGCTGATGTGGGGTTTTTGAGGAGAAACAGCACTGAAGTTTCCTGTTGCTTACAGTCAAGTGATTTGGTAAGCAGCAACACTTGCAAGGAATAGAGTTCTTAATTATTTTTTTTCTCATAAGTTGAAAGTTGCATGAAACGTGCTGGTGTTTCTTGAGTATTTTATGTTCTAGTTTTCTTATGAAACTGCTGCTGCGTTTCTGCCAGTTCTAAAGCATTTGATGTTTTTGGTATTGAACGCTTGCAAAACCAGGTGTGACGCAGGTGGAATAGGTGCACTAGGATTTAGTTGGCAATTTTAGTGTTTTGTCAACTTAGGTTTGTGTCTCGTTTCGTTATTGTTGCATCGTCAGAACATGAATTGTAAAATATTTGTAGAAGTATGACTAAATATCTAGAATGTAGACTTAGGTGTAGGCAGAGTGTTTAATCATGACCGTCATGCCAGTTCTCTCCGATCCAGAGACAATGTGCTGTAGCAGGGAGTTAGCCGGAACGTGACGTTCCCGTAGCACTGGGGCATGCTGTTTGCTCACGGCCAGCCAGCGCCAGACCTTTGTCGCTGTGGTAGCCAGGGCTCTGGGCTCCGAGCGGAACACACAGCTAACTGCATCAAATGTTTGTGAATTTCAAGAAATATGGTAGCAATGGAGGAAAGCTTCAAACAGTACTCATAGAAAATGTGATGCCACAGTACCAAGTGAGGGTGAGGAGGCGTTGGAGACTCCTCAGCGTGGTGGTGGTTTGGGGAAGGAGCTGCCCATCACACGTTTCAGACTGAACACACTGTTAGGGAATAATCTGAGCAGAAGAGCCAGGACTGGTTCTGTGGTCTGATGAGAAGTATTTGAAGGTACCTTTTTTTTTTTTTTTTAACCTTGCTTTAACTGAAGCTGGTTCTGCAGAGGAAGTTACCTTTGTCTGCTGGTTGTCAAGAACCGCGTGTTAGATTTGACCAACATTGTTTTTGAGGACAGTCAGCAGCTTGAGCAATGCAAAATCTGGGAGCAGATGGACAAGACGTGAACTTTGGGTGGCAACCTGGGTAACTGAATGCATGCAGAAGTCTGAGTTGTAGCAGTAAAGTAGATTTCTGTGTTGTCTATACGTGACTACTTTTACCAGGGCGGCTGGAAGCAACACTGGTAATTTAGCAAATTGAATGGTTTATCTGATGCATCTTTCATCATCCGAGTTGCCGTTATAAAAGCTGAGATTCCAGGGCACTAGAGCTGGACTGAGCTGGCAAGTTGCAGTTCTTCAACATAAGACAGGGGGATTTTGGGGGGGTGGCAGGTATTTTGAAATGTGAAACCTACCAATTTGAGTAGAAGAGGTACAGTAAAAATATTCTTCCTGCGATCGATTCAGAACACGGGTAATGAAAGGGCTGTAGAATCCTTAGCGTGAATATTTATACTCTCAAGGTTTTTGTACCTTTTGAAGTTGTATGTCGGGTATTACTGGGATGCTGGTTTGGTACAAATTGCAAGCATGCCATCTTTGGAGTCAGGAATACTTCCCTTTTTGCTTCATTCTGGCTTTAGGGATTGACTGCTCTTGGTTTTCTGGTAGTGAACGCAGAACCTGCGACAGTTCTGTGTTAGATTTTTTACAGCTCGTGCTAAATACACTAGTTGTTGTGATGCTACGTTTATTCTGTCTAGTGCTGTCTTGGAGCCAGAGCAGATTTTTAAAGGATTCTTCAGCATTTTCAAGTAATATGAATTGCTGAACTTTCTTAAAATTTCTTTTGATAGTGAAATTTGTTCAATTTTTTCCATGTGAAAGCATTTGAGAAATGAGATGACTTTCAGTTGGATCCAGGAATGTGAGGGGGCTGAACCTGTAGCTGCATGAGAGAGTTACAGGTTGTAACTAACAGCTAAAGGTTCTAAAGATTACAACTTGTCAAATTGAACAGCTGCAGTCACTTCACCAGTCTTTGGCAAAATGTACACCTATTGTCTAATGTTTATTTATCTTCTTAAAGCAAGAAAAAAGGATATTTACCAACTTTCATCGCCAGCTGTTCTGTTGGATTGACAAGTGGATTGATCTGACTATGGAAGACATTAGGAGAATGGAGGATGAAACCCAAAAGGAGCTGGAAGCGGTAAGAATGCTTTTTGGAGGTTGCGCTGTGTGTGCTGTCTGCCTGTAGATTTGCCTGTTTGGGAACTGACACAAGTGTCGTTGTGTCCATCCCCTTGTGTGTGTTCGGGCAATTGCCGATGAGCATTACAGCCCCTTCAGCGATTCTCCCTGCAGACCCGCGCACCTCCAGCTGCTGCATAGCGTGCTGTGTCAAGCTGGAAGTGGCTGGAAGGTAAATATTTCTGATGTCACTGAATCCAGAATGTCTGCCCTGAATGCCTCTTTATTTACGGTACCATACCCATTGCACACAGTCCCATTCAGTGCCTTTTTACCGCTTGTCAGTTAGAATTCAGAGCTGTCATCTTGCTTTTCCATCACGTGTCTTGCTTTGTTTTGTTTCTAATCATTGTTAGATCTGATTACTTTAACCTCTTCAAACATGTCTTCAAGCAAGCTTCTCTCTGTCCCGTGACAGCTGTTCCGCGCATCCCGGTCAGCACACCAAAACTGAGCATGTGAGTTGCAAAAAGGAAGTCAGTAAAATTAACGGGCTTGAGGTAGTGCCAGTTTTCATGCTTCAGTGGCTGTGAGAACCACATACGTGCAGCCTGATCTGTCTCTGGACTGATGTCTAGAAGGAAACTCACCCTCAGGGCACTTTCTCTGCTCTTCCCTTTGGCAGGTGGAGGAACATCACAGGCTAGGCAGGATCTGTAGCGTCTTTCCAGAGTTCTGGCGTGAGCCTTTCTCATTTTAAATCCTGATGGGTTGTGTTAAGTTCTTTGCAGTCTTTGGGTTTGCAGTTCTGTTTCCTTTCTATTTTGCCAATTGCTTTATGCCCCAAACCCATTCAGCTTGTCACTTCCCTTCCGTGGTCTTGGTTCTTTCAAGACACACTGAGTCTCCAGCTGGAACTTGCTTTTTTGCATGGTTTAACTCATTTCAGATGTCTTCGAACAGATTGCCTGGTGCCTTAGACCTACAGTGGCAGTGGTTCTGAAGTGCATTTTGGGGTTTGTGCCCAGCACATCTTTTCTTTCCGCATCAAAACCCGCTGTAGCTCCTCCATCCCCACTCGTTACGCTTTCCATGCCCGGACTTTACAAACCATGTGGAGCCATCGTGCATTGTGTAGAGATGTTTTCTGGATTTGGAAGAAGTCTGTCTTCACTAACAGGAGATGTTCTGGAATGGTAAAACCAGGCTTTCTTTAAAATCAGCTGAAGGGTTTGTCTGCTTTGGCGGTTGCCCGACTGTGCTTGGAGTGGACATCATTCCTTTCCGCTCTGGCAGACGTCGTGCTCTCTCATTGGCGTTTGGATATTTTTGATTGTGGCAGGTGTTCTCTCAAGTCACCTGGATTTCTCCTTTGATTCTACCTTATGCCAGAACCTGCTTCTAGAGCCACCCACTCCTGGGTGTCTGTGAAGGAGGAGTAGTGACCGCTTTCCTCTCTGTGACTGGGTTTTGTCAGAAGGGTTCTCTTTTGCACACCCGTAGTTCTTTATTTGGAATGAAATGGACTTCATCTAATTTCTCTGAGAAGGGGTAGTGGCAGTGTGAGGAGCGCGTACAAGCAGTTACTGGAGGGCGTGAGCAGCACTTGGCACATCTGTGTGCATGAGAAACTTTCCCTTTTGTGTCTCTGTGGACTGTGGATGTTTGTCTTCTTGTAGAGAAAGTTCTGTTTCACATTTCTCACTGGTAAGTAACTTTTTTAATATTTTTGCAAAATATTTGCTGCTTTTTAGTTCTCACCTTAAGCAAAACCTGGATCGCATGTTTATGGGTGTAACATTTGTCCTTGTTCTTAAATATCAAACAAATTTATTGACTATTTTTCTTGTTTTGCAAAGCAATGCAAATAGTTCATTTCAGATAGCTTCTTGTGTGAGACATTAGCGGCGGGAAGTTAAGTGTATTACGTGTTGAAAAGGTCAGTTTTTCACCAGAGAAATGTATTGATTGGCTGCACTAACACAGCTTTTCCATGTGTATTGTGAAATGTGAGAGGAGTGGGGACCTACTGTTGAACTGTTCTGTTTTTTCTCAGCTGTTATCACCGGGGTATCTCCGAACACCTGATCAGAGTCGTAGCACGGCCTGGGTTGAACAGGACCTCAAAGCTCGCCTGGCTTCAACCCCCCTGCTGTGGGCAGGGTTGCCAACCACTAGAGCAGGCTTTCGCTTCCTGGTTTGTGTATCTGACTCCTGGGGGTGAGGAGCACCTCTGCTTCGTTAGATACCCATCAGCAGATCAGGGCAGAGCAGAAAAGCGCCGCCCCAGCCGCAGCACTGGGACCGACCCGCCCCACGTCTTTGTGAGGGTGGAGATGCCCCAGGAGCAGTGAGGCTCCCTGCTGAAGCTTCATGGGCTGTTAAACGTTTACGAAGCATCATTTACAGCTGCCGTACAGTTCCCAGGCTCCTCACCAAGCAGAGGTGCTGTGTGCCCCCTCTGCAAAACCCTGGCAGCTGGTCCTGGTCCTGTAGATCGTTACTTCTCTCTTACTAACCAACAGCGCGCTAGGTTCGTTATGTGGTAGCTCACGGTTTTATTTTACGTTTAGATGCGTAAGAAGGGTTCCGTTCGAGGCACTTTGGCTGCTGACGTCTAGAGGAGTTCTCTGTAGGTTCTGAGGCAAATGAAGCTGTGTAAGTCACCTGCTGGATGGACAAGGAGGAAAGTGGTTAATGTTCTGATGGATGGGAATTGCTGGCAGAAATCCTCTCAATGGACGTGTGTCCGGATAGCGCCCCTGGGCCTCCCCCCCTCCTGTTTGATAACCTCGAGGTGATCAGCAGCTGGAGGTGACCCGTGGTGGCCGGGGTCCCTACGAGACCTTCCCCGCAGACGTGCTCTGGAGCGGGCTGGGGGTGCCCGGCCCCGTGGCCGAATGCCCAAGGCGGTGGCCACATAACCTGGGTCTTTGTGCTTCTCGAGTACAGAACCCCAAAGCGCGTGACTGTTGTCATCGCGGTGCCGGCACTGAGCCCCGCAGCCTGCCCGGAGCCTTTGGGGCGCAAGCCGGGGGAGTCGGTATCGTTTTGTTACCCGCCCAGCAGCAAAGTGATGCGTGGGCTTAGTCCGTGTAACTCGGGGAGACTGCGGACTGTCGTCTTCAAAGCATGTTATTTTCTTGAAATCCATTTCCACGCAGATATTTATAATCACTAAATGGTGTTAAAACCGTTACTGCAGGAACCGGGCTGTCCGAGAGCTGCAAGCCTGCTTGTGCCCAGCGCCCTGGTGCCGGCGTTCCCGCTGTGACCGCTCTGACACCGCGGCGGGACCCCGGCCAAAGCCGGGCTGAAACCTGCCGATGGGTGTGAGGCTCCTCAGAGAGCGGAGCTGCTGTCCACCCGCGAGGACAGCGCCCGGATCCATATTCCCTGACAAGCCTTGCATTGCTTTGGTGTGATGTGCTCGGTCCTGGTGGTGTTTCCATTGCCCTGCCCATTTTTCCTGGAGGTTAATAAATCTGGGTGTTTGGAACTTGCTGTTTGAGGAAACTCTTCATGCTTGGTTGTGTTTTCTCTTTCTCTGCAGTTACGTGATCAAGGCCAAGTCAGAGGAACAAGCGCTGCCAATGATGAGTGATGATGGATTGGACCGTCACATGCAGTGTTGATATGCCGATGTGTGTGTGGATGCATGATTATTTGTATATAATTATATATACGCACATGCATACTGAAGGGTTGTTACAGTGTCTCCAGGGTACTATACCTGTCCTCAGCAAAGATTCCAAGGAAACTGCTTTCATTATGTATACCTGAAGCAAATAAAAATCAACTGAGTAGTGTCATTTAAAGGATGAATTAACTGCAGAATTATGCTAACTGGTATGTTTCATGAATGTCAATACTGGACCAATTTATTCCCTACTTGCTTTTTTCCTGTCTTGAGTCACTCTGCTATAACCTGCCCATATCACATTGTAAAGAAACAGATTCAAATAAGTTAATTTCAGTTTTGTGTCTTCCCTCGGTGATTATTTTTGGAATAGGAACAATGAATGTATTTATAGCTATTTATTTCTGGATTGTCATTCCTGTAGTCAAATCTGAAAACATTTCTATTAGTGGAAATTGGAAGACTTTTACTGTTGAATAAGTTTAACCCAAACTTTACCCACTCACCAATTTAAAAAAAAAAGAAATGTTTTATTGGACTTTTGTACATTGAAATGCTAATGTTTTTTCTTCATTAAAATTGGCAAGATTAAGGAAAAATGGCTTGTGATTTATAAAATAATTGCAACTTGAAATTTTCCAGAAGCTGGCTTTTTAGGCAAAGATACTGACAGTACTAGTAGAATATTTCAAGTACATCTGAGGCCGTGCAGTGACGGTGGAGGGGGACGATAGCCCTTCCCTGACGCAATTCGTCCTGTTAACGAAGTCGCTGCTCTCCAGAGTTTCACTTTGGCAGCTATGCGAATGGCCTTGATTTCACACACGTTACGCAATGGAATATAATTGTGGTTTTAGCTCTTTTCATGTTGAAAATACAGTTTTAAAGAGATGTATACTTTCAGATATGATGAAAGTTTAAATTGTAGCATCTGACTATTTCTCTGATATTTGTTGGGAGTAGACACATGAAGGAAAAGGCAGTAAGGGAAGAGCTCCTCTAGGTAACGCTCCAATAGGGAAAATGTCTTCAACATTTTTTAAGGAAATGTTCAGAGCATATTGTAGATGTATATTATCAAAATGCTTGCTAGATCGGAAACAAGTTATTTTAAAAACACCCGTTACATAAAGTTCTGTTAATGCCTGGTTTCCTCCCAGCATCCCCCAATCCTCGGTGGTGCAAGCCTTGCCTAAGCTTCCATCCTCATACTCTCGCGTGCATCCAGGTATTTTGGGATCATTTTGGACCTGCCTTGCTTCCCCAAGGAGTGATCCGATTTCCATTGCGGTCAGTGACGATATTGTGTCCAGGCTGGGCTGGGTCTGCCCTCGCCTCGCCCGCCCGGTGGCCTGTCTGCTGCGCGTCCCCGCGGCCGCCGAGGGCGTTTGTACATCTCCGCTCCATCGTTTCACCCTCCCACCCTCTGTGCTGCAAATTTTTCTTTTTTCCTTTCTGGATTAGCAGTTAAATGGTTATTTGTCCTCTGGACCAGCAGGAGGACAGTTTTGTAAATATACGCAGAGACCTGCGCACGCGCGCGCGTGTGGTTTTTGGTGCTGGCAGCCGGGAGGGCTGCTGCGCGCCCGGGAACCCAAGGGCTCAGTTCTCTCCTCAGGGCTGGAATACGAGTCCCGCTGCCGTCGGCGTGAGTCACAACGCAAACTGAGGGAAAGGGACCCGACAACTTTCATGTTTTTGGACTAGTTGTGAAAATTTGAGAGAATCTTGTAGTGGATGTAAAATGTTTAGTTTACTTTGGCAGTCTCTGGTGTGACCTACAGTAAAACAGTCGATGAAATTTAATTAAATAAATTTGATCATAAAATGCTCTGTCTCTTGTCTTAGGTGTCAGCGTTTGCAGTTTGCTCGTGAGCTGGTGTTTCCTTTCGCTGAGCTGTACCGGAGGTCCTCTGAGGATGCGCTCGGGGGGTCGTGAGCTCAAACCTGCGATGGAGCGTCAGTGACGGCGGGAGGGGGTTCGGGGCTGGTTCGGGGCTGGTTCGGCTGAGCAACACGCCCTGAGCTGGAGCCGTGCCAGCACCGGCGCTTTTCCTGGTTTGATGGCTGCCCACCCAACATCCGGCTCTGCAGACGGTGCCTGTGATGCTCTCGCTCTGCAGGGGCAACCCGTGGGCCCGTGGCTGTCTCGTGTGTCCCCGCCGCTGCGGTTCTGCCCCGGCTCTCAGCAGGGACGGGACGGCCCCGCTGGCAGGGGACGGGGCGGTGGGGGGGCGGCTGCGGCGCCGCCGGGTCGGTGCTCGGGGATGGGGTGTGGCATCGCCTGGGGCAGAGGCTGATTTCCGAAACGGGGCTTTGGAAGGGAGCAACTGCTCAGAACACCTGGGAAAGGGGCAGGGCAGCTGCGGGTCTCTGGGCGAGGACGTCTGAGGAACCCTTTAACCTGGGGTGCGACCGTGCGAGCGTGGGACGTGTGGGTGGGGGGGCGGCTGGGAGGCTGACGGTCCCTTTAGTGGGGTGTTGGTGATGGGCGAAGCTTCAGAACAGATTTCTGGAGAAACAGGGATGGAGTAAGTGACGTAAAATTAACGGAGGCGGCTGGGAGCAGGTTGCACCAGCATCACGGAGACGAGTGTGTGGGACGGGGCGAAGCGAAGCCGCTCACAGCACCAGAGCCAGGGTCTGGGTGAGAGAGGGGCTGCGGGTGCCCCCGAGCACTGCGGGTGCTGGTGGGGGTGCTGACGGGCGGTGGTGATGGGCAGTGGTGATGGGCGGTGGTGTTCACACGGGTTTTTCTTGGTGGGAGGCTCAGAGCGGGGAAACTCCACTTCCTGGGGGTGTTTCTGGACACGTAACAAACCCGACACGCTGTACGCTGAGCAGTGCCGCTCTGCTCTGTCTGCTCCGCGTGCCGTCCTTAGGGCAGGGGGAAGAGTTTCCACAAACGTGTCCCCAGGCTGGGCTCTGGCCCGACGCTACTGCGTGAAATCGGTGCTGCGAGGGGCTGCGAGGGGCTGCGAGGGGCTGCGAGGGGCTGCTGAGCCCTTGTAGCTGCGGTAACGGCCCTTCCGCGCGGGCAGACTCTGCCTGCTACGAACTGGCACCTTTTGGTAAATGCAGAATTGAATTCTTTTTTTCACTGCACAGCTTGTTTAGCTTCCAGATGGTAAACCAACATGAAGTAACGGAAGCGCAACATAGTTTGTGGTAATGGATATGTAAACGTGAAATTTATTCACTGTAGTAGACTGCTGTGAACCATATTCCTGCAGTAACCTTTTAAATCCATCACTTGGCTGCGCTAAGTGTGGGCTGAAAGGGACTCGTGAGGAATTTGTACGGTTGATGCTTTTGGGCTGATGCCGGTGCTTCATCTCTGCAATAACTTCTAAAGCAACTGCAAGGCAAGAGAACCGAGTTAATGTTCTCATCGAATTCTTAACCAAAGTGAACGCTGAACCCCTCTGAACACTACTGCAGCGAGGCCAGTCCTGGGTGTAAAGCAGCGCTTTGGCAGGGACAGGCGACATTACTTTCCTCGTGCCCTTGGAGCCCCGCTGGCTGCACGCGGTCGGTGCCTACAGCCCGGCATCGACCCTGCCCCAGCACCGCGGACGGGAAAGACCAGGCTGACAAATTCTAAGCAAGACAGACAACCCCCCATCATTTAATTACAGTTCAGGAGAAGACGAGCCGCTGCCTTCTGCCCGGCGGGTCCTGGGGGAGCCGGACCCTCTGCCCCTTCCCCGCGTCCCCCCCTCAGGAGGTTCCCGAGCACGTGCCAGCGCAGGAGCACGAGCGCCGGGGATCTTGCAGCGGGACCGGCCTGGCTGTTACCGTTCACCGCCACGGGAGGAACCTCTCCAGTGATTTAACGAGGATTATTTTTATCACCTGCCGTAATGCAGTTGTTCTGGCTGGATTCTCACAGGCCGTGTGAAACGCAGTATGAGGGGAAAAAACAGCTGCAGAGGATTTCGTGTTGCATTTCCATCGCAATTCTAAAAACTGAAATTAATTCGGGTCCTGCTGTGCTTAGACTACCGCTCACGGGGCAAAATCCTGCTCCAGAGCAGCTCTGTGAGGCTGAAAGCCCAAACCCTGTCCCCCAGCGGGGGGAACAGCTCCAGAGCGGTTTGTACGGTTCCCCTCAGCAGCGGTGAACGGTGCTAAAACCACCACCTGCGTCCCGCGCTGGCAGCTCCAGCACACGAGGCACCGGCGGAGCCGGGAGGACGCGCGTCGGTAACTGCACCGAGCGAAGGCTGAGCTGGGAGCTGGGAGCTGCCAGTGCCGCTGGGGGGTGGCTGGAGGAGAGAAACCGGGGCTGCTGGGCGCTGCCCTGCTGTGCCTCCGCTGCGGCAAAGCTCCTTAAGGAAAAGGCTGCGCAGTGGTTTGTGCGGTTCACTCACTTTGCAACGTTGGCGGGATTTGGGAAGGTATTTCCTTGTAAAAAAGCTGTGACGTGTTCTCCGTTTTGCAGCCGCAGCTCCGCCTTTCCATCTTCCTCGCGGAGCGGACAACCACCGGGGTCCACTCGCTTCTCCATTTTGCAGCCCCAGGGCCAACGGCAGCGCTGCAGCTGCGGAGCCTCGCGGGTCGGACGTTTCCTTCGCCGGCTGCTGGAACGGAACCACCCGGCTGCTGGCGGTGGCGGGGGTTTGCTCTCCCCGCGTTTCCTGCCGGTGTCAGGATCTCTGCAAAACTCTGCTACAGGCAACACGCTCTGAGTCAAGCTCTAGTAGGGCAACACGTTAAAAGGAACTGAATTTTTTTATATATATCACTTGTACACACAATTTAAACTCGAGTCTTGGCCCCAGGGCTCCTGCAGTGTCCCCCCCGCCCCAGCTCCCGACACAAAGCACGGAAGGGTTGCAGCTGGAGAAACGAGCACACCCGTCTCTGATCAGCATCAACCAGCAGCAAAGCCTTGTCCTCACACGCCCGATAATTTGCCGGCTTCCTTGAAAAGGATCTGAAGCCACCGTTAATTAGAGTGGAATGTTTGCTAATTGCTTTGCTGTAAAATAAATACAAATGCACCTGAGGAGGCACAAGAAAAGCCAGTTCCAGCTGAAGCACCTTGTGCAGGGCAGCACACAGGGGTGGATGGCTCCCAGGAGCTTCTGTAGGATGTAATCATTGTGCTGCGGCCACTCAATGCAGCTTTTTTTTACTTATTTATTTGATTCCTGAAATTTTATACCAGTGAATTGTCTTTATTTTCAAGCTCTTGGTAGCAAAATCAATATTTTTTGTAATTTATGTTATTCTGTTATGTAAAAAACCCATTATTTCTGTGGCTTCATTTGAGGTTGGAAAGAACACGATCTATTCCATGAGTTTCCAGCAACTGAAAGGAGTAAAATTCAAAGGTAAGCATTAGACAACCTTCTCATGCGACTGCTGAATGGTCGTGTATGGCGGGTGTTCCTGTGTGTGTCAGGATTCAGTGTATTTCATACAAAGAAATTCACAGAAAATATATAATGCTTGTTTATATTGGTGGATGAGTTCTTTTGTGGATGAGTAAACCTGTTTGGTTTTGGTTTGTTGGTTTTTGTTAATATAGAAGACACTGGGAAAGTTGGGTGAAATGTGTTTGCTGATACAGATTTATGAAAATCGGGTAAAGGGTGAACATATACCACTCCATTAAGTTACTTGCCGTTTTCCTGACTTGCCTTCATGTGTTTTTATCTGAGTGACATTCCCGAATACAGCACCAGTCGTTCCTTTTCTGCTGTAATTTCCCTCCCTGTGTGTTTGCATCGCGGAGGTCGCAGCACTCCGGCTGTTCTGAGTGTGAGGCAGTGCAGGGAGGTGTTCAGCCATCTCCAGGAATGTTCTCAGGATCTGTACTAGGATTAGCTTAAAGCCCCTTTTCAATTTTCGTATTTTTTAAATTTTTACAAAATTTCTCCATAAGCAACAGTAAAACACAGGGGTAGCCGTTGCTGCCCTTTTGTTGGCCGCTGTGAAAATGTAAGTGGCTGCTATTGGTGTTTTTATATCAATCTGGCAAAAACTTATTTTAAAAGATTCTTCAAATATTGTGGGGGTTCTGAGATCCCGTACAAAGGACTTGTTCCCAGCCAACACGGTGGCTGTAGAAAATGAATGGCTTCCTGCAAAGACGGCTCAGACGCGGCGCTGCCGGGGGAGCGAGTGTGTGTGCCCGGGGTGGAGATGTGGTCTGAGAGCAAACTCTGAACTTGGGGCTGGAACCGTGGCTTTTTTATTCGGTGCATGCAGCTCCGTGGTCTTCTCCATTGAATTATGTCTCAATGGAGGCATCAGAAAAAATATTTTCTTTGTAGTTTTGTAACTCTTTTTTATGGAAGACTTTCTCCTTGCTTGGATTGAGATGGCAAATGAATTTTAATCAACAGCAACTAATTGGCAAGACCAGAGCGCTGCCCTGTGGGGTCTGACTCGGCTTTATTCACACTGGGGCTGGAAACCATTCCAGAGGCACTCGCCCGAGTAAGGAAAGCACCCTTCACACGAGGCAGAGAGGGTGTCTCTAAGCTCTGAGGAGAGCGAAACGGTGCGATTAATCCGAGGATGATGGCTGCCATGCCCCGTGCCTGTCATCCGCTTGCTCAGCCACAGAGGACGTTCCATCGGCTGTTGGTAGCCTCCTCTCCTTGTCCCCTGCTGTGGGCAGAGTTCAATGTGCAAACTGGACCAAGGACGCAGCGCTGGCCCTCGTGATGATTTAAAAGAACAATACGGCAGAACCAGCTTTCTGTGCGTTCCACCTGAGGCGTGTCCTGTGCGAGGACAAGCTGGACCCTGAGTTGGACTTGGGTGGAATTCCGCTGGGGAAGGACATGCAGGATCCCGTACCCCTTGCGCTGCCCCTGTGTCAGTAGTGGGTGGTGGTTCTGATGTCCCTCTGCAGGGATGCACCTGAAGTGGCCGTTTGAATGTGCAGGGACCCCCGGGACATAGAGACAAGGATGGTTTGCTGGTCCAAGGGTCTGCATTTTACATTTTGATTTGCAATGCACTCTGCTGACAGAATCTGGAAGCAGTTCTGATATTGCTCCATGCCTTGTTTTCTGGTACCTGTTCTACTTGTTTTGATACTTGTACTTATTCTTTTCCCCCAGTTTTCATAGATATGCTGTATTTTTTTCAAACACAAATTTTGGCGTGTACCTGCACAGTCCCAGATATACTAGTGTCACCCTTGAGGTCAGATATCTTCCTTCTGTGCGTCAGAGCAGCCGTGGATTTCTCATAGCTATAATCACAGCAAGCTCGAATTTAATTTTAAAACTTTATTTGCTCAGATTGGAGACGTTTCTTTCTAGAACCCCATCTACCTTGTTTCTTTCACTATTTTTTCTCTCTGGAATTATATGGCATTCTGTTCTAGAACTGCATATCCAAGCTGTGAACAAGAAATTAAAGATATTTGTTGGATTTGAACTTTGCAGTACTTCTCCGACCCATTTAAAATCTCGCTCCACTAATTTAGCAGATTCTCTCATTTTAAAAGCTCATTTTCAGCACTCTCTAGAACAATACCTAACGATGTTGCTACTTTTGCAACAGGCTCTCCGTCTGCCCTGTTTCTTATGGCCACGGAAATGCAGTGCAGGGAAAATTAGGGGGCCGTGATTATAACGCCTTTGGAAACATCCCGTGGAATCAACGGGGTTGGAAAAGACCTTTAAGATCGTTGAGTCCCACCGCAAACCTGACACTGCAACTCCAGCGCTAAGCCCTGTCCCTGGGTGCCCCAGGAGTCGCCAGCTAAACCCTGCTGTAGAAAGAACCAACAAGCGGTGGCCGTGAAGAAGCCTGGAAACCAACTGGCCGTAATTAAAACCTGAGAGCAAGGGCTTCATAAAGAAGTAAACGAGGAGGCGGGCTCTCTGTAAATGATGATCTAAAAAGTGTTCTGGGTTGTGAGACCTCGTTTCGAATGTATTCATTAAATAATATTTGAATCATTTAACAGTTTGAACTCTGCTGCGCTGCTAATATCTTCAGGGGATTTTTTTTTCCCCAGTAACAAAGACGGCTTTGTTCCTGCTGGATGCTCGGGCTGCCCGTGGGTCGGAGCTGGAAACCCGATCGCGAGCACAATGGGAGTCGTCTGCAGCCGGGATTAAATCGGGGCTTTTGTACCAGAGCTGAGGGGCCGGTGCTGCCGGAGGAGCTGCTCACGGGCAGCAGGAGATGTTTAACCCTTTGTGCCCGAGCTGGGGCCGCTGCTGCGGGGGTTTGCGGGGCGGCGGGAACCCCTCGTTAGTGCGCCCGAGGAACTCCGGTCCAAAGGGTGAACAGCGCCCGGTGCGGAGCGGGTGAACGCAGCTCGAGGGAAGGCTCAGGGCAGCGGGGATCCCAGCCGGGGGGCATGGGCACCTCCTCCGGTACCGGACCCCCGCTGCCTCCCCCCGGCCCGCCGGGGCTGGCTGCCGGGTGAGCGCCCGTGGGGCCGGTCCCCCTCTCCCGCCCGTGGGGACGGTCCCTCTCCAGCCCGTGGGGCCGGTCCCCCTCCCGCCCGTGGGGACGGTCCCTCTCCGGCCCGTGGGTCCGGTCCCCATCCCTCCCGTGGGGACGGTCCCCCTCCCGCCCGTGGGGCCGGTCCCCATCCCTCCCGTGGGGACGGTCCCCCTCCCGCCCGTGGGTCCGGTCCCTCTCCCGCCCGTGGGTCCGGTCCCTCTCCGGCCCGTGGGGACGGTCCCCCTCCCGCCCGTGGGGCCGGTCCCCCTCCCGCCCGTGGGGCCGGTCCCTCTCCCGCCCGCGGTGGCAGAGGAGCTTCTGTGTTTAACCCGGACAAACCGGGACTGAGAGCCAGGGTTCCCCGACGGCTCAGAAGCGTGAGCTGTTCTGTGAAGTCCTGGAGGGTAACCTGATAAATAACGAACAGCGTCATCTTCATTCGCCTGGTGGCTTTGTACTCCGGGCCCCCCGCTCTCCAGCGTCCCTCTCGCCCGCAGGACACGCAGCTCGCCCTCCAGTCCAGACTGGGAGGTGGGGACCCTCGAGGTGGGGACCCTCGAGGTGGGAGCACCGGGGTGCTCAGGCGGCAGGGAAACGTGGGGATGCTCAGAAGGTGGGGGATGCTCAGAAGGTGGGGGATGCTCAGACACACGGCCCCCCGGTCTCCAGGAAAGGCCAATCTGGTCCCCGCCGAGGGGGTTCCCGTGAAACAGCGACATCCCACACCACGCCCGGCAGCCCCCGTGCTCCCAGCCCGGGCAGGAGGATGCCATCGTGCAAGTGGCAGAAGGGAAGGACTCGCAAACGCAGCGTGGACAATGCCACGGGATCCCGGGACTGAGAGAGGAGGCACCAAAGGGAACACTCCTGCGACGCTTCGGGAAAACCAAGTGGTCAGGACTTCACAAAATATCCTCTGGTTCTCGCCCTTCAGGGTAGTTCCAGTTATAAGATGGTGAAAAATGAAGTTCAGTGGCTTGCTGGCATCGCTCACAGTGAGCCTGACTTTCCAGATGCTCAAAGATTGTTCCTGCCCCACCAAACTTACACAAATTCCCACCTGGTTCAAGTTTACAAAGTAAATCATACAAACTCCGTCGTAAAATACCGAGGAGAGTTAAATACCAATTATCAGTACAGAGAGGTACTATTTTTTATGTTTCACGGAGTTATTTTAGGAAATATAAAACTTTCACTGTTCCTGCAGCCAAACTAATTCTTTCGTGCTGTATATCTGATCTCATTTCCCTCCTCCCCCCCCAATGTGTGACTCTACAGTGTGTGTTTTAGAGACGGGAATTTGAAGGGGGGGGAAAAAAGCCCAAGATGTATGCTGTAGCACAGGGACATGGAAATTTGCTGTAGCACTTCCTAGCATTTTTATTAATTTTACAATCTCAATGTTGTATTATTTTAGCACTATCCTGTTTTTTTTAGTTATCTAAATTAGAAAAATTTAGATGTGTTCAACATTTTCACCTAGGTACCTCATATGCTGTAGAGGTTTTCGCGTGACATCAGTGGGGCCCAATACGCTCAATTGATGCGAGCAAACTGTTTGCAGCAGTGGAAAAACATACCAAGACTGTGAAAACATCATAATCCATGCTGAGGTACCTGAGACACCAAACAGGAAAAATATATGGCTTAAGGTTGCAGCGATGTAAAGAAACTAAACCAGCCACCCAGCCTCGCAGGCAAAACAAAGAGGAAAATCCTCCTGAAGGGCTGGGTTCTGAAATAGCTGCTGATCTCTGCTGGAAACAACTGGAACAGTTTTAGCTCCTTAACTCTTATTATTCAGTTATGCGTTTTTTAAAATGGGAAGCAGTCAAGTGTCTGAAGGAATTTGGTTCAAACTTTGCAGAAAACAACATTGTTGGCAAAACTAAGCATGAAATATTATAATTGGTGAGGTGAACTTCTCCGAAAGGGAATGCAAATCAGGTTTTACGGATGAAACTGTCTTCAATCTCACTTACAGACATTCGAGTAGGGAAGGACAAGAAGTGACAGAGGAGGTCGGATCCCCAGACATCTCTACACGCTGCCTTCCAGCATGATGTCCAGTGCCGCCCGGCTCGGGAGGCCAGCAGTGCCATCGTCCCCAGAACACCCCCTGGGTGACGCAGCCCTTTGCCCGCCGCTGCTCCGGCCGCTGTGGGTGCAGCCCGTGCCAGAAAAGAGCGCTTCTGTGCCCAAAACTCCTCACCGTCCTCGGGAACTAACGGAACTGCCGGAAACATTCCTGGTAATGTCAGCCCCCAGACTTAGAGACCTGTCCTCCAGAATATTCACATTCCTTGCACTGACCATCCCTGCTAGGAGCAGAAATCTCCGCCAAGAAGAACCCACCAGATTTTTCCAAAAAAAAGTTGGGAGCCCACGCTCCAAAGACAGGGCTTACCGCTCCGGCTGGTACGCGACGTGTAGCGGCAACCAAACGCTTTTTGTATTGTTCCAGATGGCTGCACCACCAACCGCTGCAGAGGTTATTTAGTAGCTAAAATTTATGTACCTGAAGCTCGACGTATTAATGAAATGGCATCTTTATAGACCTGGGGGTATAAACACCATGGAAAAGTAAGATGTGGTTTTGTGTGATGGAAAGGTTTAAAAGGCTTCTTGCTAATGGCTAACTGGACTAAAGTTTTTCTAGCATATGGGCTTGTTTTGTGCAGTTTATGTGGTGGTTTCTTCGTTAGATTCTCAGTGGTAATGAGCCCACACAGTTGATTGCTGCGGGGAGAAAAAAATCATTCTGAATAGGTTTGCTGAATAATTATGAACTGAGCTGAACTCTTACATTTGCTTACTAATTGTATGGTTCGTGATGTTTTATGTATGATGCATTCATTTTGTTAAAAAGGAATTTTTTTTTTTTTTTTGCTGAGCAGCAACTTTTCTCAGTGCAAGTTAAACTGGCACAGTGGAAAGAGCTGAATTCAAGCCTGATGAATTGATGTTGTTTGAATTATTTTTTTTAAAGCATCAGCCCCACCATTTGGTTTTCAGAGCTTGCAATATGAAACCCCAAATTGTGCTATTGTCTTGAGAGTCGAAATAAATGAATCCCCTCAACTTCGGATTTGGCAGCAGCAATTACTATTGTTAATTTAGAAAATAATCCCCTGCAGCTACAACTATTTAAATAATGCCTTTCCGTGCTTCCTCCAAGATGACCAAACCCCAAAGGCTGAAAGTAAAAATATGTTTTGTAAAAGATACTTTTCACTACTTAGTACAATTTGAGAGAGGCTTCCTTCTACTGGGCTGGGCGACCGCGACCCTTTGTGACCGAAGTGCTCCCGACGGTGCCGGTCCCGGTGCAGGGGCACGGTCCTGCTGGCACTCCCAGCACCGCGCCGGACGGCCGCGAGGAGGGCGGCAGGTTGGAGCCCTGGGTCGTGTGTAGCCCAGAACCCGTTAGTTCCAAGTGAGAAACCTGGGCTGAGCCACCTTCAGACATTTAACAAATAGTGACCGTTTACACCAGGCCTGGCGAGCGCTGCGGCTCGTACAGGACCTTACCCCTTCCCTCAGCTCGCTGTTTCTACTGCCAAAATACTTCGGCTGCTGTTATTTCTGTATTTGCCATCAGATGACCACCGAGCCAGGGCCGGATTTGGGCAGCGCTGCCGGCGAGTTACCGTGCTGAAACTTTCGGTGTCACACTGTGCTGCTGGCAGAGAGCGATGCCCAGGCCAGCGGCAGAGGAGCAGAAGAGCCGTCGGGGAAAGGAGCGAGCAGCAAACACGGGGGCAAGCCTCGCCCCTGGCCCCAGCAGGGACACCCGCGGATGGAGAGGAGGAGAGAGGAGGACTAGCGCTTGCCCAGAAGCATTTGAGGTGGTCAGGCCGTGGACCGAGGACGTCTCCATCCCTCTAATTGAATTCTCCTTCGCAGCATCATTCTGCTCTTCCCGAGGGACCCTGCTGGCTTTGCTCGAGGAACAAAGGGACTCTGCATCTTCCAGGAAATGCAAGTTAAATCTTCTAAATCAGCAAAAATCTGTCTTTTCTGCAGCATTTGGTCTCTTTTGTGGAAGCCAATGTTACAGGAGGTATCTGTGAAGGGCAAAACTCCCTGCTTCAGAGAAGAGCTGCAGTTTCAGAGAGGCCTGAGGTCCCTTTACATCAGCAAAAAGAGCTCTTTGCCACAGAAATCTAGCTGCTTCACAGGAGCAATTTCCTTCCACACCACTTGTGATACAACTTTCCTCCTACCGGTGGTGCAGAACGTTTCCCCAGAGAAGTACCTGTATATAAACATGACAATGAAGCCGTGATAAAAAGGGTCAACTACAAATGAAACTCACCACGATGACAATAGTCAGTAATTATCTCCAACAACAC
This sequence comes from Pterocles orientalis, assembly GCA_011057875.1. Lineage (NCBI taxonomy): Eukaryota > Metazoa > Chordata > Aves > Pterocliformes > Pteroclidae > Pterocles > Pterocles orientalis. The sequence continues at coordinate 60,868 of WKFP01014604.1, read as the reverse complement.
TCCTGACAGATCTATTGTCCAACTGGCATATGTGCCTTACACACAAAGTGTCTTTTTATGCCACTGTAGAGTGGATGCACCAACAAAAGTGGATTCTAGCTGAGACAGAAGCGGTGTCATTGCTCGAGGGTGGATGCTTTGCTCGCCGATCCAGCAAGGCCGATCGTGTTCCTTGCCCATGTTAAAGACCTACCAGCCGGAGATCCTCAGCCCTATTGTGGGATTTTGTACTGGCAGCACTGGCATTAAAACGCCAATATTGTTTTGGTTTACAATGCTCTTTCTTGTTCTGTTGCACTTACTGTTTTGATTGGCACCCTTAAAATCAATCCAGCTTTTTTCTTTTTTTTTTAAATAATCCAGATTTTAAATTGGATGCCATTTTTGCAAGAAAAATACTGGCTAATAAGCGAGAGCTAGTTTACACAACGGATCATGACTATTTCAAAGCAATTCCAAGGTAAAGTGAAGAGCCGAGCGCATGCCCGGGGTGAGCTGGGGCACCATCCCTCCGGGCAGCCCCTTCCTGCACGACCCTGCCCTCGGCAGACCCGCTGCTCTTGCTGTTTGGAGAACACCTCGGGAGCAAAAGCAACAGAAGTTGTTCGAGTGCGGAGGGAGTGGTTCTGGGGGAGCCGGGACAGCCGTGGGCGGGCGAGCCAGGGAGCGGGCAGGGGCCGAGCCCCGACGCCAGAGCAGTGACCCCCCGAGGACCCAGCTGCTGGGTGGCGTTAATCACGTTAATCACGTTAATCACCGTCCTGCCCAAGCGCATAAAGCCTCGAGGGAAAGGCGCTCGTCCCGGGTCTGGAGCTTTCTGCGCCCACGGCCGCAGCACAGGAGCGGGGCGGGGGCCCGAAGCGGCTGTCCCGAGGCCCGGCTGTCCCGAGGCCCGGCTGCCCGCCGTCGGGGCGGCCCGGGGGATGGACCGCCCGCCCGTCTGCCTGGCGGGGGATGGACGGGGCCGGGCCGCGCTGAGCCGAGCCGGCGGGGAGGCCGCCAGGGGGCGCTGTGCCCGTTCGGAAGACGCGGCTCCGACGGCGCGCACGCAGGCGCAGAGGGAGCGCGGCGGCGGGGAAGGAGCGGGGGGCCCCGGAGGGGTCGGGCGGCGCGGCCGGCGGTCCGGAGCGCTGCCGCTCTGCGGGGACACGGGCGCAGGGACCGGCGGCTCCTCCCGTCCGTGACCACCGTTCCCGTAGCCAACGAGCGAGGCTTTTCCGTTATTCCTTTGTGCCGCTGTCGGGCCCCGCGTTCTTCATTTTCTGCCCCGATGCCAGCCCCGGGCCCCGCGCCCCCCCTTGTCACTTTGCTAAGTAATAATTTCCGCGTCCAATTCCATTTCTTCTCTAGTTCTGAAATCTCCAAGCCATCAGCAAGGAGGATAGTTCACAAGAAAACTAATTACACAAAATCAATATTTAATCACAGCGCAGCATCCTGATCCTGCAGAAAAAAATCCCTCTAAAACTCTCCTGCCATACACAAATACTTCTCGGCCGCTTATTTATAGATCTCATTTTTTTTTGGTGGGAGTAATTTTCATTTTTATTTTTTCTAAACTATCGACATGTGTGAGCCGTGAACACCTGAAGCGCCTTACCCCGCCGCCTGTTCCTAACTCCCCGCACCTGATGGATGTTTTTCCCTCCCGTTGGCCCGGGTTCTGACATCCCCGCTCCCGCTGATGCCTGGGTGCAAGCGCGGCCCCGCTCCCCCCGGCTGCCCGCCCGCGCGGACCCGACGGGGCGTCACCGCTCAGCGACCGGCTCGGGGTTGGCGTGCGGGGCCGGGGCTGCCGGGAGCCTTCTCCCACCCCGCGGCTGCCTGGCGGGTTTCTCCCCGGAGGCCCGAACGGGCAGAACGGGGGTGTCCGGGAGAGCGGGACTGGCTGCGCCCGGCGGGCGGCGCGTGTCCCCGGTCTCGCCGGTGAGCTCCAGCCCCGGTGTCCCCCGCTCCGCCCCGCTGCGGGACCCCGCGGCTCACGAGGCTCCGCGGGACCAGCGGCCCGACCCGTGCCGATCCGAACCGATCCGTGCCGAGCCGAGCGGACCCGGGGCGGGCGGGGCGGGGTCCGGGAGCGCGGCGGAGCCACCTTAACGGGAGCCCCGCCCCGGGCCGCGCGGCGCTCATTGGCGCAGCCCCGATGGCAGAAATTCATCGCTGAAATGCAAAACTTGTTGCTGCTCCGCCAGCGCCGGGTGAGAGCGAGGGAGCGCGCCGGGGAGCGCGGCGCAGCCCTCCCAGCGCCCGCTCGCAGCGCCGGCCCCGCCGCCCCGCCGCCGCCCCCGGAGCCCTGCGAGCCGCGGGCAGCGCACGGCGGGCCGGCGATGCGGCGCGCAGCTCCCGGGCGCCGGAGCCTATGAGCGGGGGCGCGCCGCCCCGTCGGCTCTCGGGCAGCAGCGAGCGGCGAGCCGCCGGGGTGAGCGCGGGCGGGGGCCGGTGCCGGCGGCGCGGCAGGATGTGAGCGGAGCGGCGGAGCGGAGCGGAGCGGCCATGCCCTTCTGAGGAGCCGCGCAGGATGTTCGGGCTGGAGCAGTTCGAGCCGCAGAGCAGCAGCCGGAGCGGCGGGCAGGCGGAGCGGGGCTTCGGCCAGCCCGGACTGAGCATGAGCGCGCACTTCAAGGCGCCGGCCTTCCCCGGCGGCGGCCCGGCGGCGGCGGCGGCGGCGGACCCGGCTCTGGGCGCGCTGGGCGAGCCGCCCCTCCTGGGCATGAACATGAGCCTGGCCGGGGACGCGTACGGCTTCCCGGGCCGCGGCCCCTCCGAGCTGCACGGCGGCGGTATGCAGCCTCCGGTGCACGGCTTCTTCGGCGGGCAGCAGCCGCACGGCGGCCACGGCGGCGCCCACCACCCCCACCAGCACCCCCCGCACTTCGGCGGCAACTTCGGGCCCGACCCCGGCGCCTCCTGCGTGCACGGCGGCCGGCTCCTGGGCTACAGCGGCGCGCTGGGCGGGCAGACGGCGTTCGCCGACGGCTACGAGCACATGGCCGAGAGCCAGGGCGGAGAGGGCTTCGGGCAGCAGCGCCCCGGGACCCTGCCCGACTTCCAGCACCACAGCGCCGGCGCCTCCAGCCACGCCGTGCCGGCGCCCTGCCTGCCCCTCGACCAGTCCCCGAACCGCGCCGCCTCCTTCCACGGGCTGCCGGCGGCGGGCTCCTCCGAGCCCCACGGCCTGGAGCAGCGGCGGCTGCCGGCGCAGGGCGGCGTGGACTCGCTGGAATACAATTACCCCGGCGACGGCCCCGCCGGGCACTTCGAGCTGCCGGTGTTCTCCCCGTCGGAGCCCGAGGGGCAGCTGCCGCACTACGGCGGCGGGCGGCAGGTGCCGGCGGGCGGCAGCTTCGCGGGGGCGCCCGCCCTGCCCCGGGCACCGGGCATGGCCGTGGCCAAGGCGCACCCGCCGCAGCAGCACGGCGTCTTCTTCGAGCGCTTCGGGGGGGCGCGGAAGATGTCTGCCAGCCTGGAGCCGGGGGCCAGCGCCAGGCACCCGCTGATGCAGCAGCAGCAGCCGCCGCAACCGCCGCAGCAGCCTCCGGGCTTGCTGGCCAGACAGAACTCCTGCCCGCCAGCCATCCCTAGGCAACAGCAAACAGAAGCCAACGCTCCCAACCCCAACCTGCAGGACAATGGGCCCATAATGCAGAACCAGCATGCACAGTTTGAATACCCTATTCACAGACTGGAGAACAGGAATATGCATCCCTACACCGACCCCGTGTTTAATATGCAGCACCCTCCTCCGCAACAGCCACCAAATCAAAGACTGCAGCACTTCGATGCCCCCTACGTGAGCGTCGCCAAGAGGCCGCGGTTCGACTTCCCCGGCAACCCCGGCGTCGAGCGCTGCGCCTCCTGGGGCAGCGGCATGCACGGCCCCGCCATGGAGAGCCACCTCTCCCCGACGGCCTACCCCGGGCTGCCGGGCGAGTTCACCCCGCCGGCGCCCGAGGCCTTCGGGGGGCCACTGCCGCACGGCGGCCCCGAGCACCCGGCGCTGGCGCAGCGCCAGAACGCGGCCCTGGTGATGAAGCAGATGGCCTCGCGCAGCCAGCAGCGCCTGCGGCCGCCCAGCCTGCAGCAGCTGGGGCACCACGGCGAGGTGGGCCCGCCCGGCGGCCTGCCCCCACCCGCCTTCGAGCGGGAGGCCAGCGGCAGCGGCCGCGGCTTCGACCCGCCGGCACCGCACCTGGCCCCCGACAGCGCCTGGTTTGCGGGGCCGCCGCCGCCCGGGGAGCTGCTGCCGCGGCGCATGGCGGGGCCGGGGCTGCCGGCCGAGGCGGCCCCCCACGAGCTGGGCCTGCAGCCGGGCGGTGCCGCCGTGCTCTTCCGCCCGGGTGCCAGCGGGCTGGGGCTGCAGGAGCCGCTGCGGATGGCGGGCGAGGGCCCGGCGCAGGCCCTGCCCTCGCCCGGCGTCCACCCGCCCTTCGCGCCCGCCATGGGCGGCCTCTCGCAGCTGCAGTCCCCGGGCGGCGGCGTGGCACTGCCCAGTGCCCCTGCCGAGCGCCGCGGCCCCGCCGACTTCGCCGCCCAGCCCGGCTTCCCCTTTGCGGCGGCAGCGCGGCAGCCAGCAGCCCACGGGGCCGCGCCTGCCCTCAGCGCCTCGCCGGGGGCCTACCCGCCGCCCCCACCCGAGTTCCCCCCGCCGCCGCCGCCACGGCCCGCCGCCAGCAAGCTGGGCGCCCTCTCGCTGGGCTCCTTCAGCAAGCCGGCCAGCAAGGACAACGTCTTCGGGCAGAGCTGCCTGGCCGCCCTCTCCACTGCCTGCCAGAACATGATCGCCAGCCTGGGTGCCCCCAATCTCAACGTCACCTTCAACAAGAAGAGCCCGGCCGAGGCCAAGCGCAAGCTCAGCCAGGCTGAGCCCGACCCGCCGCCCGCCACCGCCCCGGACTACTTCCCGGCGGGGCCGCCGGCAGCTGGTGGTGGCACGGCCAAGGCAGCGGGCGCGGCCCCGTTGTTGCCCGCTGAGAGCAGCCTCTCGCCCGGTTATGCGCTGGAGCCGGCGGCCGGCGGCGAGGGGAAGGCGGGTGGCGGGCGGGGGCGGGGCCGGCGGAAACGGGACAGCGGGCACGTCAGCCCCGGCACCTTCTTCGAGAAGTTCTCGGCCGCAGAGGGTGGCGGGGCCGGTGTCAGCCCGGGGCAGTCGGCGGTGCCGGCGGCGGTGGGTGGCCCGCCGGGGGCTGCAGGCGCAGAGCGTGGCGGGGGCACCCCCCATGACAAGCCCCTGACCTCGCCCTCCTGGGGTAAGGGCGGAGAGCTGCTGCTGGGGGAGCAGCCCGACCTGATGTCCTCCTTGGACAGCGGCATCCAGAGCGTGAGCAAGTCAGACGGCAGCTCCCCGCACGTGGACTTTCCCGACGAGGTCAGCACCAGCTACGGCAACGAGGACGAGGTGTCCTCCAGCTCCGACAACGCCGCCTCCAAGCCCACCCGCAGCCCGCTGCTGGGCGGCTCGCCCAAGCTGCCCCGCGGGGAGCACGCACTTCTCAACGGACAGAAGCCCCTGGCCCTCGGCCTCCTCAGTACGTCTACCTCGACCCCCGACAGCTACGGGCTCAGCACCACGGCAGGCGCCCACCCCGGCACGCCGAGCATGGAGCAGGTGCGGACCCCCACGAGCACCTCGGCCCAGGATGAGATCCATCCCCTGGAGATCCTGCAGGCGCAGATCCAGCTCCAGCGGCAGCAGTTCAGCATCTCGGAAGACCAGCCCCTGGGGCTGAAGAGCAAGAAGGGGGAGTGTGCGGGGCAGAACGGGGACAGCGACCTGGGCAGCTGCTGCTCGGAGGGCGTCAAGGGCGCCATGAGCACCATCGACCTGGACTCCCTGATGGCGGAGCACAACTCCACCTGGTACCTGCCCAGCGAGAAGGCCCTGATGGAGGGACAGGAGGAGGACAAGCCCATGGTGCCCTGGGAGAAGCCCAAGCCCCCGAACCCCAGCAAAGAAGGTATCAGTCCTCCCGTGCGGGTGCTGGTCCATGGTGGGGGGACGGTGGGCTGCGTGGGGAAGGGCAGGTGGCAGGGCTGTGGCCCTGGGGTGCCGGGCACAGGCTGGCCCCAGACCCACCCCACCCGTGCTGGGGATGTCGGTGGGTGCCGGGTGCCTTCCTGCACCGGGCAGGGACCAAGCGCCAGCTTCCCGGCTGGCCCCACGGCCGTGTCCCCATCACACCTCCTGGGGAGCGGCCAGCCAAGGGCTGCGGCAGCCTGGGCTACGGGGCTCCTGGGGGTGCTGAGCTGAGGGGCTGCCGGCAGAGCCCCAGCCGCGTGCCTGGGCCTGGGGTGCCGTAGAGGGGGCTCCCTGCAGAGCCCTGCTGGGCTGCCGGGCTGAGCTGTGGGGTGAGGGGTGCTGAGGAGGGGCTCCCGCAGAGCCCCCCTGGGTGTGGGGTGCTGAGGAGGGGCTCCCGCAGAGCCCCCCTGGGTGAGGGGTGCTGAGGAGGGGCTCCCGCAGAGCCCCGCACTGGCCGAGCCTTCCAGCCGTTTTCCCCAAACTGTTAGAGATTTTCCTAAACCATGAAAACAGGCGTTTGTTGGTGGTGCTGACCCTCTGATTCCAGGTATTTCCCTGCTCGTGCCCAGAGCCTGCCAGCTGTGCGGTACCGAACTGAAAGGCTCTTGACATTTTTTTCTTTCTTTAATAGAAAGGCAATTTAAAATAAGGCTCGGGGTCTGCTGGTGTAAAACTTGCTTAGTTGACAGATGTTTAATTTCGCCATTAGTTGTCATTTTTGATCCTTCCCTGTGTCCAGAGGGCATCATAATTCCTCAAGCTCAGGAAAAAAATATTTTAATGGAAGCTCTCTGTTATAAAAGCTGTTTAAGATAAAGATGGTTATGGTTTCAATTGGTTTCTGTTTTATCTTATCAAAGCCGTATTTTCCAAACCTTCTGACCGTGTGGGTGAACATTACAATCGATGCACGTGCACGTACCTGCTGCATGAATGCACGCGGGCGATTTTTTGATGTGCTATAAGTACACGTGCGTAATTTACAAAACATAAACTCATTATTTGTGCCTGGGAAAGTTGCTGTTTTGGTACCACTACCATAGTTGGAAATTGTTTTCTTTACATCTGGTGGTACAGAGTGACTTTTTACAGTCCTCCACCTTTAGTAATTTCACTCGGAAAGGTGTTGGGAAAATCCAAAGGGGTCTGGTTTGAAAGCTGGGCCGTTTCCTACCCCCAGTTCTGGTTGGCTTTCCAGCTTTGGCTTTCTGAAGCGTGAATCCTAGCCCCCACGGCTTGTCTCTTTGTTCGTGTTTAATGCCCAGCGCAGGAGACTCTCCTTGCAGGCGGGAGTGTTTAGCATGCACAGCAGACTCTGGGAAGCCCATCAGCATTCTCCATGCTTCACCCAGGCAAGGACATAAATTGGTTTGTTTGGGGCCCTTCTTTTCCATTTTTAAATGGAGTTGCACACAGCATCCTTCCTGGCCCCTTCTCTTTTATTGTTTCTTGTACACAACATCTAGGTCTGACTGGATCAATAGCTAGTTAGCACAAATCACAGTTCCTGTCACTTCTACCTTGGCAGACCCGAACACATCCATACGTTCTCTCACAACACACACACGCACCCCCGTTAGTGCACACTCTTGCACACGCACAGATACGCAGACGTGCGCACCGTGCTGTATTTAGAAATAGATTTTAGAAGAGTGACTTATTCCGCAGATCTTAATTTCATGGATTAAAAAAAAAAAATCCTGAGTGCTGATTTAAAAAAAAAAAAAAAATCCTGAGCAGTGGTTTAATCCTGAACAGCACATTTATTAAAGGTGTAATTTGGCTTAAAATTATGTGTATTTTGTGTATGTGTGTCATATGGAGCGATGCTTTCTTTAACGTCTTTAGCAGCACTCCTACATTCACTTTGATCACCGCTATTCTTAGTAACATCTAGTGAAATAAGTAATTGCTTTCTGGTCACGATAACCATAATGTTGCTGTTAAAACAGTTCATCACTTGGAAGGAAAACCATTTAATCAGTGTTCCTATATAAGGATATGTTTCAGTGTTTCAGAGGCTTAAGATAAAATAGCAAACCAGTTTTACAACAATGCAAAATGAGAGGCACTGGTTTCGTTTCACACTTTAGTCACTTGCAGGATTTGAATGGGCTGGTTCTGGGGATGAGGAAATTCACAGAGACCAGCAGAGAATTTGCTTCAGCTGTTGTTGGAAGTGATAAAGATACAAAGGGCGAGACAAAACCGGCTGCGCTCCTCGGCCGGCAGAAATCATTTCCCTTCCCATGGCCGTGCCCCCGAGTGTTTGAGGCTGTGTTTAGGAAAAGGCTTTCATCACCCAGCGACGGAGATTTTGAACCTTTTTACTCGACGGGGACTTGCACCCGCGGTGTTCGGCCGTTCCCCGGGTGCGGGTGGGCGCGCGGGCTGCAGGCAGCACCCTCTGGATTTCCACCGTCCCTGGGCGCGGTGCCGGGGGAGGGCTCCCCGTTTCCCCCCTCTGTGCTCAGTCGCTAGACCCCGGTTCCTCGCCAGCACACGGGCATTGTTGGTGGGCTGCTGAGACACCTGCGGCGGTGGGAGGGAGGCGTGGGGTGATTTATCCGCGCTGTGGCACCGGGGTCTCCGCGAGCTCGGGGCCGGCACAGGGGGGCCGGCGGGTGTCGCAGGGCAGGTTCCCCTTGGCCGAGCGCTGGGCTCAGCGGCCGCCGTCCCTCCGCTCTCCCCCGTGGCGTGGGGCGAGTGCGGGGGCTCCGGCGTGGCTGCGGCTGTGGAGCGGTGGGTTTGGACCGGGCAGGCTGCTCACAACCCGGCAGCATCGGGAACTTTTCAGATACCGCGTTAATGCCTGGATTACTGGGGAAAACAACTTGTTTGAGTTGCTTTAATGGCTGGTCAGGGTCCTTGTGCCTCATCCTTTTTTTTTTCCCCTAACGGCATTAAAAGGGTTTGCTGATATCCGGCAGCCAGAGCGGTGAGTTTTTAAGGCAGACGGGAGCAGATGCCGTTATTCCGTCGCCCGTGCTGCAGGTGCCCGTGTGGTGTGCGCACACCTCCGTCCGTTAGCGGTGCCTTTAGCGAGTTCCGTGCTTGTGCTCACGTTTTGTGTCTGAATTTAACATTATTAGCACGGGCTGGACATTTTTCTCCCTGAAATGCAGTTTTCTGTGAGGAGTTTTCTCTGATACATCTCTCCCTGTACTAACGTGGTTTATGTGAGAGGCCAATAGTTTCTTTTTTTCACCCAAAATGCTTTCTGGAATTTCATGTTTTCCTCTGCCGTGCAGCTAGAGCTGGGAGCGAGATATAATCGCACTGCGAGGTCGTGTTGGCTTCCAGCACCGCAGCTCTGGCTAACAAAGAATAACCAGATCAGATTCGCCTGGAAACCCGGGGCCACTCGGATGGGTTGTGCTTTGCCTGGTTTGACTGAACCAGAACAATTTCCCCTTCAGTGAAATGTTAATTAGTATTCTCTAGAAACCCTATAGTTAAGTTCTGGTGGGCTTTTGTTTTTCATTTTTAACTGAAAATGTGGAGGTCCCGTACTGCAGATGCCAGGTGGAGGCGTCAGGACGTACCCTAGAACCCCGCGGGTGTTGATTGGAAAAATGAGAATAGATCCAGTGGGTCGGTGGCCGCCGGGCTCGTCTGTCCGAGCTGATGGGCACGTGCAGGGCAGCACGGGTCGTTTGCGTCTCTGAGTTTTTGTTCATAATTCATCGTAACACCAACCCTATCGTCTGAATGAGCCAGCGGGCCAAAACTCCTGGCGGGGCCGCCTGCAACGTTGGTAGATGACTCCCGAGCACAGTAACAAAGCACAAATCTGGTCCAGATGCGGCTGGGAGCCTTTGTTTTCTTTCTCTTCCTAGGATGTTCCGCTGGGTGCTTTTGTTTTAAATACTGCTGAGCTCTTCCAGAGGCTTTACCAGGGGACCAGGTCTGTTTACCCAGACGGAGTTGGTCAGACCTCCTGCGAGGTATTTCCAGCACTTCAGTGAAAGCACGATGTGCTTTGGACGGGGTTCGTGCTGCAGGAGGGGTTGTTGGAAACGAGTCCACGGACGAAGCTCAGCGCGCTCCGCGGTGGCGGATCTGTGATTCCCAAGGCTGCTTTGTTTGCTTGAAAGGGCTGTTTACACCAGGAATTTTAACAGTTAGTACAAAAAACGCTGTTGCCTTTGCCAAGAAGTTGGGCGATATATTCCACAGATATGAAACATCTTTAATAAACGATCTGGATTAGCATGCAGATTTATGAGGAAAGAATCCTCCCGTTGCGTATCGTAGGAGAGAGTTCTCTGTGCGTTAGGTCTGGGTTTAACGTGATCTTTTAAACTCTTCTGACCTGTTAAAAAAAAATTGAGAGGTTGCCCTTTGCTTGGCTTGGCTTGCTGTGAATGACAGCAAAAAATTGTTTACTCTGACTATCATTTTAAATATTTTCTACCAGGACTGTTTTCTGGTAGAAATGTTTTCCTTTGTTTTATAAACATTCTGCAACAGTGTGTTTGTAAACCTTTACGGCAAATATTAGAGAAGGCAAGAGGCAGTTTTCAGTGTTACCTGCTGTTGCTGCTGTAATACACGAGGATATTTAATGCAGAAAGTGTGAATTTATTGGCATTTCGGTAACCACCATAACCACTCCCTTTGCCTTTGCATCCGTCCATCTGTCCGTCTGTCTGTTAGTTTTTTGGTGTTCAGATTTACCTGTTCTGCCCGTTTTAGTGGACACTCTAGCTGTGTTTGAGACAATGCAGATCGCAGGTTTTGTTTGTGTCACGATGCTTGCTTTTACCGAACGCTGATATTTTATAGCGGCACGTTCCGTTCTGGGCTCCGTTGTAACCGGGATGTTTTGTACACGCTTAGTGCGCGCGAGGATTTATTTCATGGTGTGTGGATGGGCTTCGGATCTTTACATAGGGTGCAAAAGGAAATGAGTTACACCTAGTATTTATCTATGAGCATGGATTTATTCTGTTCTGTGATGTTTTACACCCTGTCTACGCTTAATTTCTAACATGCCGTACCTGATATTTTACCCATGACCTAGTGGAACACTCTGCCATAAAATTGCGGATAATTGTTTTGCTGAAAAAAGTTATTGATCAGCAATACCTACAGGTACCGTTTGTTGTTACGTGTTTAGAGCGAAGGATAAAGCAAAAGTTTAACCTGGAAGTATACAGGCTGTTTGATTTGCAACAGCTGACTCCCAGCTTCTGCAGGGTTCTGTACCAGGGAGAGGTTCTGGTTCAGCAAAATGTCTTCGTGTGGCCGTGCGGAATTTCAGTACTGGACAAACGACTCCACGTTTCTAGCCTGCGGCTTCTTGTGTATTTCTGTTAAACACAAGTGTGAGTAGAGTCTCCACGGGGAGTGTAAAGCCGGCTCCGAATGAATCTTCAGGTGGCCCAACGCGTCTGCTTTTCCAGTGCTGAATGTACCAAAGCACCTCAAGCAGTTTGATTGTGTCGTTCCCAGAGCAGGGTGAGAGCATCGAGACCACTCAAACTGGGGTTAGTGGGATCCTCCCCTGTTCTGTTACTAGCCTAGAAGAGATCTTCTTCGACCAGTTTGGGGCTGGAGCGCGCTGTGTGCCGGCAGCTTGGCTAGCGGGGCGCCGGCCGGTCCATCGCCGCTGCTCTGGGGGCTGTGCTCCTGTCCATCTGTCCTGGCTTTCCGTCGAAAAATCCAAGCCCTTGGAAAGGGCAAAGTGCACGTGTAAATACGTGCTTGCAGTTTTCAGGACATTTTTAAGATTGATTTTTTTTTTTTTAATACAGAATTACTCTTGTCTCATTAATTTGAGGGGTGTTTTTGAAAGCGAGAGCTTCCGTTAATGGGGTGTATTTAGATCACGGCTTGGTTGTGCGCTTCCCCAGCACCGGCTCTTGGGCAAGGGACACAGGGCAGGGAACCCTGCGGAAATTAAATGGGTGAAGCTGTGGAATCTTCCAGGAAATTCAAGGGCCGCCCTGGCTTTCCTGGTCTTGTTTAGGTTTCTCAACTTGTAAAACGTCGATCTGCATTTTTGCTGTTCTGTAGATAGACCCGGTTTGCACACAGCGATGACGTGACTACCCTATGTGAGAATTTCTTTGCAGTGAGCTGCTTTTCCTTTGCAAACCGCTTCTGTGTTGGTGCAGTTAAAACATTACTAATGATTAGTGACCTTTTCTAATGGAGATTTTTTTTTTTTTTTACAAATTTTAATATATTTTATGGATTATGTGCCACTGTCAATGTTCCAAAGTCAAATACCTTTTAAATTTAAAGCTGAGAAGTGAACAGCTGGAGGTCTAATCCGTGCATTTTTACAAGCTGACTTTCTTAATACTTCAAGAGAGCGTCTTAGGTGGTGCTGCTGTGCTGCTCCCCTCCTCGCACCCCTGCTTCTCATCTCCCCCCCCCAGCACCCTCTTTTCTAAGTTCTCGTGTTCTGCTCACCTCCTGGCAAATGCCGAAAGCATGCGTATGCGGGGATGCATTTTCCTCTGTTGACGTCCTAGGTTGTAAGGCTCGATGGTCCAGGAATGTGCGCTCTTGGTGTTGCAATTTTTATCGATGTACTGATGCAAAAAATAATTGTGGTTACTGTTTTTCTCGTAGTCTTCTCCCCCGTACTTGGGTCATTTTTTGGAGCAGCCCAAGTGTTGTCAGCAGAGTGTTTGTGTTCAGCAGCCTCTGTTCGGGGCTGGTGCCCTCCCCAGACCCCTGCCTCGCAGCTGGAGCGCATCCCCTCCGCGCAGGAGCGGGGCGATCCATGCTGGCCGTTGCTGGATAAAGTTTTCCCAAGTTTTGGCTTGCCCCTGTTGGGCAGCAACTGTTTCATCACATCGTATGAGTTCACTCCCCAAGATGCACGTACATATCCGTCACGGGAAGCTCCCGAGAACGAACCGTTTCTTGTCTGCGTGCTGAACTTCTGCTGGGAGTCTTTAGTTGTGCAATTTGTGTCTGTTTGTTTTCAATTTTAGGAAATGTGTTTCTGTCTGTTTAGTATTTTAACTTAAAAACCCACTGCATGACATTGCCCTGTCTAAGGCTGTATTAGCTTTTAAGATTTGTCTCAAGAAGCTTTTTTTTTGTTGGTTTGGTAAGCAGAAATCTGGTTATGTTTAAGTGCTGCTTTGATAGGTTTTTTAGATTAAAATAAATACAGTTTATGTGAGTTTAAACACAAGCAGCACGTGTGCGAGCTCTGACGGCTGTGCTGGTTCTCTGCTGCGGTGTTGTGCAGCCTCTCCCTGATGGACAGTTTGCTTGAACTTTTGGATATTTATGTTTTTTCTTTTTTTTTCCTACCCCTCTGTTGGGAGCATTGAAGAAGTGAGATGAGGAAACTGAGTCGCTGCTTTCTTTTATTTTAACCTGCGGTTCTGACCGCTGGGCCTTTAGGACTTGGTACTCGTGATCACGGAAAAGCCTGTAATCAGTCAGTAGTTGGGAGACAGGGGTTTGGGGGTTTTTTGGTGGTAAAATATATGTTTTCAGCGTTAGGTCTGCATTTAATTAATTTTGTGAATTAGTATTCGCAAAATATTAAAAAGCATTTGTATTGCTAATAGAAAGATCATCCTGAGGCTGAGAAAGCACAGTTAATTGAAAAAGCAGCCATTTGTAAAGGGAAGAAAATTTAAAAACATTTCATACCCTAATTAAGAATATACTCCTGTATATGAAATTGAGAATATTAATTCGCCGTGTGAAGCAAATACACTAAAAAATACTGGAAACAGGCATATCCTCCCTTCTTCCTCTTAATCCTCTCCCAAAATGCAGTTTAAGAAGAAAGGCATGACTTTTTTTTAAGTGTAGCCTGAAACCATTTTGCTGGAAAGATGTAAATTGATCTATTAACATAGGAAATGAAGGCTGGGCTGGGGTTATTACCCAGCCGGAATTTTAGGATCTCTTCCCTAGGAAAGTCTTCTACTAATTTTTTTTTTTTTTTTGGGGGGGGGTGGGTATAGTCTTCCTCTATAATGACAGTTTAAAGCCTTTTGGTCTCGGGGTAAGAGAAGTCGCGGGCAGCAGAGGATGCAGTGGCTGAGGGATGTCTGCGAGGCGCAGATGTGAATGCATTGCAAGCAGGGCCGGGTCCCCGGGGACCAGGACGGAGCGTTCCCTCCCATCCGGTGCTGGAGGTGATGCTCCGATTGTCTGTCGGGTGAAAACAGGCGGAGAGGGAGCGTCTGCCTGAGTGTTCCCATCTCCTGGCTAGATGGCACAGTCGGTCAAGTCATCACCATCGCACTTATGGATGCTTGGGTTTGTGTTTGATTCAGATCGCCGTGGAGTCCGTGTGCGGGTCCTGCTCTGTTATTATTTTTATTATTTAAGATCGTATTCATTGCACCATAAATTGATGCAGTGCTTTAGGAACCTGGGAGATGTTCCCACAGCTAGAGATTTACAGTCCGGATGAGATAAAACAGATGTCGTTTGGCCCCGCGGCTGAGGTTTGCCAGGGAGAGGAGGCTCCTCAGCCCCCAGTAAACCATCAGCGCGTGGCCGAACGACCGCGGTGCCTTTCGCAGAGGATGCTAGCGGGGCGCGTGGTGGGGTCCTGTGCTGGCAGAGCTGGAGGGACCCCGGGGACGAGTCTGGGCGCACCAGGACCAAATGATGCCAGGATGGAGGGTGTGACAGGGTCTGGCTGTGGTGGCTGTGAAATACGTGTAGATAGTGCATGGGAAGGGGGGAGGAAGAGCTGAAAGCATCTTGTCCCACTGGGTAGTCCCATTTCTGCATCGATTGCTTCTTCCTCCAGCGCGTTTGGTGGGGACGGTGCAGCAGTTCTCTTCTCCTGGAAAAACAAACAAAAAACCCCAGTTATGGCGCTTCTCATCCAGTGTGGGAGTGCATTTCTAAGGGAGTTGCTTCGTCTGAGCAACAGGAAAAGAAGCCAGAATGATGTGGAAGCAGTTCAATGCGAGATGGGTTTTGCCTCCCCCGGATGCCTGGGGATGCAGTCGCCGCGGTGGAGAGGAGGGTCCTGCCCCAGCCGGGACCTGACCCCCAGGTCTGAGGCGTCCGGTACGTCACAGCACGCTGGTGTGGCTTAAACCTGGAGCTGGCCTGATGTGTTATTGGTAGAAACAGGGACCCCTGAGACGTGTAAGGCAGTCGGATAACTTTTTGCATCTAGTGTCACCAGTATTTTTGATCTGACTCAATTGTTTTGTTAATTTTTATTGGTGCCAGAATGTTAGGCTGAAAAAACTTCTTTTGCCTGTTCTGAGGAGTACCCGGATTTCAGGCCAAATACAGTTTTAAAAGCAAGAAAATAATGTCCCTATTGTTTGTGTTCTGCAAAAAAAAAAAAAAGGAATTCCCCAGTAATCATGGTAGAAATTACCACAGTCTTTGAGACAATAATTCTGAAATGCTTTAAAAATAGTATTATCATTCGAAGTGCAAAGCAGCTGGTGTTTGGTGATGGAACAGATTTTATTGTTGCTGGATATGAGGTCAAACACTTGCAACACATTCTTGATTTAAACAAACCAAAAACACCAGTGCTTTTTTTGAAGATAAAATCAGTATGATTTTTTTTTTTTCTCTGGGTGTTGTAGTTCCCTTCTCTGCCTCTAAATATAGGCACATGCTGTTCTTTTTCTGCTGGGAGAGCAGCTAGCATCCCAGCTCCCTGTGCTCGCTCTGCCACGCCGTCGTTCTAGAGGCAGAGGAAAAAATAGGACTGTCTCAAGCACAATTAAAATCTCATGCTAGCTATTTTGAGATAGGCAGATCACCAACAAAGAGAGAATAGCAAAACAGTTCTTCACTCCGGCTCTTTTATGTTGTTGTTATTTGCCATCAGTGGAAAGTTTCATCCCATTGTCTGATAATTCGCTGTAGCTGTCGGCAGAACGGGTGTGAGTCGCGGGGGCTCTGAAACTGCTGGGGACTGGGCAGTTGTCACCGGAGGAGCTCAGGGGGTAGCCTTGGGTGTTTGTTTTTTCTTTACTTTTAAACTTTGTGCATGGGAAGTAGTAGTGTACGTTATGTGACAAAGTGATTTGTCCTGTGGATGAATCAAGTCAGAATGCTGCATCCTGATTCTGCTTGCTTTAGCTGAAGTGCTTATGGGAATTGCAGAAAGGGATTTGCTGCTTGCAGCTGTAGGGCTCCCGGGGGGTCTGCCGTGGTCCTGGGGGGTCTGCCGTGGTCCCGGGGGGCTGCCGTGGTCCCGGGGGGCTGCCATGGTCCGGGCTGTGCCGGGGCTGCTGGACACGGAGCTGCTGCCTGGGCGCTGGCGTGCGCGGCTGGCTGCGGTGCGCCGACAAACGCCGCGATGGAAACGCGGGGGTTTTAACAAAGCAGTGAGGTTTTACTCCAAATGTCCAAATCCTCTTGTATTTTGCGTCGTTGATTCCGCAGTGGTTTGTGCCACTGGTGCTGGAATATGTCACTTGCAGAAAAGAATAGATTAAAAATGTCTTCCTTGAATCAGACAAGTGTGAGCTTCGGGAGCTGGAGAAGCACACGTGGCGAGGCTGTGGCACAATGACGTCCTCGTGTCTACCTGTTCAGCGTGATGGAGTGTTGGTTGCTGGCCTTAAATTTGGAAAGAGCTTACTGTAAAGCTGAAAACAGAAGCAGGTTCCTGTAATTAGTGCTTTGCAGCGAGGAGCACGCCTAGGTAAAGGGAGTGAAAACTGCTCGTTGTCCAGCTGCTGCACTGTTAAGTGTCTGCTTCCAAAGATGAAATTTTTGGTTATACTAATTTTCGGAAGTAAGCTAATAAAAGCCAACACAGGGGGGAAAAAAAAAAAGAGGTGAAGAATGTCAAATGAACAATGCTTAGAGAACAGAGAGCTTTAACTTGTGTGAGCCCTTACTGGGAGGACCAGTTGGTTTCTTAGTTAAAC
>WKFP01014604.1:1075-35494 GCA_011057875.1 Pterocles orientalis | reverse complement strand
CCGTGGTCCCGGGGGGGCTGCCATGGTCCCGGGGGGCTGCCGTGGTCCGGGCTGTGCCGGGGCTGCTGGACACGGAGCTGCTGCCTGGGCGCTGGCGTGCGCGGCTGGCTGCGGTGCGCCGACAAACACCGTGATGGAAACGCGGGGGTTTTAACAAAGCAGTGAGGTTTTACTCCAAATAATTGTCCAAATCCTCTTGTATTTTGCGTCGTTGATTCCGCAGTGGTTTGTGCCACTGGTGCTGGAATATGTCACTTGCAGAAAAGATTAAAAATGTCTTCCTTGAATCAGACAAGTGTGAGCTTCGGGAGCTGGAGAAGCACGCGCGTGGCGAGGCTGTGGCACAATGACGTCCTCATGTCTACCTGTTCAGCGTGATGTAGTGTTGGTTGCTGGCCTGAAATTTGGAAAGAGCTTACTGTAAAGCTGAAAACAGAAGCAGGTTCCTGTAATTAGTGCTTTGCAGCGAGGAGCACGCCTAGGTAAAGGGAGTGAAAATGTCTGCTTCCAAAGATAAAATTTTTGGTTATACTAATTTTCGGAAGTAAGCTAATAAAAGCCAACACAGGGGGGGGAAAAAAAAAAAAAGTGAAGAATGTCAAATGAACAATGCTTAGAGAACAGAGAGCTTTAACTTGTGTGAGCTCTTACTGGGAGGACCAGTTGGTTTCTTAGTTAAACACGGGGCCGCTGTGCTGTTTGGGTTTGTGTCTGCTTCAGTTTGGGGTATTTGATGATAAAATTAGGAATTCTGAGAACTTTGAATTTTGTGTTTGCTTTTGTTTCTGCTAGACGAGGCAAACCTGGTAAAACATGGTTCAGCCAGTTCGGAGTCTGCTTTTGTTTTCACTTGACTTCATTGTTGCCTGATGGCAATGTGTCAGGAAAGCTTGGATCATGGTGTCAATTGTCTGAAATTATTGTTTAGATTATATTCCGTTTCAAATGGTATGAAACTGTAGTGAGAAATGAGCATGTGTTTATGATGATAAAAATAGTTTTTCATAGCCTACATTTTTTTTCGCTGTCTGTAACGGGAGCTGTTGGAGCTCAGAAGGTCCCTGTGCAGCTTTTCAGGGTGATACCGCGGCACCGTCCTGCTCTGTGAGTGCGTTCGGGACTGTGCTGCACCGGAGAGGAGCTGGAGCTGCTTCACGAGGGAAAAACTGGGGGAAGACCAAACCGTTTCTTGTCCCTTAAAAAAAAAACAAAAAACCCCACACAAAAAAACCCCCACAAAACAAAATACCTAAAACACATCGTTTTTGCTCTCCCCTCAAAAATTTGGCTTACATCTTCAAGATGGAGGGTTTTTCCTTTCCTTTTCCTGACATCTTCTAAGATGTGCTGGGCTGGCCTTTCCCCTCCTTTTCTGGAGCTTCTCTTGGGCTCTGTTTGAAGGGGGTTACATTTGAAATGTTCTCGAAGGCTGCCTTCCACAGCGGTCGGGTCCAAACAGAAATGTGAAGAGTTCCCCTCACTGAGCTGTAGAAGAACACTGTAAATGGGTTATGCAGGAAAAAAGCATTTAGATAAAAAATGTGATTTTTCCTTGCACGTACACTGCTAAGCATTAATAGCACATTCTTCCTAAATGGGCACTTCTGTATTTTCATCTTAATGAAATTCTTGACAAAACTGGAGCGTTTCATCTAAAATTTCAGAGCAAAATTGATCTACCCCCCCTCATTCTCCCCCCAGTTAAATCATGCTGGAACACCTATGGTGGGCTACGTGGGTACTTTATGGAAAGGAGATGTTGGGCTCAAAGGTGGGTGTCACGATTTGACTCTCCGTCCCTTCGCAGGGTGCGTTGCCCGTCTGATCTCACATCTGGATTTGTGCTTTCAGGTGGGGGGGGTACGTGGTGCACGCGCCAGCTGTGCTCTCACTGGCGCCGATGCTCAGCCTGCGGCCACCCCGCGATGCAGGCACCAGTGTGTCACTTACCAGGTCATTTTTGCCAGAAATACCCCAAAAGGGAGAACGGCCGAGCCCGGGGCTATGCGGCCGCATCGTGGCCCCTGCCCGTGTCAGCCCTGGCGCGGGGTCGTCACACGCCTGGAGCAGCGGCGCCCAGCCGGACGCGCCGTGACCTGGCAGCACCACGCAGCCGCCTGCGAAAGCACACAGACGGTATTTCAAACACGTCCTTTTCTCTAGAAAGTAAATAAATGCCTAATTTAAAAAAGAAGAAGGAATCCTCTGTGTTGGGAAGCGGAGGTGCTCCCTGGAAGACTGGGTTTGCCCGGGGATGCTGTGGGGGGACTCGGTGCCGGTGGGGCGCTGCCCACGGTGCTTTTGGCCGGTGGCACGGGAGGGAGGGAGAGCTGCACATCCCTGGGGGGTTGGTCCCCACAGGATGCGGTGCCCGGCTGGATGGGACTTTGGTGGTGGTGGCTGCAGCCCTGCTCGGTGCCGGTGTCTCTGGCTGTTTGGTGTTGGAGCAATTGTGCTTCAATCAGGCCCCAGTGCATGGCTGGCGCTGGCCCCGTACGGCCACGGGTCGTCGTGCCTGCGAGAGCCGAGGTGGTGTTTCCTCCTCCTGGCACCTCTCCCCGAGGAGCAGGAGCAGCTCCAGCAGCAGCAAGTGACGTTGGCCCTTCCTGGGGCACGGACGTTCGAGAGATGGGCGAGCGTGCTGGGGTTATCGCAGCCTTGCCAGCAAATGTGCCCTGGGCAGACACGGCTGGTCTCCGGCAGCAGAAAACCAAAGCGTGGCTTCGTGCTTTTCCAGGGTTTCCTTTTTAATAAAAGGGTTTTAATAGAGCAAAACTGTACGGTAGGAATAGGGCTGATAGAAAGATTCCTGCTCTAAGCAGCTATTCACTGTTGAGATGCCGTGGAGAAAATGGTTTTATTAAATGAATTGTTTGGTGTTTTCACAGCATTGGGGAAATGGTTCCCACGTATAAGCAATACTCATGACAATGGAGACACAGATCGGAGCTGAGACAACTCACTCAAAGTCTCCGTGTTCAAAATAGAAATTACTTTGGCAGTAATGCTGAGCAGCCTTTTGCATCATTTTTGTGACAAGATACTTTTCAATGGACCCTGTTTGGGACCCAAGCTGTGAAATACGGGATAAACGTAAAGCCTTATTTTGTCCGAGCGGTTCTGATGCCTGTAAATCACTCTGGAGCTCTTCTCCGTAACACACTCCGAGTACATATTTTTTTGGACACCTTAGTTGAAACCAGTCCGGCTGGCCCGTGGCAGGTGCCCTGCGTTGGCGTTTCGATGGCTTTTTCACCCGGACGTTGTGTCCCTGCCTGTGTTCGGAGGGTCTGCTCCTGCACAGCTGGGACAGGGATGACGAAGTTGTGTGATTCATTATTCCAAATGTGTCCTCGAGCTCCCTCACCGAATAGTTATTGGTTCGTATACATTTGTGACTTTCTGTTCGCGTTGGCACCTTACTCAAGAGATTTGGCATCCGTTTGCTTTGGTTCTGACTCTTGCTCCTAACACTGAGCTTAATCCCAATTCTGTTTTTGAACGGGGTACGTGTAGTCAGCGAGGCTTTGACTGCTTTCAGTTGTCTTCCGATAGTCTTCCAATCAAAGAACGGAACAATACTATGCTGCTCGTTAGGTGGGTTACATAATGGCTCTTTATTCAGTCACAAAATTTCCCTTTTGTGATTCACTTTTTGTGAATCACAGCAGTTCAGCGCCGATTGCAAATCACGACTTTTACAGCCAAATAGGCAACTCCCTGGAAGCAAATGTTGAAAATTTAAATATTCCAGTGTAGTTCTTTGTAACTTGCAAGTTTTGTGTCAATGAGACATTGGTTCTTGAGGTTTTGTGTAAAATGAAATTAAAACAAAGCCCACAAAAATGATTCTCAGAGTAGCTCTGGAATGCAAATATTTCTGAACAGTTACAGCCTGCTTTCTCATCTGTGGTGCTTGAAAACGTGCGGAGCAGAGCCCGGTGTTGCCCCAAGTGGTTTTTCTGCATCCCTTGGAAGGACTCTGCAGCCCCGATGGGTGCTGAGCCCCGCGGGGCAGAGCCGTGGGCAGACACCCAGGTCCGGATTGTCCCCTCCCAGGCAGGGGACATCCTGGACAGAGCTGGGAGGAAGGTCCTACTGACCTGGTGTCTGGGTTTTGTGCGGACATCCCATGGTTCGGAAATGGAAAACTCGGTGTCTGAGGAGGGAAGCACATTGCAAGGAGCCCACCCCTGGGCTGCTCCCAGACCTCTGCGGTGGCTGGTTCGTGCCCTGGGACAAGAGTGCCTGTCCCTAGGGGTGTTTGCTCCCTGTGGGAGCGGTTAGCCGTTCAGAGAGTGCTGCTTGGTTCCGCTCTAGCTGTTAATTTCTTATGCATCACTTTTTTTGGTTGTTTTTTGGGTTTTTTTGCTGTTCTTGCTGAGTGTACCTGGCAGGCACACTGCGTACCGAGTTGTGCATTTGAGCGTTGGTTGCTACAGTAAAAATCTTGATGGCCATTGTTTCCATCAAAAAAAACCCTTCTCATCTTCAAAGTCACTGCTGTTACAATAATTTTCTCTTCGAACATGTCAGGATTCTGTCTTTGATTATACACTGGATTGTCTCTTGTCATTGCATAATGATTTTTTTTGGTAGACAGAGACGTTTTTCAGTTCATCACAGTTCATCCCCCATCCCAGTGCTGCTTCAAAAAAGAGACTGTGTTGAAAACAGGTATTTAAAGAATATAGATCTTCAAGAAAATAACTGGTTTTGACTTTTTATTTTCCTGGGAATTTTATAAATCTGATGTCAAACATAGCTTTCTCTTACAATTTGAACTTAGACTTTCAAAATTTCCCTTTTCCCCCACCTTCTTTTTGCTTTTGATTGCACCAGAAATAATTATTTCAGAGACTTTCAACTTTTTAATTTGCTGTTTTTGCAATTTACACCACACAAAAAGAATACATCTCTGTAATTCTACCACCAGTTTATTCAGCTTTAGACAAGTTTAAAAAAAAAATATAATAGAAATGGGGGTTTAGAAAATGAAATAATACTTATTCTGTTACCAAAAAAAAAAAGTGAAAAACTCGATTTTTCCATTTTGTGTGTCGCTATTCTCTGAAACTGGCAAGGCTTTAGAAAAGAAATGTTGGAAAAGAAAATGGGGAGAGATAAGGCATCCCTGCCGCTGCCCGGCTCCCGAGAGAGGAGGTGCTGCGTGGGAGGGGAGGGGGCACGGCTGCCGGTGCGCCCGGCCAGGGGCTGGGGGTCGGTCAGGTGGGTGGGGGGCGGTTTGGTCGTTACGGAGAAATGTGCCAGGGTTGTGGCTGGAATCGTGGTGCTCAACGGGCTAGAGACCTCCTGGAATGGAAGGTGCCTTGGAAGGTCCTCCCGAGCCCCCCAGAGCTCCGCCAAAGCCCAGGGGCAGGAACATCTGCAGTTGTCTTGCTCTGTGTGATGTGCAATCGCATCCGTCGCTGGGTGAGGTTGATGCCACCAGGGCAGTGGGAAGACTGGACCAAAGTGGGGGACAGCAGGACTGCGCCGGGTCCTGAGCAGCTTTATCCCTTGGGAAACGGGTGTCCTGTAGGAATGGCCGGGACCTCGGGTGGAATCTGCAGACCCGTGTCTGGTTCTGGTTATATCTGCGGGTGGCTGCAGATATCTGGGTGTGTTGCTGCAGAGGGTTAAGAACGACGAAATGACAGATACCCGCGCGGTGGGGTTTGCCTGTGTGGGTTCACATCTTTGTAAATCCCACGGGCTGCGGCTGCAAACGGGCGCTTTCTGCCCTTGTGTCGCGTAAGGGAAAGAGCTGAAAAGGACTGGCTGTGTCTTTAAACTTGCGGATCCTCGAAACCTCCCTGGGAAGCAGAAGAGGGGAGGGACCCTTTCAGGATTAATTAAGCAGAGATGTCTTGCTGTAGACTTCAGGGTTTACTGATAAACGCCGGCCCCTCACCCCCGTCTGGCGGTGGCTGCTATGATTTAATCAGGGCTATTACAAGGAATCTGAGAAATCTTCCCTTTCTCCTCCTCTGTCTTCCATTTATCTGTCCTCCCAGCCTGTTTGTTTGTGTACGGTTAGGTTTTCCATGCCAGGGAGAAGCCGAGTGGAAATGTCAGGGGTCAGGCTGCAGGCAGGGCGGGCAGCGAGCGGGCAGCTCAGCTCCCTGCAGCCTTTGACTTTCTGAGAAACCGGAGATATGTTTGTTCCAGGCGAGATTAACTCTTCCAGCGCAGCCGCCCTCTGCTCGAGGAGACCTGGAGGGCTGGAGGCAAGGTGGGTACGTCCAGACCTTGAGCTCCATCCCTGTTGGTGCGTATATCCCGGCGGCGCCGGGTGCTCCCGCTGTCGCTGCGCTCTCCCTCTTATCGACGCCCCGCGGGTCCCGCGTTTCATCTGCCTTGGCAGCTGTGCCCTGGAGGATGAGGCTGGTGGATCCAAACCTCAGCGGGATGGAGGAGGGCATAGTTTGTTGCAATGCTGTTGTGGGTTCCTGTATTCTCAGCATGTTTCCAAACAACAAGGCGCTGATCCTCGAAGGGCACGATGCTGCTGTTCAGAGACACGTTTCTGAGCAGAGGTGTGACTCCAGGTTTGCTGCTCGGAAGGTACCCAAAGGACAGTCGGGATGCTATTCTGAGGAGAGCCCGTGCTGACGCTGGGCCGGTTGACTCGCTCTCTCCGAGGTTCGAGACGTGCGTAGTGCGGTGGTTGGCGTGTGCGGCAGCTCTGGCCGCGGGCGCAGGGAGAGCCGGGCTGGGCGAGCGTCGCGGCGGTACGGCTCGGGCTGTGCTCCCCGCGGCTCGTCCTGCCCGCGCGAGCGACGCGTGCGATGCAGCACGGGGGGGGTTCTGTCTGCGTGGTGCCTCCTCTGCAGTCGCGCGGTGGTGGCTCTGGTGTGACGGAGCTCGGAGTGCCCCCAGGGCCCTGCTGGGGACAGCGGCAGGCGGGGTGGCACGGCCGTCCTTGCGTGGCACGTGGCAGCTCCTTCAGGCCTGGCTTTGTTTCCGCAGCGGGGTGCTTGTGCGGGACTTGCAGGCAGGGAGCTATCGAGCCTCTGCTGGGGCAGGATGGGTGGGGGCGCGGTGGCCGTCACCCCCAGGAGGGTCAGGGCTGTGTTTGTGGGCAGCGTCCTTTCACAGAGGAGTCCCGGTCTCGCTGCTTTGTTCCTGATTTTACGGATGTGTCCGTGAGCTTTACCGGTCCTGCAGACCACGTGCATGGGCAGGCATCCGGCTGTTCCCTCGCCCCACGGCGCTGTTCTGTGCTGCGTGACCGCTCTGTAGGGGTGACGAACCCGCCCCAGCACAGTTCTCGCACATCTCAGGTCAGGGGTGGCATCGTCCGTGTGCGGCACGGTGAGGCCGTTTGTGCCGGCGTGCCCCTCCAGCGGGCTCTGCTGCTGCATGGAGTCCCCCGCGGAGGGTCCCAGGGACACGCTGTGCTCCCGCGTGCTGGCGCTTGGGCACCGCCACGGTGGCCGGAGTGGTGGGGCCAGCTCGTTTTCTGCCGTTTTCTCATTTTCCAGGGATATTGAAATTGTTGTGGGTCATAAATCCCGTGAGCATGTGGCTGGAGAGGGAGCACGGGCCATATGTCAGCTTTGGGTTTGAAGATGGGGCTGTCGGTCCGGGGCTGTGCTGGCCCATTCCGTTGATTTACTGGCCTCTGAAACTTTAGAGTTAATTTTTCATTGGAGCCGTGAAAGTCTGTCTGCCTGTGACTTTCCTGCCTGAACAGCTGTTTGCTCCTGATTCGTTGCTATTCTGAGAATTTCGTGAAGACTCTCCACAGTGATGTGACAATTGGAAGAAAAAGATTCGCTTGTGTTTCTCCCATCCTCATAGTGGCACTTACAGACCTACCGAAGGAAGCCAGGTTTCTTTGTGTGGGGTTTTTTTAAGCTGAATTTCCCTTGCTGCCATTCCTCCTTTGCTGCCGTTCCTCCTGTACATGGTTGCATATCTCATCTATCTGAGGTTTTTTTTGCTTTTCCTTCAGATAGATTTAATTTAAAACATGGTGTTGGAGCAGACCCTGGCCCTCCATCAGATTCATGACCCCGGCTGAATCACCACACCTTGCTGCTGCTTTGTGGGGTCCAGCTCCATTACACTGCAACAACATCTCCATCTCTCCTTGTAGCCAAGATTTTGGGTATACCAAATTTGGGGTTTTTCTATAGCAGAAAAGACTTAGCAAGAATTTACCTAGAAGGTGCATTTTGGGTTGATAGCATCAGACATCAGCCTGATTTGCAAAATGTTTTCCAGCAGAGGTTTTGACCCTTCTTTAACAAACTCAAGTTTCTGGACAACTACGCTTTTTAAAATCACTTTTCTTAGGCTCTCTATAAGTTATCCATGAATTATTAGGCATTTGCAAACCGTGGTTGTTTTTGGAGCGTCTCGCCTCTGCCCTCTGTTCCCTGCACCGAGCGGGCCGAGGGGGTCTGTCTCTGCACCGCGCCTCTGCGGGTGCTTTGCTGAGTTTGTTCTGGGGTCTCTGCTCTTTTTTGTCTTACTCTCTGAGTGGTGACGTTGTTTGGGTTCCTTTTGAATGTAGGGAGGCGGTTTCTCAAGGTCCCCTCATGTCAGCTGCTGATTTCGAGACACCAAGCTGCGGTTGGAGGTGTCCTGGAGAGGAATGGGATGTATTTCAAAGTGGTGCTATAAATAAAGGAGATAAGAGCTAAAGATCCTGGATGCTGTTTCTTCTTGCTTGCTGTTAGCCTTTGGTAGACTCCAGTTGTGCGTTAACGAATATCCTTGACCTCGTGTGTTTTAACCCAGAGCGTTACCGTTCGCGATCGCCGTTTCTTGGTGTGCAGGAGCCTGGGATGTGTGGGGCCCCTGGGAGAGATTGACTTTGCCTGTGGCAGCTCTGTGTTACGGTCTCTCGTAATTGTGAGTTATAGATGGGCAGAGGCACCTCCAGCAGCTGCCGGCAGAACCGGGGAGGCGATGGGGGCTGAGGGATGGGCAGCCGTAGGAGCCGGGCTCCCCCAGCCCTGGCAGCCAAGCTGGATGCAGATCTGGTTTTGGGGTGTGGGGACGTGGCTCCTCTTGATTTCTTTGGGAACAAGGCGACTAAACACATAGAAGTCTTTGGCCAGCTTTCGCCTCGCAAGAGACTGGTAATATTTCAGAGACAAATTCTCCTTTTTACACTTGGCTAACAAGTACTCATTTAATTTGCATCGTGAAACTAAGCGACCACAAACAAAGTTCTTTGAAGGGAATCTTCTTCTTTCATTCTGTTTTCACTTCATTTAAGGAAAATAGAGATTTCCATGTATAATATGCAGGGCTTTAATATCCTACTTATTGTTGTAGTTTCTATTTTTTTCCCCAGCAATTATGTAGAAGCTCTTGCACAATCTGACGAGAGAAAGCTGGAATTTACATGTTTCCTCCTCTGTTGCGCTCTCTGCATAATCACCATCTATTCATCGCCTGTACAAGCTCCGTTAGAACACCCACTTCCCTCGCCAGGGCGAGTGGGCATTTTCCTGATATTTCGGGAGCCCCGCTCTGCGCGTTGAGCTGGCCTGAGGCTGAGGGTGGTTCTGGTGTTTCTGACCTGTGTGTCCTGCAGAGGAAATGGGCTGCAGCGAAACTTACCAACACGATACGATGGGTTATGGAGTGAATTGATGGGTAGAGTGAACATTGTTCTTTCGGGCACCATCCGCTGGTGAAGGGTCGAGCCCGTGGTGATGGTGCAGCGGCAGGGCGGAGCTCGGGGCAGCTCAAGCCCTTTTCGGTGTTGAACATGCATTTTTCGTGGGGAAAAAACAACTCGGGGATTGATGAACCTGGTAGCCCAGGACACTCTCCGAAGGCAGTCTGACGCTGTCGAGGCCGGCAGCGAGCTCTCAGCAGCCTGGACCAGGGTGGCCACTTGTGCGGTGCCCGTGGGAGAGGGCAGGTCCGCGAGGCGATCCCGCCGGGGCGATGGTGGGCATCAGTCCCCGTTAATGGGCTTAGCTCCCTGTTAAATGTCAAGGTGGCAATTTAATGCAGAACAGTTGAGCAGTGTCTTTTTCCGTTCTGGCCCGTGCTGAAATAATACCAGACAGTGTCCAGGAGCTGGTTTTAGTTAGATGAGGGTATATTGAACAACTTCATATTACTTCCATGCAGGTAGAAAATTTCACCTTGGATTTTGTGAGAAACCTTTTATTTGCTCGCGCATTCGAGAGATGGATTTCACATGAGCTGGGTTTTGCGTAAAGCTGCCATGTGATAATTTGCGTACATATGAAATAAATCTGAAAGTATTGGGTGCAAAAACCGGCATTTCCTTACTCATCACGGATGTGTGGGTTGTTACTTTTGGTGAAAATAGGCTCAAAGCGTTTAGTTAGTGCAAGTGAATGATGTACGCCAACAGCAGAGAGAACATGGGATCAGTCAGACAATATTTGCTCCTACCGTGAGGTTCTGCTTTTCGGGTTGCGTGCTGGATGCAGAGGTAGGGACGTGGCCGAGGCGGCTGCAGCCTTTGGAGGGACAGTTGGGAGAAGCCGTTCGTAGCCTTCTTCCCAATGCTGGGACTGCCTGCAAGTTTGATGGAGCTGACGAGTGAGATTTAGGCAGTTGACTCCTTTCTTAGGTGAGCAGAAGTGCTTGGGCTTTTGTGGGGACAGGACAGGCCCTGGAATATAACTCGAAGCTCGGATTCAGTGGTCTCAGATGGCAGCGTATGAACGTTGTGAGAGCTGAGATGGCTTTGCTGAGATGGCTTGCAGTTGCCAGGCTCCCATTCTTTTTCTCCTGGAAGTGCCCAGAAATATTTTGACTGTTGGTGGCAGTTGGTTTCATTTTTAGACAATTTTCCTCACTGGGGCAGGGTTGTAGCTTCTCATACTGTGCAGAGCTTAGGAGAGCACGGCGTTGGTGGCGGCACTGGGGAGGCTGACCGGCTGTTCAGAGCCGTGTGGTTGGGTTGGGTTGGGTTGGGTTGGGTTGGGTTGGGTTGGTTGGACCATGGGTGGAAGCTTGGCCATCAGTAGCTCAGCTTTCAGTGGCTGTGACACAGGAGCCGCGGTTTGCCCGCACGGGGGAAGGCAGGGCTAGGCTGGCAGAAAGCAGCACCGCAGAACCGTAGTTGTGATGGGACCTGGTTTGCGAGAATGGTCTGTTGTGTGAGAATTGACATTGGCCTCTTCGTGAGAGGGGCTCGCAGAGCTCCCTTCTGCGGTTTGAGCGTTTTCAGTAAAGCCAGCCTGAGAGTTAATGTGTTAAACCAAAAAGAGGAACTGGAAGTAGCCGAAAGAGAGGAAGGATGTGAGTTAAAAACAGTCCGTTGTCCCCGTGGCCGTGTTGGCAGGGCACAGGAGCTGCTGCCGTCCCAAGGTACGGAGCTTCTGGCTTCCCCCTCGGTCACAGGGCTTATGTTTCTCAGAGAGTCATGGAGTTGGAAAGCAGTAATTCAACAGGATCTTCCAGAGAAATAAATAGATGTAGGCAGTTCCCCGCTTTCCTGTAAAGCCATGGAGGCATCTTCTC
Source organism: Pterocles orientalis (assembly GCA_011057875.1). Lineage (NCBI taxonomy): Eukaryota > Metazoa > Chordata > Aves > Pterocliformes > Pteroclidae > Pterocles > Pterocles orientalis. The sequence goes on along the minus strand of WKFP01014604.1, from coordinate 24,022 downwards.
TCCTGTTGGGCAGTGGGCAGAAGGTGGGGAACCCTCTTTGTCCTCTCCTCCCAGCAGGGCGGAGGGAACAGGTTGATCAGAACAGCAATGTTGTTCTCCTTGTCCATACATGGCTCATTCTGCATCTTTATGCTGCGTGTGAGATGACTGCCACCTTTGCCGCTGATAGGGGTAGCATTTTTCTTCCTCAGCGGTGTTTTCACCAGTTTCTTCAGACACCGGCATGCGGCTGACAGCCCGAGTCTGTCCTCAGGTGGTATCTGCCCGGGCTGGGGCTGGGGCTGCAGGGGAGGACACTGCAGTCTGGCTGTCCCCTACAGCCCTGACAACAAACCCTTGACGCTGCTGTGGCTTTGGGCAGCCTCCCTGTGGTGGCGTGCACAGCTTTCCCCTGCTCCTGGTGAAAACAGGAGCATGAAAAGAGGTCAAGGGAGAAATGAGAAAAATATGTGTTTGCAGCAAGCACTCTGTGTCTCCTGTTATCTAAATTCTGAGCAAGCGGCGAGCACCGGTGCAGCTCCCTGCCAGCTCTGAGGCCACTGAAAGCAAAATAAACATGTTTGCAGCATGGGCTGATACATGGGCCCTTTAGAGTCGCAGGCACCTCCAATTAATCACGCTGCCTGTGGAGGAAGAGGCTTTGAGGATCAGAGGATGTTGCCAGAGCAGGTGGGCTGATGGAGGGGTGGGCGTCGCTGGGCGCTAAGGGTAGATGGGCTCTGTCCCCAGCCCCAGCGAGCGGGGACGGCCGTGCCTTGCCTTCAGGTGAGCCGGGTCTCGTCTGTATGCAGCCAAGGCAAACGCTGTAGTCCTGGTTTGCAGGATGCACGGGCGGTGTGGGACCCTGCTCGGTGCTGCGCTCGTGTTTCTGATGGAAGACCCTTCCCTCCATCGTGAGGAAGGCTCTCGGAGCGCAGCTCAGCTGGCTGGGTCTCGGCAAGAGATCCGTGGGCTGACCAAGCCAAGTGACTTCTCGAAATGTTAATAAGGGAGATGCGGCCATACTCTGGCGTTGGGGTGTCTCCTGGTCGGCAGAGAGGGGAGTCGCCTGCTCCCCGTTTTGGCTGTGCTTGTCGTTCGGAGCCCTTGGCACCAGCTCTTCGTCCTCACCACGGACGCTTCTGCCTGCCTTTGTAGTGCTCACACCGGGGAGGGTCGCGCCTTCAAGCATCTTACGGGCTTTAAAAATCGCACAGGTTACACACCATAAAATAGTAAACTCAGAGTAAGAGGAAGGTTTCTGTAATGCAGCAGTTGGGGATTTCCTGGAGCGCCAGCACGGAGCTGCTGCTGTGCGGAGTCCAAAGGCACAGACAGCCGCTGCCCCGAGTCGCTGAAAATGGAAGAGATGGATCCAGTCCAGGGAGGGTACGGGCTGCCAGAGGTGAAGAAAACTGGAGGGGGTGCAGGTTTGTGGAGTAAGCAGGTGCCATGTTCGTGTAAAACGCGTTTACCTGTAGCCAAGCAAATGCCTTTGTGCAGGGTTTTGTCAGTGCTGCAGGGCTGAGGGAGGAGGTGGCTCGTTTGTTTATCAACGCAAATGAACTAGTTGTGGTTAAAAATACAATTTTCAGGAGTAAATTAATCTGTGGAAACTAGGTCCAGTGTGCAGGGAAACATGAAATGTTTGCAGACCTTATTTTTCTTGAAAACTGCAAAAGATGATTCTGTAGTGTGTACAAATGCAGAGCTGTGTGCCTGAACCAATATGTCAAACTGTCATGTGGGAGATTTGGTGAAAAACATCTTGTCCTAAGGGAATAATTTTAAACACTATATGTAGGTTTGCAGGCTCATAAGAGATCGTTACTCAAATCTATCCGCTCTCATGGTAGCTCGGCCTCTGCTTAACGGGCGCAGAGTGCACGGGGGCCTGTTAATGCATCCTTTATGGTGGTTATCTGATGGCAGAGGGGAAGCTGATCTCTGAGCAGGGAATACAATGTTTTTGGCCAAATCCTCTGATTTAGCCATAACGCCATCAGTGGTGATCCCGGGGCTTCACGCTCGGCTGGCCATCGAGGGCTGCGCGGTGCCGGACCCTGGGCAGCGCGGGCGGCGGCGGCTTTGTCAGAGCCGGTGAAGAAGTGTAAGGGACGAGCCCTGGGGCAAGGAGCCGTTCCAGGGATCTGCACCTCCTGTTTGTCACTTCAATCTCGCAGGAACGCTGAAATGTGGAGTGGAACCCATTCCCGACCAGACTGTGACTGCGCTCTCGCTGCGGCTCGTCTCGGCCGCCCGCTCCTTTTGTAGGTGGTGGTTGTGGCAGAAAGGAGAGGAACGGCACGAGCAGCACCTGAGGAGCCGCGTAAGCTCCCGGCGCCTCTGTAGCATCCACGGTTGCCTTGGCTACACACCATCCCTCCTTCCATTATCCTCCTCTCTCACACGACGATGCGTGTAATGCGTTCTAGCGCTGCGGGCGAGCTCCTTTTTGGTGGGATTAGCTTACCTGAAAATTGGGACCCATCTGGGTGTGCGTAGGGTTTGGTGGAGTCGTCACAGTTAAGAGAACGTGTTTGTTTTTGAAGAATGAAGATGCTCCGTGAGGGAAGATGCTCACAAAGCAGCCTCGCGTGGGCTGGGGAAAAGGAGCGAGCGAAGGAGGCTGGAGGGAACAAAGGTGTGTGTCCGTGGTGGCTCCAGGAGCTGGTCTCACTAGACAGAAATGTGTTTTCCCTGGGCTGACGTGAAGCGGCAGTCTGGGGTGTGTGTGTTGGATTTTTTTGGTGGAGCTGAACTCGTCTTCTCCCTGCATCCCAGCCGCCAGCTCCCAGGCTCCTGGCCCCTCTCCTGCCTTGGTAACCGTGCTCCATTGACGCTGTGTAAACAAACAAACAGCAACCTTTTATTTTCTGAAGGCATGCGTGCCTTTGCAAAGTAGAGCAGAACGAAAGAGCAGCTTCCTAAACGTGCAGGGTCAGAGCCCAGGATGCGGGCAGGGCGCGCGGCGGGGCGAGCTCCCACCGGCTGTTTGTGCTTCGCTGGCTGCGGCTGGTTTGTTTGGGATCTAATGATTCGTGTGGGTAAAGCCTGTTCAAAAGCTTAATGTATAGCTTTAACTAAAAGCAAACTTTAATATTAATTAAAAGAAAAAAAAAAGCATCTCAGTCTTTGGGAGTGTGAAGCTGTGTGTGCATCTGCCCCTCTCAGGGAGAGCAGCCGGCGCTTCTGTCCCAGCTGCTCCGTCCAGCTCTTACAGCTGCTTGTGTTCGTTGTTGTAACTGATGAAGGTTAACAAACTGTTAGAGGATGCTCAGAAATATTTACCTGAAACATAGAGGTTGCACAGCAGTGAGCTAACTTGCTGGAATATTGGCTGAACAGGAGGACATAAGGGCTGGGAAAACGCCGGGCTTCGTTCATTTCGTGTTCTAACGAACGTTCACAAACACTTCGTTGCTGTAGCCGCCCAGCTCCCCAGATGCTGTGGCCGGCTCTTGGAAGTGCCTGTGTGCAAGCTGAGCTGATAATCCTGATCAAACCTCCCGTTCACTTCCCGGGCATTCAGCGGTCGTTGCAGGAAGTTTCTCTGCTGTGAGCGGTTCTGCACAGCTGGCTGGGACCCAGTGCGGGGTGTCCCTCCTCTTCCTCTGAAACAGGCGTTGGGGTGCTGCTCTGGGCAGGGTCACGGCAGGATGGGCCCGTGCAATCAGGGCAAAGGGAAGAAATAATTTCCAGTGCTAGAAATATAAGCTCAATCCATGCAGTAACTGGCTTTTGGGACCCCCACAACTTCAGCCAGTGGCAGTGTGCGAGATGGTGCTGCCGGGTGCTGTGCCGGGTGCTGTGCCGGGTGGAGGGACCGTGCTGCTGTCACGGGCAGCTGGGTGGCGTTTGCTCTGCAGGTGACTGTCCTCCCTGGCTCAGCACCCCCGTTGCACGTGGGAGTCGCAGCCTTTGCCAGGAGGTGCACTGATCGCAGCTTTTTGGGGAGGATAAGCCACGGTTGAGCCGTTTCCAGACTCCTGCTGGTCTTTGGTCGCTCTATTGCTTTGGGTTTCGTGCCTTCCACGTGCACACGTTGGGTGCTTACACGACGTTTCGTCTCTTATCTCTACTCCAGCGTTCGCCGTTTCCAAGGGGCGTGCGCCGCGCTGCCAGCCGGGCGGTTTGGCTTCCGTCTGTCCCGGGTTCTGTTGTGTCATGTCCTTCGGTTGGGAGGGGAAGTCTCCACCCCAACTGTCTTGAGATCTGGGGCACGGAGGGTGGCTTTCATTAGGAGGGCATTGCTTGTGCTAACAACACACATTTCTTGCAGTGGTTGCTAATAGAGGCAGTTGAGCAGTTTAAACATAATATGTTGGAAAATTCCTTGCTTGCAATTAGGTGTGCTTCATGACTGACAGTGATTTATCTGAAACTTGGCAACGGGGAGGCGGTGACGTGGTGACACCATCTTGCATTACCTGACTAATTTTAACCTGCTGAGTCCCATCATTCTCAGGACCGCGGGTGCTGGGGCACTGCTGGTTTGCAGGAGGCAGGGAGACGGCGAGGACGGCTGGTGAGGCTGGGTCTGCCGAGAGAATTACAAGCATCAGGCAGTATCTCGTGCTTAAGAATATAATTCTCGTCAGATGCATCAGCACAACTTTAATTTTTCAGTACAAAGGTCTTTTTCAGAAAAGCATCATTGCTTTGTCAAAACAGAAATATTGGAAAAAAAATAAAATAGCATGGAATAATTCCCTCCAGGTTGGCTTTGAGAACACTTGTGCCAGTGCAAGCTCTCGTCCTCTTTTTGTTTTGGATTTGAATGCATCATTTTCTGTGCTCCTGACAATAGACCAAGAGAGCTCGAGCCCCCTCCCCGTGGGGTTGGGTTAGGCATCGTGTGGACGGTGGCAATCGGTATGCCTAGGGTAAGGTCCTGCTCCCCTCGTTTATTTGGGTTTTCCTCAAATCCTGTTCATCACAGTGGGGCAGATTTTGCATTGATTCCTTTAGCAGTAGTTTGCTTTTGAATTTTGTTCACAGCAAATATCTTAAAAATAATTTACTGGTTTAGAAGAAAATAAGCCTGATTTTTATTCTTTAGACACTTCTGGTGTATGAACTTCCTCACCAAATCGCTGGCTGAGGACATGGTGCATTCGGGGTGTCGGTGGTGTCTGCCCGGCTGATGCGGACGTCACTGCCCATCCAGCGCCGCCAAGCTCCGGCTCCGGTCCCGGGCACGCGCAGCCGGGTGCTGCGCTGGGAACACGCTGGCTGCTGGGTGGGTGTCCCCGTGTCCCCAGCCCAGAGGCCGGTCCCCTGGAGCCCTGCGGTGAAGGCTTCTGCAGAAACACCGCCCAGATCCCCGGGCCCCTCCTGTCAGCCGGTCAGCAGTGGGACTCTTTCCTCTTTCTCTGCGGCAGAGGAAGAAAGCTGCTGTCACAAGGACTAATCTCGAGGCGCTGGCTTTTCCTGTGCCGAGCCCAGCATGTCCTGTGCGCCCAGGGAGAGCTGGGTACTGTGTGCATTGCACGGGAGGTGAGCCGGTGCAAATAAGAAAATATTTCCCTTTCTCAGTTCTCTGCACGGTCCCGTTTGAATTTTAAACATTTTATTTATAAGAAGTTTTTCAGGTATATTACATTGAGGACAGTGAGTTTAAATTGAACACTTCATCAATAGCGTTTATTTAGGGAGTGGTTTTTCTGCGCTGTGATTTTCCATAATGTCAGCGTGGGGTTCCCTGGCCGGCACTGCCGGCCGGCGGAGCAGCCGGTGCTGTGCCCTGCCCGGTGCAGGGCGGCCGTGCCCGCAGAGTGCTGCCCGGGCACCAGCGCCGCGGCACAGATCTGTCCCTCGTGCTACCCTGGGAGGTGACACCGCTTGCTGCTCTCCAGAGCAGGTGCTGACTGTGCAGGGGAGGGTCTGGGGGTGGCGGGGCTGGGGGACAGGGAAGAGCGGTGGGAGCTCCCGGCGCTGGAGCAGACGCAGGCTGTGCTGAGGCTGCTGCTGGCGCTGTGCCTTTGGGGACAACCCGGCAAACTCTGGTGCTTCAGCGCTGCTCCTCGGTACTGCTGATTGATCAAACCGATGAAAAACCCAGCGCCAGCTACGGGGGACTGTGATCCCCCTTGGAGCTCGGAGAACGTGAGCGTCTTTGACCAGCTGATGTTGGATTCTTTATTGGAGCAGCGGGTGAGGGCATCCCGCAGAAATGCAAACCTGGAGTGAGGCTGAGGTGTGGGATGGAGCTTTGTGTTGATTTTTTTTTCCCACGTGGTTGCACTGACGCAGCGCGGGGCTGAGCAGGGAGCAGCACTGCTCTGGAGCCGTGTTCCTCCTCCCAGCGCTTATAGCACCGTGTCCCCAGGTTCTAGTTAGTTTCTCTCTATGGTGTTATGATTTGTTTTGGATACGAGCACCTCTGGCATCCTATAATCAAGCGTTAAAAGCATTTTCCAGTTTAAACCAGGGACTTCCAGGCTAGTTCAAGAGAAGGTTTCTTGAAAGTGTTAAGAATGGAAGCAAGGAGAAATAATGGAGTGACACTGGGAACGGGTTCTGTGTCCATGGCAGTATACTTTGGAAGGAACAACTCTAGTTACTCTTCATAGTAACTGTGAAATCCAGAGGAAAAAGGCCTGGGACATCTTTGGGGATGTTTCAGTTAAACACTTTAATTTCTGTGGTTAAAGGAAACTAATGGCAGCTAAAGATCATGCAACGTCCTAAAATGAAGAAATTATAAGAAAAATGTTGTTGTGGTGCTCCGTTAAAAGAGCTGAACAGGGAGACCTGTGACTGTAAGAGACCAGCGGTGGGAATGACCTGGTGCAGGACCCAGGGGATGCTGTGGCTCTGAGCCGGAGGATGCCGGGGGTGCAGGATCCAGGGGATGCTGTGGCCCTGAGCTGGGGGATGCCGGGGGTGCAGGACCCAGGGGATGCTGTGGCTCTGAGCCAGGGGATGCCGGGGGTGCAGGATCCAGGGGATGGTGTGGCCCTGAGCTGGGGGATGCCAGGGGTGCAGGACCCCAGGGAATGGTGTGGGTGCAGGAGCTGGGATGCGGGACAGAGGCGGGTTGGGGGGTTGGTGGGGTGGCAGGATGGCATTGCTCCGTTCTCCTAACGCTCTCTCTCTGAACCCTTTCCAGCCCACGACCTTCCCCCGAGCAAGACCTCGGCGGCGGCGCAGACTGGCAGCCACCTGCAGTGCCTCTCGGTCCACTGCACCGACGACGTGGGCGAGGCGAAGGGCCGGACTGCGGTGCCGACGTGGAGGTCCCTGCACTCGGACATCTCCAACAGATTTGGGACTTTTGTGGCTGCCCTGACTTGAACAAAAGAAATTATTTTTTTTCTCTTTTTAATTTCAAAGGGCCGCTACTGCTAGGTGGACTATTTTTCTAGGTTGGTACCTGCTTAGTGGCATATGGACTGGAAAGGGTTAATTTAAAGTAAACCTCAACTTTTTTTTAATCTTCTGCCACAGTATGTTACCAGTGTTAACCCTTCTGCAGTTAGCACACTTTTGCTTAAGATTTTCCTGCTAGACCACTTTTTCCCATTACTCTGTAACCTTGGCATACATTTATAGATGAGGCCTTTTCCTTTTTCATCTCAGCGTATGTCCAAGTCACGTATGTCATAATAAGACAAAGATCCTCTTCCTCCTCCTCCTCCTTTTCTTCCTCATTTGCTTTGTTTTTCTTTTTTTTGTTTTGCTTTGTTCAGTGCTTATTACAATGGTGATCCTGAAGAACAGCAGTTCAGGAATAAATGCCGGTGAAAGTGAAGTGGTCATTATATGATATGTTATATCGACACCCAGCTCTTGCCAGTCACATACCAACCAAACAGTTAATGCTCTGTTGAATATTCAGGCAAGGAGCCTGCCCTTTCCTGGGAAAACGATGCTGGTTACTGGTTTGCTCTCCACGCCCAGCAAGACGAGGACGCTGGTTCCTGCGTTACCCTGCTGAAGCGCGGGGACGGAGCTCTGTCGTGCACGGGCTGGTTCAGACACAGCCGGGGAATGTGTGGATGTTGTTCTAAATCAGTCTAACAGGAAGTTTGCTCAATAGTTCAGAGTCATTATCTCCTCCAGCTAACGCCCGGCTCCCTCTCTGCTCGCAGTGCTCCCAGCGTGGCCACAGCTCCCGGTGCTCCCACGGTTCCCATTTATCACTGCTGGAGGAAAAAAATCCCCCGGAGCCACCGCACACCTCCTGCATGTGCCGTCCCCTGGGGCGGTGTCACGGCGCAGGAGCTGGTGGCTGCGGCGGGGCTGGGGCCATCGCCAGCTGTGGCTGGTGTCCCCAGAGCCCTGCTGGCCAGCACTGCCACCCCCGCCCGGTTTTTGCCTGTTTTTAGCTGACAGAAGGTGCTGTTGATGGGAAGCGGGGTCCGGTGTCCCCTGTGCTTGTCTGCAGGGCACCCCGGGTCCCCCACGGCCATCCCGGTGCGGTGGCAGCGGTCGGGGGACGGTTGGAGCAGGGGGTGCAGGGGGCTGTGTGCCCAGGGTCAGTGTTTCCTGGTCTCGGGGCAGGGAGACCCGCGTTAGACCCCCCGAACCCACTCGAGGCCCCATTTTTGCCACGTGTTGAGGAGCAGTGTCGCGGGATGCACACAATAAAAGGAAAACCGTACTTTCCTGCCCGCGATAGATAATACCCAGTTGGGAAGAAAGTTGGAAGCAAACCAGATAAAAACCCGGCTGAGACGATGGTCCGGCACTGCTGCGGTTTGCCGTGACGCTGCCCGTTATCGCTGTCCTCTGACCGGGACCGTGAGCGTCCCACCCCGTGCGGGCAGCTGGATAACGGCGCCGGAGGCGGAGGTTCAGCTGTGAAATGAAGGTCGGCCTCTCTAGGGTTATTTATTACTTTGTCATGAATTCACAAAATGCATCCCTCCTCCAGGGATGGAGTCTAAGACTGCTTTGTGTTTTATCTTCAGTGACTGTGCTGGGCTGTTTTATTGTTTTGAAGTGATGGTCGCAGTAGACTCCCATGGAGAGGAAATTCTGCCCAAATGCCAGTGGTACGGGCTGGTCTGAAACCCTCACTCTCGGTCGTACGTGGCTTCAGAGAGACTCGCAGAGTTTGGAAATGTTGTGGAGTGTCCTCTTCTTAACCGTGTATGGATCGATTTCCTCTAATGGGTCTGGTCAGTGGCTTGACTTTGGATAGATTTGGATAGTTCTGAACCTTGATTTTCAATATTTTTTGCCTTTTTATTGAAGCTGGAGCTGCCGCAAGGATGAGGATTTTTGCCCATCCTGGAGCGATGGGCTGTGGACCTGCCTCAGGCCCCCTGGTTCGGAGGGAAAAGGCGCCGGGATGCTTTGTACCTTCCGTGGGTGCGTGCGCCGAGAGCCCAGAGCTGCTCCTGTCCCTGCAGCAGAGTGTCACCGTCCCCAGCACGGTGTCTCCTGGTAGAATAACAGTTGTCAGCCCCCACTCTGCAAGGTGCCTTTTTTCCTGTGAGTCCTGGTTCACCCAAAGACGTGTTTAAATCCCGTCCGCGGAGCCCTCGGGGCTGCTGAGCTGGGGGGGGTCTGTGCTGAGGGGTGGGAGCTGGGGGGGGTCTGTGCTGAGGGGTGGGCTCGTCCCCAGCTCCCACCCACCCAGCTGGGGGGGGTCTGTGCTGAGGGGTGGGCTCGTCCCCAGCTGGGGGGGTCTGGGAGTGACCCCAGCGAAAGACGTGCCCGGGTGTGTGATGCCACCTTACAGCTGGAATTTAGGCAGAGTTCACGGTCTGGTGTCGTTCCTGTCCGGCCCCAGTAGCTTGTTTTTAGTTTTTCCTGCTGTGTTCAGGGGAACGGGTTTTTCAGGCTTCCTGGGGTCAGGGATGCACACCCTCTGCTACCAGGAAGAGACCTTTCGGGGAAGGCTGCGTCAGACGTTTCAAGAGGAACCGTCCCTAGGCAGGGCGGCGGTGGCTCGGTTGGTGTCACCCGCCCTTTCCTCCTGGGCTGCTCCCTGCAGTGGTGCCTCTCCTGGAGCTGTTCTCATCCCCTTGGGACGGGCTTTTCCCTTGCTGTAGAAATACAAAGTGGAACCCATTCCGTAGGAACTGAAGGAATCGCCGCAGTTTTAAATCCCATGAAATGAGTCGGAGGGGCAGGACCGCAGCCAGGGACGTGTCCTCGGAGGTGCGGGCGCGGTGGCCGGTGGCCGCTGTGGGGTCTGTGCCGGTCACTGGCACGGCTGTGCCCGCGGGGTGGGTGCCGGGGGAGGTCGGGAGTTTGAGGTGGGGTGGAGTTAAAGCAGCGGTTCGCTGTGGGCCGTGCTGTCCCGTAGCTTTGCTGAGTGACGCGGCTGCGTGCGGTCCTTTGCTCAGCTCCTGTCCGTCCGATCTTCCCTCGTTCAAGTGACAAAATCAACTGAGCAACAGGAGACGATGCGAGCGCTGCTCAGGGCGGCTGTTGGCGACGCCGGGGCCAGGCTGCGCTTTGCCGGTGTCTTTGCTTTTTCCCAGAGATGAGGACAGAAGCGGTGTGTGTGACTGACCAGGACACCGCCGCTTCGTGCTCGGACCCCGGTGTGTTTGGTGCTGGGAGCGAGGCAGGAGGCTGGAGCTTTGTCGCAACCCTTGCGTTGCCTGTGGGAATTCATTGTACGTATTCTCTCCATTAATTTGTCACAATGCACTGATGGGTTTTTTTTTTTTAACATACATAAAATATGAGCAGAGCCCTACATGGTAAGAGTTGAACTCATTTAATTTGTGACCAACACCTCCACCAGGAGCGCGGTTCAGAGCTGTAGGTAAAAGCCCGTTGTTTGTGTCTGAGGTGAGTCGCGCTCTTTTGCGGAGAGGGAAACTGAGGCACCGGCAGCGTTGCCCTGAGCTGGTCGCAGGCGTGTCGGTGGCAGAGCTGAGCCGTTCCCGAGGTCTGAGCCGTGCCCGAGGTCTGAGCCGTGCCCGAGGAGGATGAGCCAGGGCAGCAGAGGGTCCTGTGAGCTGCACGTTCCCCAGATCACCAGGTAAAGCCAGAATAACACAAACTCGCTCCTGCTCCTCGTTCCAAGAAGCCAGAGACCTGTGGTAATGTGCCGTTGTGAACAGCACCTGACGCGGTTTCACGTTTGCTCTGGAGGGTTCTCCCCCCCGCCCGGCATTTCGTGTCCCCGCAGCCCCGTGCCCCCGGTGGCTCCAGCCTCCTGCCCCAGCTCCCGGTTCCTTTGGCGTTGGTTAGAAGAAACCCTGCTTAGTCTGAAGTTACGATGTGGGGTCAAACTGAGTGAAATCTCTTGCATTTAAATTGGGAAGGGTGATAAAATATCTCTTTGCCAAAGAAAGGAAAGAGGGGGCTTTATTTCCTCAACACTCCCCTGGACTTTCTCCAGATCATCTTTTCCTGGGGTGACCAGTTCTCTCGGCCGTTTGAGCCGCGGTGGGAGAGGGTTTAGGCTCATCTTCGTGCGGTTCCGGTGACTTTCGTCCCGTAGGTGAGGGTTTCGCTGTGCAGCGAGGGTGGAAGGGAGCGAACGTGGGGGTTGTGTCACCGGGTCATCGCGCCCCTGTCCCAGGTACCGCACGTCGACGCGGTCGTGCCGAGGGGTCGGTGGGGGGCTTCCCGTCCCCCACAGCCTGGAAAACCCTTCACCCCCTCGGTACAGAGGGAAGGGGCGAGGGTGGGGCAGCGAAACGTGCGGGGAGGGGGGGGCGCAGACAGAAACAAAACTGGTAAATTTTGGTGATTTTTGTTAAGCTGCAGCGTGAGGTTTTCTCAGCTCCTCGGTTCACAGCCGTTCAATGGATGGTGTGTAAGAGCATAACCCATCTTTATAGAATTGTTTCTCCTTTATCGCTTAAGGCTGATGGAGGAAATAGTCTAATTTTGTCTTAGAAATTCTCTATTAAAATTGTTGGTTTGCGTCCATCCGCTCATAGGTTCTGACTGATGAAACTGCAGGCTGTGATTTCCGGCAGTTATCGCTATTCACTACCCAAGAATATTTCAGCTTTAAAACAGCCTTAAGCAAAAGGATGTTATTTCTTTGTCCTAAATTTGGTTCATGGAAAAGAAAAAAAAACAAAACTCAAAACACTGGTAATCCGTACTGCATAGCAAACTCTTCTGAAAAATGTTATTGCACATGTAAAATATGAAAACTTGACTCTGCTGTGTGTTAGGCAATCCTGTAATCTTTTTTCTTTTTTTTTTTTTTTTTTTTTTTTTTTTTTTTTTTGGATTCTTGTTAAATTCATTTCTTCAATGCTTGGTTGGAAGACTGTGACAATAGCTCATGAGACTGAGTGTTATTTTTCTTTCTTTTTTTAAATATGTAAAGTGCAGTCTTCTGTATTCATGCATATTGTACATATCTGTATATGTTTTACTGAGCAACTAAATAACAATAAATATGATGTTAATGGTGGCTGTTGGATATTTCATACCGTGTTTGTTAGTTTTTGTAGCGGGTTGTTTTCCCCTGAGATGTGAAGAAGGGAAACGATGCTGCCCGCAGACAGGTGACCCTGGCCTCGCGCTGGTCCCTGCAGGTTGTGCCCATCATCGGGGATGTGCTGCCCTCGCCGCGGGGCCATCGCCTGGAGCCGGGCGCCCGCAGGACGGTGTGTGGGGTGTGGGGGTCGTGGCGGCTCCGGGGCTGCAGCGAGGTGACCCCTGGTTCCGGTGGCTCCGGTGGCTTGTGGCGCAGCCGGGGCCAGCTCCTCGCTCCTGGTCCGGACCGTGGCGGACACGGGGACCGCAGTGGCTGGAGCTGACCGGAGCAATGCAGCAAAGCCGCGGGGTTTCTGGGCTCCCCCCACACCTGCAGTGGGGGCTCAGTGGGGAGAGAGAAGCCTCCCCGGGACCAGCAGCGTGTCTGTGCGTTGGGGTGGCTCCTCCCCGGTCCCTGGCACAAGAGGAGCTCCTCCTGGCCTTACGGTACGCCGGAGTGCTGGATCTTCCATAGGACTTCTTCCGGTAAGATTTTTGAGCTGAATTCTGTGAATAAAAAGTAAACAGGTGAGAGTTCTTGCTGAGATTCTGAAAAATCCCTTCATCTCTGTTATTCAGATTTCAAAGTCTTGATCCTTTCCCATTCCTGCGAGTTTTCCAAAGAGTCCTTCAGCAGAAATGTCACATGGCATTTTCCAAAGCAAAAAAAAAAAACCAAAAGTGTGACAGCCTAGGCAATGTTCAAACATGTTGTTTTGGAACCGAAGGAACAACCGTCCCTGTCTTTCATGCTCGCAGGAGGCACAGATGCGGTGCTCAGCCCCACCGATGTTTCTCCATTTGTTCGGCACAGCCCGGCGCGTCCCCCTCTGCAACGCAACGGGGTGAGCCGCCGCATCTCCCGCCGCGCCGGGAGCTCTGCCCGCGCGGCACCGGCACCTCGGGGACCTGAACCCGGTACTGAGGAGCTCCCGCAGAATGCATCGAAACATGCGTAACGTAACTTTTCTGAGAGCCGTTTCGAGGCCGCTGAGGGAGGGAGCTTTGCTTAATTTCCAAACGATGCTTTTAATATTCTTGAAGGGACAGAACACCGTACGGAGGAGCTGTGTCATCTGCTTTAAAGATGTGAGCTCGCCCCTCGCTGTGTTGGCTGGGTCTGGGGGTAGCAGGCAGAAATTCGTTAACTTTGGGTATAAAAACCTGTTTTGTTTTGAAACTTTCCCTCTTACTAAATCTAGTCATTATATGTTAGATACTTTGTAACTCTAGCTTTAAAAATAAAATAACTTTCTTTTTTTCCCTACGCAGCCCTTCTGAGGAGTCGGGGTGTTCTCACACCCTGTTGCTCCCTGCCGTGTCCCTACTGTGCAAGGTTTTCACAACTTTCGGCTCAAAACCATTGAGATTATTGAAATTACTGTTCCACTGTTGGAGTTTGAGTTCTGACTTCTTTCTGAGCCTGAGAGCTACAAGCAGCTTTCCTGGCAGCTGTGCAGCTCCTTCTCTGCAGCGGGTCAGTGGCATCCTTGCTGAGGGATGTGTTCGGAAATGGAACGGTGATGGTTTTCTTTTAATATGAATTGAGTATTTCCAAAAGTCTTGAGCTACAGGTCTGCAGCGTTCCCCTCCTGCCCGGTGACCAGAGGTTGTCACCTCCCCAGCAGTTGCAGGTTGTTTAGTTCTATGACCGATAGCATCGCAGGTATTTTATTTGTAAAATGTCTGAAACCCCTTTGCTCGTGCTGTGCCTGCTGGGCAGAGGTGGGAACTGGGGTGGTGTCTGTGCCGAGCTCCCCTTCCCGCGACGTTGCCAGAGCTCATTAATGACGGTGCAGAGAGCGGAGGTGACAAGACCTGAAGAAAATCGTTTGGGTCATCTTTGGTTAATTAGTGCAGGGCTGCTCCCTGTTCCCTATTTCCCAGAGCCCTGACCAGCACAACGAAAATTGACAAAGCAGTAGGGGGGGTCTTAACCTTTTAGTAAAGAAAATAAAAACAACGAAACAAACATCCCTTTATCCCAGCTGTGAGTGGGGACAACGTTCAAAGGTATGGTGGGGGGAAAAGAGCTGCCGGCCGCACAGGCAGTGCTGGGATGACATCCCCTTTCTCTGTGACACCCTTTTCTCTGTGACACCCCCTTTTGCTGTGACACCCCCTTGTCTCTGTGTCACCCCTTTCTCTGTGTCACCCCTTTCTCTGTGTCACCCCTTTCTCTGTGACACCCTTTTCTCTGTGACACCCCTTTGTGACACCCCTTGTCTCTGTGACACCCCTTGTCTCTGTGACACCCCTTTCGCTGTGACACCCCCTTTTTCTGTGACACTCCCTTGTCTCTGTGACCCCTCTTTCTCTGTGACCCCCCTTTCTCTGTGACACCCCCCTTGTCTATGTGACACCCCCTTTCGCTGTGACACCCCTTTCTCCAGCCCTTGCAGGCGGGGGGTGCCCGGGGAAGCTCCTCGCAGGACCCCCGGCCTCCGGTCCCAGGACGATGCGCTCACGGGTGGGATGCAGGAGGTGGGACAGCGGCTCCTTCACGTTCTCCCTGGGCCTCGGACCCATGTTTGCTGCAGGTGCTTCGCCGCCTCATTCTCTGCTGTGTCTTCCCCGTGTCACCGCCTGTAGGACAGGCACGAGGCCAAACCTGCGAGCCCTCCTTGTGCTCCCTGTGTCCCTTTAGGGGCTGATGTCACTAATCCACAAAGCAGCTGTTGAAATGTCACCTAAATTTGGTGTAAAACGTTATTTTCAGCCTCCTCGAAGGATGCTGAGGGGTTTGGCGTTTCGAGGGCTGGTGTGCCGCTGAACCATCCTGGAGGGCTGGGATGCATCGGGGTTAACTGGGGGAGGACATCCAGGGCTGAGCGGGAGGTGGGAACTTTTCTCCATTTCCTTTTATCCTCTGCAAAATGCCCCTCGCTCCCTTCCCCCTTTCTCCCCCCCCACCCCCTTTTCTCTTTATAAAGCTGGAATTCTTCCAGACTCTGCTCTGGGCTTGCAAGAAAACTTTACTGTGTAAATTTGCTCTTTGTGTTGGGAGCCCTTTGTTTAAACAGCATTGTGAGCTGCTGGGGAGGGACGGGAGGAGGGGGAGCTGCGAGGAAGAATTTGAAAAGCCCTGACCCCTGATGAATAAAATCCAGCACATTAACACATTCTTCAATAAATTCATGATTGCAGATAAGGTGGGAGTCCCCAGGGCCGGGCTTTTCATTAACCCCCCGCTGGCTAACCCAAACAGACGCGGTGTTTTGTTGCCGCCAGGACAAGCAGAGCCCTTTTGTGGCGCGGGGGCGAGCGCGCATGGGGAGAGCTCCTCTAGGAAGCCAGGTTACAAAATGGGACTCTATTTCAGAACAAACTCCTTTTGGTTAGGTTGATGAGATTACAGAAGGGAAAAGGCTTTAACAAGGGGCTTATTGAAGCTAAGTAACTGTTCTGAATACAGTGAGGACCCGGGCAGAAAACATTCGGTTCCCAAGTAAACGGGTGTCTCTACGGTACGGCCGAAACGACCGAGCGGGACGGCTGCGGGGATGCGCAGAGGTGTGAGCGCGTGCGGGGCTCCTGCCATCACCCGCGCTGGCCAGGGCCGCCGCAGCGCCGACGGGTCCCTTCGCACCCACGCCCCGCGGAGAGGAGCCTGTTCCTCCGCCAAGGGGCCGTTCAACCCCCGGCAGGCTCAGAATTGTGGGGTGTCAGCCCAGCACCGCGTGCTCGCAGGCTGGGGGCCGGCCGGTCCCTGTGCCGCATCCTGCCCGCGCGGTCCTGGGTCCCCCAGCGCGGGCTGGGACGGGGAGAGGCGTCGGAGGGACGCACACTGTGTCCGCGCCGTGGGCTGCACCCCTTGCAATGCTTTAGGCTTTGAAACCTTGTTTGTTCTTGTGTCTGAGGGGAAAGCCTGCTCAGGAAATATTTTGCTTTTGTGGAGACTGATCCCCAAAACGCCTCCCCCCATCCCAGGAAGGTCTTCTGGGCTGTTCATGAGGATATTCACTTTCCTAAATGGGCCGAGTTGGCTTGTGCTCCCAAGTGTTGGTCTGCCAAGCAAGTCAGAGTATCACTCAGCCTAAAGAAATGTGTTTTGGGATGAAACCCAGAAAAATCATGAGTGTGTCTCGGGGTCCCGCAGCTGCCAGTACCAACGCCGTGCCTTTCTCGCACTGCCGTTGCAGGGGACCGCCGGCGTCCCTGACGGGTACGGTTCCTGGCAGCAGACTCCGAGCCTTTCACAGAGCAGCTCGTGCCCAAATCAGGTGAATCCCATCCTTTGGGAACAAAACCTGGTATTCTGCAGGGGACCCGGCATACCTGCAGGCAGAGGCAGCTGCAGGCACCCTGTCCATGGGCAAGCCCTTGTGTTCGGGGGCCATTCCCGCAGCTCCCCAGAAGCCAGCCTGGTCGCAGGGGGGATAGCAGGGCGGCAGGGCTGGCTGGGGTGTGAGCATTCGGGGTCAGGGGGTCTCGGCTCCCCTGTCTCACGGCGGGGCTGGGGGATGCTGGATGCGATTGCAGCAGTGCTGCTGCCCCGTGTCTGCCCGGCAGAGCCCCAGCAGACGCTGGCCCGGCTGGGCGGGAGGTCAGCCCGGGCGCTGGTCCCGGTGTCCTGGTCCATCCACGTGTGGCTGCAGCAGGTCTGAGATCCCGCGGCCGGTGCACCCCCGGGCAGGGCATCCCGCACCCTGCGCCTGGAAGGGACACGTGGCCGCTGACAGCACAGGTAGCTGCTGGCCTGACAATGAAAGCGTTTTATCTCAATTTGAGCTGTTAAGAAGTATCCCTTTGTCTGTGATTTATGGTGTGGGATCAGGCCGGGAGCCCCCCGCCGTCCCGCAGTGCTCCCAGGGAGCGTTCCCGGCCGGACCGCGGCGGGGCTGGGACGGCGGCTCAGCCTTTCAGCACTTTAAAGGCTGTTTGTGTTTGATGGGCTGATGCGTATCAAATGCAATCCAGCTTCCCACTGTCTGCTCTGTCAGCCCCCTGATGGTGCCCTTTGACAGATAAAGCACCCCCTCCCCGAATTTCTGATTTCACACTGATGCACAAACATTCTTTGGCAATTTGAGCCCATTGTATTAAAGTGGTTAAATTCCTTAAGCATGTGCCTCTGAGAGCACAGTGGTGATATTCATTACCCAAACACCGGTGCGGTGGCAGCGCTGGCTATCTGGACCCCCGCAGCAGCGACGGTTCCAGCTCCCGCCGGCTGCAGATGTCCCCGCACCACGCGCGCACAGACCGAGGACATCCTTCCCTGGCTGCAGCGCTGCTGCGGCGGGCACGGCCGGGGGTCCTCGTCCTTTGTGTGTCTGAGCAGCAGCCCTCGCGTAGCCCAAGGGGTCTGGGTCGGACTGGCCCTGCGGGGGGTGAATGAGGCGTTCACACGGGTGCTTTGCCGTTACACCGGAGCTCGGAGGAGGCACCCTGCCCACCCTAACCTCAGCGCATTGTGGCACTTGGCTACTGGACCTGGGCTGCAAGCCTCTCTCCCCACACAAGTGCCTGCTGGGTCCAGGAGCAGCCTGGGAATCAGGGAAAAAGGTCCCAGGAAGGGAAGCGGCTTTGGCAAATGCGGGAGTTGAATTGTTCTTTGCCAGCGGGAGAGCTGGAGGGGGCACCGCTGCTGGGATCCGTTACAGCTCTGCACCCATCTGCTGGCCCTTGCCTCAGAAATCTGCCCCGTGTGATGCAGTCACTTGCGAGTTAAGATTTAGTTTCAAACGTCTCAAGTTATTATTGATGCTTGAAAAGGTTACATCTGCAACTCATTTTCTATGTCATTGACGTTCTTTTCTGACAAATAATTTCAGAAATATGCAGCAAAATGTTTTGGCCCACAAAGGCTGCAGCTCACCAAGTGTGCAGACCGCATCTTTACACATTTTGTAAGAAAAAGCTTAACTCCTCATGTGCTCTCACGGCTCTGCCTGCCTCAGCCGGGCAGCAGGGTGACACGAGCGGTTGCTGCTGCCCAGGTGTCACCGCTGACGGGTGACAGCGCGGGTGACGCGGGTGCGGTGGAGCAGAGGGTGCAGGGACAGAGCGCTGTCCCCTCCGCGCCCGGGCAGGGGCTGTGCAGGGCTGGCCGTGCCCCCCTCTCCAGTGCTCGATGCACAATGGAAACCCGAGGGAGGGAATCTGGGAGGTGACCCGTTCTAGTGACAGCCACACCTTTGGTGCCAGAGAGACACGGTTTGGGAAGGGAACACCCCGGGCGCCAGTCCTCTGCGGGGTTGTTGGCACCCAGGCTTTAAATGCAGGAGGAACGTGGTGTCGAGACCTGGAAGAGCTTCGGACATCGTGAAAGCAACGAACCTGACAGAGAGAATTCGGTCATTTTGCTGGGACAGTCAGACGCCGCGTGTGCCACCGCGTCCCAGCGCGCCGCTCGAGGCTGCGGCCGGGCTGCTCTGCTCTCGGATCACGGGCTGCTCCTGGCAGCAGTACAACGGCGGAGGGAAGCGCTTTCACCGGGCTCCCAGCTGCTGTCACAACGTGGTAATGATTTCAGGAGACGTAATCCAGAGAGTTTGGATGAGAAAGCAGTAAGTGACCTTGGCTTTCTGGTTAATGCCCAGGTGTGTGGAGGGGAAATAATAGAGAGCTGCCTCCTGGGAATCATCATCAAAGCCGAGCATCATTCATGTAATTTGCTTTCGAAGATGGAACTTGTCTTTTTATTTACCAAGCACTGCTGATGTCCATGATAACGTTTATATCAGATGGGAGCTTTTAAAGTGCTGCTCAGACAGGGCTGCTGACCTGCTTCTGGTCTTATTAAAAGTTACGCATCTGACACACTCTCCTCTGTCATCTGAGCCGCGAGATCTCAGCCTGGCTGAGAAAGGTGGCTGCTGCAGGGAGCTGGGTGAGGTTAGATGTCATCCGAGAGTCTCTGCTTGATGTGCCTTTGCAGGCAGAGCTCAGCGGGAACCGAGCTATTGGGATGAAAGCCGTAGCTTAACCTATGGGCGGTTTGAAATAACTTCATTGTGGAGTGGTATCCAGAGTGAAGATGGGACTCCGCAGGAACGCTTCCCTTTCCCCAGCTTGCCTTTGTTGTCGCTACTTTGGTGAATATTAAGAGGGGTTGCTGACCCTTGCGAGCCTGCGACCTCTGTATCTGAAAGGCTGGTGCAGAAGAGCCTTCTTCTCAACCTCGCCGAGCCGGCCTTTCCCCAGCCCTCTCCTTTCTTTGCCAGCATGACACTATGGAAATGCACGCTATGGAAATGCATCTCCAGAGCTCCTCCCTTGCAGGAGATTTGGAGCGCTCCCGCCGCGGCGGCTGACCGCTCTGCTTTGCATCCCCCGGGCAGGGTCGTGCCTTCCCCGGGAGGGATCAGCGGGCAGTCTGGCTCACATCCTGCACCTGGGACCTGGTGCGTCCTGCGGCTGATAAGAGGGTCCAAGGAGTGCAGAGGAAACTTATCTGGAAAGAATGTGGGAGGCACACAGCTACAGGCTGCACGCTGATCTAAGGAGATTGCATGCGAAGGTCTGCGGTGACTCACCCAGGTGGCTGTCAGTGTGGCTGCGTGCCATTGCGCCGTGTGCCATCACACTGTGTGCCATCGCACGGTGTGCCATCGCACGGTGTGCCACTGCACTGTGTGCCATCGCGCTGTGTGCCATCACACGGTGTGCCACTGCACTGTGTGCCATCACGCTGTGTGCCATCGCACTGTGTGCCATCGCGCTGTGTGCCATCGCACCGTGTGCCATTGCACTCTGTCTGTGCCATTGCTCCATGTGCACAGGCTGCCCGGCCATCACTGGCCACCTTAACGCCTGCTGCGTCCATCACAAAGGTAACAGCATATCATTCGCTGGTTTTGGAGAAGGCAAAGCAGATTTCAATTTTACAACGCCTTCCTGTCGCAGGGGCCGCACACCCTGCGTGCACGTTTGGAGCTGCAGGATCCCGTTTCCCCGAGGCAGCTCCTGCGGACGCTGGGCGAGCTGCAGCGAGGGCTCAGCTCAGCACCCGGGCTGGTGCCCGCTCAGTGTGGGACTGGGCACAGCACCTCTCCTCCGGCAGATGTGGGAATTTGTTCCTTCCAGCAGCAGGGTGCTCGGGAGGGAATTCGGTGAATTCAGTGGAAGGTTCTGGTTCACTGCACAGGGAGGAAGGGGTTGTGTAACCAGATCCTATAAAATCCACCGATGCC
Organism: Pterocles orientalis; assembly: GCA_011057875.1. Lineage (NCBI taxonomy): Eukaryota > Metazoa > Chordata > Aves > Pterocliformes > Pteroclidae > Pterocles > Pterocles orientalis. Next base: position 3,491 of record WKFP01014604.1, on the reverse strand, counting down.
ACGGCAGTTACCATAAAGGGCCTCGGCTGTATTGTGAGAGCCAGTGAGAATGAAGCTGGTTTTTGGTTTTTTTTTTTTCTGTCACTCGCATTAATTCGTAGCTACTCCCACCACAACCTTTTCCTGCAGGTTTGGTGAGCCTGATGGTTTCGAGTGAGCTGTGCCGTGGGTAGGGCTAAGCCTATGGCACACATACATGAACCAGACAGTAGGCAGTTCGGTGTGAAATCCTCTCTGCTTGCTTTATGTCTATTTTCACACGCAGGCTGAAGTTCTCCGCAGTCTCAGGAACACTGATGGTACCTGGGAGGGAGCACAGCCAGCACTGCCTGGGAGCACCGGGCACCCTCCCCGCGGTCCAGGCTCATGCTGTGCCCAGGCTGGATCGTGTCCCACCATGGACACAGCAATCCCTGTGCCCGGGGACAGCTGCAGCCAGTCTCTGTGCAAACCACCCGTGATCAGCTGTGCGGTGCAGTCCTGGCTCGGGTTCGCTTCTGCACGTTAAAGCAGCAGCTGGCTCCTCGCTGACCCTGGGGAGCGGTCCCTTCACTGGCCCATCGGCGTGGAGCAGCGTTTGGAGAAGCCACCCTCACCTGGAAGGCGGCCAGGGCTCAGGAAAGTTAAGCTCTGTTGAGTGTGTTTGCCTTGTTCTCGGTGTGTTGGCACAAGTTCTTGTCCTGTAAATTTGGGGGCTCCGTGCCAGGGAAAGTTACGATGGCAGCTGCTAACTTTTATTAATTATGTGAAGGGCTTTTTTCCCCTCTGAGGTATGGGTATGGAGCAATTGTATTGTTTATTGCACTTAATGGGACATTAATCAACAGCCCTGGAGGAGCCAGTGCCCTCCCAATGAGCTCTGCACTCTGTTTATTGTCTTAATTCCAGGTGGGACGGTAATTATCGTACGAGCTCTGGAAGCATCCTTTATGAATCTAAACCTATGGGCTAAAACCTAACCTGTTCTTTCAGACCAACTCCTTGGAAAGAGCAGGAGAACCAGTTGTAGTGCCACAGCACTGCCTCTGCCAGCCCGAGCTTGTGGGATTGATCAGGGATTGATTCAACCTTTCCCATTGAAATTGAGCTTTGAACCCTGCCTTGCTTTTCCCTCCTATTTTGTCCCTGTCCTCTGTGCCACCTTGCAGTGTTTAAGGATGGAGCAGGAAAGTGCAGGGTCTTGCCTCCCGTGACAGTTTTTTGCTGTCACAGACAGTGCAGTGATGGCTTGTTCCAGACTTTCAAACTGCAGAGAGCTAGCGGCGCCTAGGTGATCGCCCATGACTTTCCCATCTAAAGGCACCCGCATGCTGCACAGAAAGTAACTGCTCCTGTCTTCCCAAACGCCTGGTTTGAACGAGGAATTTTCTCTTTGGCAAGCAGGACAACGCAGGTGTGGAGAGAGGGACTCCTGCTGAGCTGCAGAGTGCCTCCAGGAGAAGGAGGGATGAGAGCTGGATGTCTCTCAGAACCAGACACGTGTGTCTCGTACCAGAGCCCGACTGTCCTGCAAACGTCACGGGAAAGGCAAATCCACCCCGCTGTTCCCACCGCTGATGGAGCAGGAAGGTGCGAGTTTGACGCGCCCTGTCATCAGTGGCCATTGGCATCCGAGACATGTGCCGAGAGCCACCGCAGGAGACGGGGAGCTCCAGCTCCAGACCCTGTGCTTTAGCAGTTAATTATTTCTTTTCATGTTGTATGAGAAGGTGCCCATTGAGGCAAGACAACAACTTTAAAAATTTAGGTTAACTTTAGGTTAACACAGCTGACCTGAGCCCACAAGGTCCTTGCCATGGCTGTAAGAAAGCATAACGTAGATGGTCATCATGACAGCAGTCTGTCTCTTTCGTACAGTGCTTTTCTTAATGACAGTAAATATTTATCCTTCAGCTAAGAGAGGCTTCTTTTCTGAAAAATCTCTAGCACAGTGGATAACTGTAATTTAGTTCTTGTATTTGTATTTTACACTTGTATTTTTCCATCTTACTTTTGTTCTCGCTCTGCAGTGCTGGGAGTTTGACATTGTACCATCTTCTTTTCATGTGGAATCACGTCTGCAGAGTGGAAGCGTGCCTCCTGTGCTTGCAGCTCAAGCTGTGAGATCTTTCTGGAGAGAGGAAGACATGTCACGAACAGTCTTTCACGAGGTCCCTGCCCCATCAGATCTCGAGATTCTTTGAACTCCTCTCCCTTTAGGGATCTGCGCTGTGCTGCCTAAGAACTGTCAGAGGACGTTACGGCTTCCCTCTGTCTGGGGAGGATGTTCCCCGAGATGTTTCCTGTTAATCCAGCCGCGTTAGGGAGCGCAGTGCAGGGCTCTTGCTGCTTCAGTGGGTCTGGCGGTGTTGGAGCCCCCGTGATGGGCAGCACTGGGGCGCTGCCTGGGTGTGTGCTCAGCACCCAGCGGTGGGGG
>WKFP01014603.1:223330-234195 GCA_011057875.1 Pterocles orientalis | reverse complement strand
GGATGGGGACAGGGATGGGGATGGGGATGGGGACAGGGATGGGGACAGGGACATGCTGGTTCAGCAGCTGGGCTCTGGCCTGTGCTCCCCGCTGGCTCTGCCACTCCAAGCAGCTCTTGTGGAGGACATCGCTGGCTATGGAATGAGTATGATCGAAAACAGGGAAATGGGAGTTCTGGGGGAAAAGGTTGCCTGTCCTGCCCGCCGGCTCCGCTCCTCCGGCCACTGGCCAACACCTACAACACCACCCAAAGGGGCTGGTAACTTGGGATTTCTTTTTGCAAAAAATCTGTTTGACTTCATAAAGCAAAATACATGGGTACAGTCCCCTCCCTACAGCAACGTGGGGTATTATTTTTAAGCAGGATTTAATAGCAATAATAATTTTATAATAATGACACTCTCTGGCGGATCGTTTGGGATGCTCAGCTGCGTGCGGGCTCGTCCCTCCCCCGTCAGTCCCTTCTCTCTGTTCGGGTGCCCGGTACCGAGGGCAGAGCCCCAGCGCTGTGACAATCCAAACCCTGGGGGTGATGGCCAACGGCAAACGCTGTCTCCAGCTCAGAGCTGCGTCTGCATTCCCCTGCATCGACCCTTGCGTTGTCCCCGCTCCGCTTTCCTGGCTGCCCCGTGCCCGTCGTCCCACGCCACCGAGCTGCGCCGAGCTCCCTGGCTGAGCCGCTTCTCAGCCACCGCCTTGGAGAAAAACCAGTTTCCCACAAAAGGCTGTTACTGGCAGCGGAAGGAAACACATTTTTCAGCACCGGCTCCTGGAGCCAGCCCGCCCCGCTCCCCCAGAGCAGCCTGTGCCACGCACCACGTGCTGCCGGGGACGGCGGGTGCCTGTGCGTGGGGGTCTGCAGCCCACGGGTGGGGAACAAACCTGGTGTCACTGTGCCCGGGGACGGGCTTTTGCACGGTTGTGGGCTTTTGCATGGTGCAACCGTGGACGTGGTCCCGGTGATGGCCCGTGACACCTGTGAGGACCTGGCTTTGGTTCAATAATGTCACCAAAGCGGAGCCGAGGCACTCGGGGAAGGGCTGGGAGAGCGGCGGGGCTCTCACCCATGGATCCGGTCCATCCCTGCATCGCTGCCATGGTCCCCAGGAGGAGCAGCAGGGTGGTGGCAGCGGTGGCGGCTGCAGGGAAGAGGCTTGAAGTGATCGGGGCAGACTCCAGTGAATTATTTACACAAAGAGCTGTGTTGTGCCCGGGCTGTGTGGGAATGCCAGGACGGGAAATGGTGTTTCCAGCACTTTAAGTGAGCGGATCTGCCCCAGCGGTGCAGCAGAGGACGTGCGGGCAGGGGGATGACCAGCACCCTGCTCCTATCGCGGTGCTGGGTCGCTGCCATCTCGCCGGGCAGTGACACCGGTCCCCATGGGGCAGTGTGCCGGTGTGTGCGCCATGGGGGCTATAAATACACCCAGAGCTTCGCCGTCCCCTTGGTAGCTCACGGAGAGGCACTGCTGGCATTTGTGACACCCACACTCAGCTGCCACGAGCGCGTGAAGCCTCCGGGTATTTATACTCCTGCCAGCAGCCCGGGCGGGTGCGGGCTCAGCTCTGCAGCTCTCACTCCTAACCCCCAGCTTGGGGGGCTGCCGGCACAGGCAGCGGGGCTGGGACCCCGCCGAGTGCCGTGGGGCCATGCATCGGCTGTCTGCACTGCCGCAGGCGATGGTTTGGGGTAAATCCTGCGGGAATATGGCAATTCTCCAAGCACTGACCTGCCCCAGCCCAGCCCGCCCGCATCCAGCCCGAACCATTCCCGGCATCTCCCTCCTCGGAGCAGGAGCCTGCCGCTGGCAGAGAAACCTGAGCTGCGTGGCTGGAGAACCCCCATTTATTTAATTATTGATCCGTGCAGCCCATTGCCTGGCTCCACAGGCCTGGCTTCTATTTGCTAATGCTGCAGGATAGATTTTTAAAAGTTGATGAACAAATATCCGCCCTGTTCGTGCGCTGCCTCCCGTCTGCCAGGGCAGCAGCAAAGCGCATCTGCACCCTCGGGCCAGGGTCAGAGGAAGCCAGAGATAAATGCGCAATCGGTTTAAAATTCGGGGTGTTGCCGTTCGTGTGAAATGTCATCAGCAGAGGTTTATGGACCCCGGTGTTTGCAGAGCTTTGCACACCCCGGTTTCGCAGCCCCGACCACTGGTGAGTATTTGAGGTTCTGTGCCAAGGGTGGAAGAGGCTGTCGGGTCTCGGTGGGTGTCGGATGGGAAAGGAGCTTTGGGAAGACGCGAAACAGCAGAGTCTGCTCCAGATGGAACCCATCGACGGCTAGGAAAGTATCACGGCAATTGAAGGGATAGGGCAGTGAAGACGGAAAGTTTTCGCCATGTGCAAAGATAAACCGAGAACAAGAAAAAGAAATTGAGAGGTAAATAAATCTTAAAATAAAGCAGGTGAAATAAATGAAATAAATAGAGACGTATTCCATCCCAGGTACCCGCAGTTTGTCCCCAGTATCACCAGTAGCGCCCCACACCCCACACTTTGGTTTGCAGGATCAAAAAGTCTTCAGCAGCATCTGTCCCTCCGCCTGCAGCGCCGGCCGAGGGGTGGGGTCCGTAGCCCGTGTGCTGGGGTTTTGCCTTTCACAGTTACGGGAACTGGCAGAAGACGCAGGAATTGCCCCAGTCCCCCGGAGCAGTTGGGACACTGGGATGCAGGAGTCAGCAGAGGCAGGGGTCCGGCAGCCCCCACGTTCCCCCCGCAGCATCCCCAGCCCTCGCCGCCCCAATAAAGAGGGAGGCAGAGGGAACTCCACGCCGCGTGAAGTGAGGGTGGCTGCCGGCAGAGAAACGGGTCAATGGCATGAGAATAGCGGTCAGGATAAAATCTGAAATTCCTGCGCTGTCAGGCCAGGTGTGGGTAAAACAGAGGGTTACGTATTTTGATTCTTTTTTAAATGTTAAGCCATTTGGGAAAGAACAGTCACACTGTGTCCTGCAACAAAATCTACACGCAGCAGCCACGCCGAAGAGAAAAGAAGAAAGTTTCTGCAAAGCCAGCTCTAGCTGTTGGTCTGTGCAGCCCCGGCGATGTGCTCCAGGCTGTCAGACCCCGGCGGCACCCACCGGACAGCGGCTGCAGGACAGTCCCCCGGGGTGAGCCGCGGAACAGGGAGAGGGGCCGGGAGCTGGTTCTGCTCCGGCCGAACAGGGAGGGGGCGTGGGGCCAGCACTGTCACCAGGACCCCACAGATGTCACCTCCGTCACTGTCAGGAGGTGGGTCAGTCACCCTGACAATCCTACAACACCCTTCATCCACTCACCTTCATCCTCAGCTGACCGGACCGGTTCCCTCAAGGTTTTAAATTTGATATATTTTGCAACCCTTTTATTATCTGTTTTTAAGTGCGTATCGCTGTCTGAAGACCCACCCGGGAACACGAATTAGCTGCAGCAATACCAAAGGCAGAAAAGGTGTTTCGTCGTTTTATTGGTGCCAGGTTGCTAGGTACGGTGCCAGTAACGCCGCGGCTGCAGTTCTGCTGCCACTAAAAATAGTGACGACTTCAAAAGCCATGCCTAACAGTACGAGTACGTGCAAACAACCCCGGGCTTCATGAAAAAAACAAAATCTCCTTATTCGTTAGAATTATAGGCAAATAAGGGGATTTTTTTACTACGCTTTAATTACAGCAGCTACATAGCCTGAGCTTAAATCCCCGCCAGCGCTGGCTCCGCAGCTCTTGCAGCCACATTTCACTAGTATTTACACAAAAGTTGAACTTAACAGTATTAAAATCCGAGTACGATAGAAAATAAACATTTTTCACATCCATCCCTGAGCCGCTCTGTAACCCACAGCCACACAAGCAGCAGTGGTTCCAATCCACAAGTCGGATGTTTTCGAAGTTTTGGAAATTCCTGCGCCCGTGCACCGGGCTCCAGAGCTGTTGTTCTGCACCAGGGTCTGATTCGGTGCAAAGCACCTGAGTCCGAAATAACACAGCGAACGTGAGCAGTTCAAGCAGCTGGAGTTGGTGGTGTTTGCTTAAATTAAGTGATTTTCGTGTGGGGCCAAACCGGCGTTCCCCTGGTGTGCAGCAGGCAGCTGCCAAACACGCCGCTCGGGAGCTTGGAATTGTCTTCTCACGGTCAAATCCAGCTTCAGGCTTATAGCTTCCTTCAGAAATGTCACCAGAGACGGAGACTGACCGCTGCAGGTGACAAATACCAGCGGACAGCCTTGAAACAGAATGAGCTTGTCCCAGAAACGAGCAGTGCCTGTGCTGAGACGGACCAGTCCACACTAATGCTTCTCTTCTGGTCCCGTCTGACGGCAAAAACTAGGAACGAGCTAAAAAAGGAACGGCAGAAAGGACACGAGCAGGTTTTTGTCTCTGTCACCCCAGGGCCAGCGTGTTACACTGCCACGGACCCGAATTCCCAGGTGGGACAGTCTGTGGGGCAGAGCAGCCCGGCGGGACCAGCACCAGCAGAACCAGCACCAGCAGAACCAGCGCCAGCAAAACCAGTACCAGCAGAACCAGGACCAGCAGAACCAACGCCAGCAGAACCAGCACCAGCAGAACCAGCACCAGCAGAACCAGTGGCAGCAGAACCAGCGCCAGCAGAACCAGTGGCAGCAGAACCAGCGCCAGCAAAACCAGTACCAGCAGAAGCAGCACCAGCAGAACCAGCACCAGCAGAACCAGCACCAGCAGAGGCAGCACCAGCAGAAGCAGCGCCAGCAGAAGCAGCACCAGCAGAACCAGCACCAGCAGAAGCAGCAGCTTCTGCTCCATGGGCTCCGTACAGCCCCCGCCCCACGGCTGGAGCAGCCACGGCAGCAGCTCCCACTCCCGGGGCTCCCGCTGCATGGGGACCCTGCACCCGAGGGTGCCCTGAGCTTTGTGTCCCCCCTTGCCCTTCCTCATTGAGGAAGAGGAGGATGGTCGGCTCCTGAAAACTTGTCGTGACCCCTCCTTGGGGTCCTACAGCACAACCCCAGGGTTCAGTCTATGGATCCCCACAGTGGAGACAAATCCCCTGCGTCTGTCCCGGGTGAGAGCAGCAGGCAGTGGACGCTCGGCAGCACTCCCTCGGGGGCCGTCAGCCGCAGGAATGTCCCTGCAGCCCCCCAGGGCCACCTCGCAGGGGTCCGGGCGGGTGCAGCTCAGCAGGTTGTTCAGAGCAGCCCCCTGCTCGAGGCTGGGGCAGCCAGATCCTGCTGCTTCCCCGCGTCTGAGCGTTCGCTCATTAACTCGGTGTCATATGAACCGGATTAAAACACAAAATCCTCCGTGCTGCCTTACGAGAAGGTACAAGCTGACAGCAGAGCATGTGTAGGTTTTGTGCTGGTTTCATTGTGTATCAAAGACTACCGTGGGGGGGAGTTAATGGGCACAAACGAGGAAAAACTTAACCCTGTGAGCTGGAGGAAGCAAAGTAGAGCTAATGAATAATAATTTGTTTCGGCGTGGATCATTGCAGAACGCTTTGGCAAAACTTTTAATCTCTAAATAACTATTTACCTCAAACCTTTCGGCGTCTTCACTGAACGATTTGTAGTTATTAGGAGTTTCCCAGAGGAGAAACGGGTTAGAGGCACGACGGTGAAATCACAAAACGTTTCATCTCGTTTGCCAGTCGAAGGCTAACGCAGCACTGCGGGGGAAGCGGAACTTTCAGGTGCTCTTCCTGCAGTGAGACGATGAGCTGAACCCTGGTGAACACAACCCGTGATCATCACTGCTCGTTAATTAACAGCCCCGAGGCTGCAGCTGAGCTTGCATTTCCCTGCACGTTGGCTAGGGCACTCCAGCCCAGTGGCTCAGGGAGAGGCTTCTGCACCCATCAGACGGCTCTGGGGCTGGTGGGCTGACTGTCCTCCACCAGTGGACAGGTGCCAGAAGGCCAGTATTTAACCGCAGGCTTGTGGAGTTCCCCAGGACCGAGGGCTCCAGCCATCGCGCTCGGTTTTCGCCCTGGCAGTGTCCGATCCCCCCGTCTGAGCAGCCCCCTCTGACGGGATGGCCCAACAGCCGGGATGCCGTCACGTTGCCGGTGCAAAGCGGTCGTGCGGGAGGAGATAGGAATTTGGTGTGATCTTGCAGCGGGTCCGACCACCCCATGTCAGACCCATCAGTGCTTAAAACCGAGCAGGAGCTTCACCGGAGGTTGTGCGGCTCCCTTCGGACTCCAGCTGGATGCGGAGGCAGCCGGGACATCTCGGTGTGTGCAGAGCTGGGGGTCGCAGCGGAGCAGCAGGTGCTGGAGGTGTTCACTCTGTGCGCCACAGGAGCTGAAAGAAGGAAAGGAAGCTGTGTGTAAATTGTGTTTAATGATCCTCCTGGGTGTAAATTGTGTTTAATGATCCTCCTGGGTGTGCGGCGGGAGGCTCCCGCGCACTTCTCCGAGGTGAAGACGCCGAGTGCCGTTGCCGGCCATGGCTGGTCGTCGGAAGACAACCGACGAGAACATCAACCGACGAGAACACACCTCGGCAACGAAGTGGGTGAACAATCTGCCCAGTCGCACACCACTCCAGATGAAACAGAGCGAGCTTTCCACGGCTCCCGAGGACAGCACTGAAACATTGCAGGTGCAGCAGGCTGCAGGGAAGGGACCAGGACAGAGGCACGGCTGTCCGGAGCTCCCAGGGGGTACCTCCCTGGCACGGGTCCGTCCGGAGCGCGGCTCTCCGGCAGCACGTCCAGCCCGCTCTACCTGGGCCCGCAGGATGTTGGATTTCACACACACCACCAGTCAGCCAACTTCGTCGTGTCAGGGAGACCTATCGCAAAAAGACTGCGAGTAGCTACACCAGGACCAACCTGGGCGCGCGGCTCTACATTCTGCTGTGTCTGGGTGCCGGGGAGCTTTTTTCAGACACGGATTAGCGGAACATTTTATTTCCTGGCTGAAAGAAAAGAGAGAAATAGACCACGAAACGCTGGGAAAAGAACACAATTTTAAACCTAGAGGAGCAGATTCAGAGCAGATCCTATTTTTATGCTCTCCCTCCATCCAATTCAGCTGCCGTTCCAAACAAGACGTGCCTCCGCTGAATGAAGTCTCAAATAATCACATAATAGGAGAAGTCATTTATTGTGAATCAGGCTCATTCTGGGGTGATATAAATAGGCCATGCTGTTCCTCAGCCTTTTGTCAGCGGGGATTAATTAGCAATTGACCCTTGGTTGGGATTTCTTCACTACCTCTACATTTTTCATCTTACGGGGCTAAATGGGGTCTGAGCAGTGCTTGGGGAAGCTCTGCTTCCTCAGCAGCGGTTTAATTTATCTCTGGGCTATAAATCAGTAGTTTAATTCATCACTAGGTTACATACCAACAGCGAGTAGTCAGGGTGGAATTGAGTTTATTATAAAGATGTTCCGTTAGAAGACACAGTATTACAGTGATTGAAACATGCTGTTCAATTTTCCATTAATGCCCAATTCAGAATATGAACACCGAGAACCACACTTTACATACATTTAGCTTTCTAATAAATAAGTTCAATAAATAGGGATTTTGCAGATTAAGAAGCTGCACGTGTGAACAGAAGCTGCTTTACAATGTTGTCAAAAAATAACTAGAGCTATTCTTGTTTGTTACCAATCACTGGAATTTAGGAAGTAAAATATAAATATTTTACTCTTACTAAGAAGACTGGAGGAACAAAGATCTGTTAAAATCACCCTTAGGATTACATAGAACTTAATTTTGTACACTAGAGTTATAATTTTGAGCATGCTTTCATACCATTTTTAGCACACAATATTTTCAAATACATTTCTTAAAAATATGAGAAACGAATACGACTGCCCATGTGAGATTTCGTCTGCGCTCTGATCACTCGCTCTTGTGTTACACAATATTGCAGTTTGGCTAATTTTGGGTAACCTATTCCACATTTGGAGAAGATGTACAGAAAAGGGCCGGATTTAGTCTGTAGTACATTGCAACATCTTGTTAATACAGTAATATAGTTGTCACAGTACAAAAAAAATTAATTCCCCCAAATTATTTTTTGTATATATATAATATATATAAACCATTTATATTAGCTATTTTAATAATTATTTTATTGGGAAACAACTCTTACGTTATCTCTAAAGATTGCCAGGAATAGAAATATTCTCATACCAAACGAAAACGCAGGTAATTCGAGCAACTGTAGTTCTACTTGTCCGAAAGGTATTCTTAGCACACACATTTCTCACGTTTTACCCGTAAAGAACTCCAGCAAGGCTCCCAACACCAGCAGGTGAGCGTCTGCGCTGCAGCAAGGCGTTGGTCAGCCTTTGGGAAGGGCAGCTCACCCCCGGCCCCGCAGAGCTGGTGCCGGGCTCCCCAGGCTCCGTGCTCAGCCCTGTCCCACCGTTCCTCCCGCTGCCAGCACGCCGGCTTTCCTCAGCACAGAAGGCAGGATCCGACTGTCGGCTGCTCAGAACCAAATCGCCTCCGTGGGCGTTTGCACGCCGACATCTGTTCACAAAATGCACAGCTATGTGCACGTGCAAAGCAGGCGCCTGCTCGCGCCGGCTCCTAGAGACCTGCCGATCGGGCTGCCGGTGGCTCAGGGGTCAGTCCACCCGGGAGCCAGTCTGCCTCTAAGGGGGGGTCTGGATTGCTTGTGAACAACCATCGTCATCTGAAAGCATAATCATGCACACACCAGTAAGCCTACCTTTTGTAAAACACCGGCACTCAAAGAAGACTGAACCATAAACGCTACCCAACTATCAAATAATTATCAACACCAGATGAAGAAATAACAGAACCATAAAGGTGACATAACTGCATCGTGACTTTGACTTAAATACTTGTTTACAACGGCGAGTGAGAAAAAGGCTAGGTATGTGGACTGAGCCTCGGAGGAGAAAATACTGATCTTTCTTATTTCCTATTTTTAAAGAGAGGCTGATTGAGAACATTTTTGAATGTGGGAGACTAAGTCATTAAAACAGAAGCACTTGGATTGCTTTCTCCCTTTAGGGGATTTACTTCATTTTACTTTGTCTGACACAAGTCAGAAAGAAATGAGAATATTGTAAGGAGAAGGAAAGATGAATTTTGACACATTATTCTCCATTAAAATTCTTCCGCTGACTTTGTTCAGCTTTTTCTAAGATCAGAAAATGAGGCTTTACCGACAATGAATTGGAGAGACAGGCAGGTTTTCCTGCACACCCTTGCAGCACTACAGTGTCCTACTGTCTCAAAGCGGAGGATTTTTTCCAGCTGCTCCCAAATCTTTTGCATTTGTTCACAAACTGGTATCTCCGTTCTGTTTATACTCTGATAAAATATTGAGAGTCATTTCCTCGCTTTTGGACTGCACGTTGTGTTCGCTTCTTCTGGACGATTTCCTGGTCGCCCTGGAAAGCCGCCTTCGAAAGGTGTCACCTGCCAGAAAGTAAAGGATAGGGTCGACGCAGCTGTTGAGGCTGGCCAGGCCCCTCGTCACCTGGTAAGTGGCATAAACCTTATCGTTGAAGGCACACATTTGTGGAGTCTGGAAATCCAGCCTGGCTCTTAGATTTAAGGTCTTCATCACGTGGAAGGGAAGGTAAGACACAGCAAAAACCGTCAACACAATAATAACCAGGTAAATAGACTTTCTCCTGAGAGGGGAATTGTCCAAATCTTTGTAAATCAAAGCTTTCACTATCAGCCCATAGCAACCCAGGATCACTATGAACGGGATGCAGAACATAAACACCGTGGTGCACATGCTGTAAACGAAGTAACTTCTCAGGTAATCATCGGCTGTTGTGTCGTAGCACGTCGTGGTTTTATTTCTCCTTATCCCTGTTCCCGAGTAGAAGAGGATCGGAGAAATCACGGCCACCACGAGGACCCAGACCAGGGTGCTGATGTACACCGCGTTCTTCTTCTTCAGCCTCCCCAGCGACTTCAAGGGGTGCACCACCCCTGTGTACCTGTGCACGCTTATGCACGTCAGAAACAAAATGCTGCCGTACAGGTTCACGTGGAAGATGAACCTCTGCAGCTTGCACATGATGTCCCCGAAGATCCAGTCTGTTTTATTGAAGTAGTAGAAGATGAGGGCAGGCAGTGTCAAGACGTACAAGAAATCGGCTAGCGCCAGGTTGAACATGTAAACCGAGATGCCGCTCCAAGGCCTCATGTGGAAGACAAACATCCAGATGGCCACGCTGTTGCCCAGAAATCCAGTGATGAAGACCAGAATGTAGACGGTGGGCAGGTAATAGAACTGGAAGCCAGTTTTGGTGAGGGAACACTTGGTGGTGGCGTTTCCCGCAGACCAGCCACTGCTGGATAACAGGTTGGGTTCAGTTCCATTCAGAGCAGCAGAGAAGAGGACTTCGGTCATGATCCTTCCACCAGGGTCACATCGGTCCGAGGGGAAGCAAAAAACTCTCTACAGGCACAGCAACGCATCTGAAAAAAAAAACAAAACAAAGCAAACCTGACTGGAAGGTAACACCCTGCTTTCCTTCGGAGGGATCCCACGCCGAGCTGCTCGGCCCAGTGTCGGTCTCGCGTGGGTCCCCCCGGAGCCAGGGGACGCCTCGGGGGGTCGCTGCCCGCCGCAGGGCCCCTCTCTCCGCCCCGGGGACGAGGCGGGGCGGGCGAGAGCGGGGAAAGGGCGAGAAGGGAAGGGGCAGCGGGAAGGGAAGGGGCAGCGGGAAGGGAAGGGGCGGCGGCGGCCGAGCAGGGCCGGCTGGGGGGCGGCCGCTCTGCCCGCGCTCCTCAGGCGAGCGCCGCCGCCGCCCCCGCGGCTGCCGGCCCCGTCCCACAGCCCCGCCGCCCGCGCTTCCGCCCGCTCCCCTCAACCCGCCCGGCTCCTCGGAGTCCCCTCAGCCCGCTCGGCTCCCCTCAACCCGCCCGGCTCCCCGAGATCACCTCAGCC
>WKFP01014603.1:211953-223310 GCA_011057875.1 Pterocles orientalis | reverse complement strand
CCCGCTCGCTCCTCTCCTCGCTGCCGGCAGCGTCCGCCCGGCGGGGGGCGGCGTCCCGCCCGCAGCTGCCCCGGCCGAGCCGGCTCCCATCGCCGGGCAGGGCAGGGCAGGGCGGCCGGGGGCAGCGGCTCTTAGGGCTCCTGGGGCGCGGAGTGCCCCTCCATGGCGGCGCCGCCGCCGCGGGGAGAGCGGCCGCAGCCCCTCAGCGGCGGGAGGCAGCGCGGCGGCCCCGGGCGGAGTGCGGGAGGGCGGGCGGGCGGGACGAGGCGCCGACTCGGCCCAGGGGCGCTCCGCCCGCCCCCCGCGCCGCCCTCGCAGGCGGGCGCTGCTCGGTGCTCCCCGCCCGCGGCACACGGCGGCCGGGACGGGGCTGGTGCCTGGGGCCCGGCACACACCCAGCAGCCTCTGTCCCCCTCGGGTCCCCGCCCGGGTCACCGGCCCAGCCGGGATCAGAGGGGCACCGGAGCACGCGGGTGGGCCCATGCGCTGCGGCGGGTGTGGCACCGCCGGCGAGGCCACAGCCACGTGCGGTTGGTGGTGTCACCCCTTGCCAGGGGGTCTCACGGGGGCAGGGGACAGCACAGGGGACAGCACGGCATGGGCAAGCGGGACGGCACAGTACGGGCAAGCGGGACGGCACAGTATGGGCCCACGGGACGGCATGGCACGGGCACATGGTGCGGCACAGCACAGGGGCATGGGACGGCACAGCACGGGCACAGGGGACAGCACAACACGGGCAAGCGGGACGGCACAGTACGGGCCCACGGGACGGCGCGGCACGGGCACATGGTTCAGCACAGCATGGGCATACGGTGCAGCACAGCTTGGGGACAGGGGACAGCACAGCACGGGCACAGGACGGCACAGCACAGGCACATGGTTCAGTGCGGCACAGGCACATGGTGCAGCACAGCACAGGGGCATGGGACGGCACAGCACGGGCACAGGACGGCACAGCACAGGCCCACGGTTCAGTGCGGCACGGGCACATGGTGCGGCACAGCACGGGCACAGGACGGCACAGCACAGGCACATGGTTCAGTGCGGCACAGGCACATGGTGCAGCACAGCACAGGGGCATGGGACGGCACAGCACGGGCACAGGACGGCACAGCACAGGCACATGGTCCAGTGCAGCACGGGCACGCAGTCCAGCACAAAACGGGCATGCGGTTCAGCACAGCACGGGCATGTGTGACAGCCCAGCGCTGGCTGGGGCAGAGCTGCACCCTGCCTACCGCTCCCCAGCAGCCGAGGGGTCCCCTCCAGCCCCCCGCAGTGATGGAGGAGGGGGACAGCGTGCCTGGGTTGAGCCCCCTCCGTCCGTCCTCTTCCTCGGAGGCTGCCGGCACTGTCACGCCGTGGGCGGGCGGGTGTGTGGCTCCGAGCGGCTGCGAGCGGCTGAATGACGCCTGGCTGATCCTGCTTTCACTCAACCCTTTGAAATCTGCTCTGCCACCCAGTTTAAGCTCGGCGAACATGTTAATTGCTGCAAATGGAACAGCTGAGCAGAAACATGCTCTAGTGACCTCTAATTAAGCGCTATACATTTGGCACTTGAGTCAGAATACGATTATTATTTATTGTCTTAGCAAAACACAATCTGCTGGTTTCAGCCATTTCTTCCCTGTTCGCATTTGAGCCGGGATGTGTGGTGAGTGATACACGAGCTAGTCATATCTGCTCTCAGCTAAAAGCTGTGTTCTCGACGGAGGATTATTAGTACTTCATGAATATGTATTCATTTCTCAAACTTTTGAGTCTAAATCATAAAACTACTTTGTTGGGAAAGCTTAATTGGGAAATCAGCTGCGTATTGTACCCCTGCAGGAATACGCAAGTGGATGCAGATGGAGTCGCCAGCTTGGCATCTCTTTCGGGGCAAGATAGACAGACTACAACTTTGAAGCAATGGCTTCAATTCTGTAAATAGAAGACCTTTTCTTCTTGCATATTAGGGCTTTTTTCTTGTCGTACTCACCCACTAGCTGCATATTTGCTGCTTTGAAGATTCTGTTTAATTTTAATACAAATTGAAGGTGAAGAGAAAGGAAAGTGAAAAATGAGACAGGAACAGCAACACCTGTAAAATCGGTGTTGCAAAGCAAGACGGGTTTACAAAACTGTTTGGTGGTGCCCTCTAGGATTTTAAAGTGCTAGCAAGAATTAATCCTGAGCCTCGGCGTTCCCACAAGAGAAAACACCCAACCCGCAGACCCGTCGTACGGTGAATACGGTATAATGATATCAGGCCCACCATGCTGGGTTGTGAAAAAGCCATTTTGCTCCTCGGGGAATCGGCTTCAGGGCCAAAACCGGAGTTAATTTTAATAAAAGACTTGGATTATTGTGTGAAAAAACCTAAGCAAAAACCCCAAAGTGATGCTATTAGCATACGAGAAGCCTTTTAGTTCATCTTTCCCTTTTTAATCGTCATTTCATTAGTGATTTCCTCAGCCCCACTAACACGTGGCTGCCCCTGGCAGCTTCCTTGCTTTCCCTGTCTTGAGCAGATTTTGAGTCATGCCGAAGCAGCGTTAGATAGCATCAGTAAACACGCACTCTGAACTGCCGCCTGTTTTCCCCAGTTACCTAAGCAGCGCCATAAATCCAAACCGTGGAGACAAAAGGTCGGAGCAGTAATTCCGGGAGCCCGCAGCTGCCCAGGAGGAGAGGTTTCTTGGTGTGCGACAGGCAGAGGTGCCGGCAGCAGCGCCGGGCACGGGGTCGAGCCGTGGTGACCGTCCTGACCCAGCACAAAGCCGAGGCTGCACGCAGAGGTGACCCCTCAGCTGGTGCAACGTTCCTGTAGGACCAATGCACACATTCCTGGTTGGATACAGACCTATAGATCTCCGAAGGCAGCAGTGAATCTGTGCTGAATCCACGTTCACAGCCCTCTGCTGCAGTGCTGGTGATCTGCTACTGAACACCCTAAGCTCAGATTTATGATCTGGTCTGAGAGACTTCAATTTCTTTACTCTGCTGTGCAGGGCAGGATTTTCTGAGATACTTGACTCATCCCTGTAACTTTTCTCTGAGTGCCGTCTCATTTTTCAATGGCTCTCAGGAAGGGTGAGCCCCCGAAGCAGACACTGTTGTGATGGTGATGCTCACGTGGTTTCCAAGCATCGAGCTGCTCCCTTGCCCCAGAAGTTCCTGCTGGTGTTACGGTACCAGGACAGATGCTGTTTTTGGAGGCTGTCAGCCCACTATTGAGGGGGGGACAGAATCCTGCTGTGCTACAGGAGATCCCCCCAACGCCTGCTGCGGTAGCATCACACGTGCACATCGTCTCCCAGCTTCTCCTGGGGAAGCAGCTCCACCACCAGCAGATCAGGGGCTGCAAACAGCACCATGCTTCCAGACCCACACTCACCTTTCCTCACAGGAGGGGAAAAGAGAGCGTTTCCCTTTTTTATGCACGCTTTGTAAATCTCTGGCGTTCTTGCCTCCTTTTTACTCCTGCCTCACATACCCCACTTCATCCAGGCATCCTTTTCCCTTTCTTATACCCAGTTACTGTGACTGCTCAGTATTTCCTCCCTTGCCTGCCCTACAAACCTCATCCCTTGGCTCTGCCGACACTCCTTCTCCCTCTTGCTGCTCCTTGGGCCAGCCGGGGATGACGGAGGGCAGGGGCACGCGAGCAGCAGGGACCCCTGTGCCCGCCTGCTTTACCGGCACCTCGGACCTGCCGAGGAAGCCGCTGCGGCCGGACCGTGCAGCCCGTGCTGCTCCATCCCTGCTGCTTCATCAGCACTGCGCCTCGGCACCGCCCTTCCGAGCCTGCCAGCACTGGAAATGGAAATCTCACATACTGGTTTGCACAGTTTGCGCATTCTGACTGCGGCGCTTCAGCTGCGGAAGGTCCAAGCGCTTACACAAGTAAAGGAGGAGGCTTGTTTTTTAGCAGCCATACTGTTGCATGACTTCATACACAGCCAGCAAATTAGTGCCTTCCTGCTTGTCTCACCGATCTGTTCGTGTTCTGGACCACAACCAAACGCATGTTGCATTAGCACCTTCTCCTCCATCGCTCTGCATATGTCTTGTAGCTGAAGAGGCTCCTGCCTGGTATAGCTGAGGCTGAATTCCTTCCAGCTTTGCCTCTTAACGCGCTTTCTGCAAAACCTGGGATTTTACACCACTGATTTCCATCAAACTGAATGTTTTGTTCTGTTAACAGCTGATTGAACTCAAACGGGTGATGTATCCCTAACGAGAAGGGAAAGCGTGCTGGAGAGCAAATGGAAATTCCCAGTCAGTCCAATTAGCGCTGAGCTATGGCAGCGTGTGGGCGTGCGAAGGGAACGGCCTGGACATAAATCCAGCTGTTCCTACCTGTCGGCTTGGGTTATCAGGAAGGCTCAGATGCAGATTTCAATATTTCAGAGTGTGCTGGAATGAACAGCAGGCCCAGCCGCTGCAGGCTGAGGGGCTGGTAGGAAGGACCCCCACAATGATCATCGCAATGCCCGCCCATAGTCAGGGTGAAAAAAAAATATATCTGATATATAGATCATCTGTATCTCTCTCACTATATCATCACAATGCCTGCTCATAGTCAAGGTGAATATATATATATTTATATATGGATCATATGTGTATATATTTCAATATATCATTGCAATTCTTGCTCATAGTGAGGGCCTATATATATATATAAACTCTATATAAATATATATAAATATTTACCGTCACTGTATCATCGCAATGCCTGCTTGCAGTGAAGGTAAGTGTATCCATACATCCACCCATACCCATGTACTGTGCGTCTCACCCGGGGGTGCTGCGGGAAGGGGTGGGCGAGCGCGGGGCTGGGAGGGTGAGCGGCTCTCTCCTCTCCTGCTGCAGGAGTGCCTGTTTCCCATTTCATCTGAACTGGCTTGTGACCTGCCTGCTGCCTTCCGGTGAGCTCCGTTCCCCTCTTCGTTAGGTCGAGTGACGCCTTGTCACACTCTGTTCTTTCTCCAGTCTCTGCGCTTGCACATCTTCCTTTTCCATTTGTCACAGAAGATGGACAGCGTCTCTTCCCCAGCACCCCTCGTACGGCAGGCAGACTTTCCACAGCGAGCCTGAAATACCAATTTATTTTATTTTTAAATACTAGTGCACACAGTATTTAAAATGCTGCACCTGTACGAGGTCCCTCAGACTTCCGACGGCCGCCTGCCGTAGGTGAGCCCTGAGGAAATTCTGGTTTAAGGGATTCAAGCAAACACTTGTTTGTACAAAAAAGCACAGCTCATCCTTGTGCATCTAAAAATGCTTAAAAATCTCGAGCAGCCGGGCTGCTAGCAATGGCTGCTTACCCCAGGCTTTGTTTCCTCCCAGCCCTAGGCTCAGCTGCTGGAAATGCCCAGGTTTGGCCCCGACTTGCGAGTCAATCCCGTTGGGCGATGCGAGGGCGAGCAGACAGGAACGCGGAAAGTTGCTTTTGTGCCACGAGCGATTTCTGTCACCCTCCTGCAAGAACTTGTGGCCCTTAGCAACTGAGGCAGAAGGCTGAACGCTGGCAAGGAAACCATGTGCAAGATGGAAATGTCTGTAACACTACAGAAAAGCAGGAGGGCGTGTGAAATCTCCCGCAAGAGCTGCCCAAAATTCCCTCCTGCCCCTTGTGAAGGGCTGGCGGGGTGGGCTCCTGGGCTGTGGTCCTGCGCTAGGGCTCCAACACAATTGGGGACAGCAGGAGCAGCTGGGCTGCAGACCAGGAGTGTCCTGGGGAGCTGGGAGGGGACAGCGGGGGCTGCAGGGACAGGGGACCCCAACCCCGGCACCGCAGCCCTGGCACGGCGCAGGACCCGCTCCCTGCAAGCCTCAGCTGCTGCTGTTTGCCTTTCCTCAGAAAACAAACCTGGGAAATGACAGCTCCAGAGCTGATAAGGATAATTAGACGTGTCGGTGGCAGACCCGACATGCGCTGCTGGTTGGAGGCAAGTCTCAGCCGCGTCCCAGCTTGCTCGCACAAACCGCCAGCACAAGCCAAGCCCACGCTCCGGGGTGCCTCTGCCAGCACAGCCTCCGATCATCGCGGCCGTGCCCTCCTGCTGTCCCGCAGAGCCCAGCTGCTGGCCTTATTGCTGCTCCTGGGGACTGTCACCCGCTGGTTGGAGGGGACAGGGTCCTGCTGTGCCGCGGTCCTCGAGGAGCTGCCCCCGACGCCGGCTGCTGGGGCACGGGCGCCGCTCCCCCCGCCTGTGTGCGTGTTTAACGCCCGGGCTGACGTTGTGCTGTCTGGGAAACAAAAGCTGCTCGTGGGCTAATTAAATAGATCGGCACATGGCGTCACGTAAGCCCCGAGGAGTGGCAGAGTCCCAGCAGCGTGTGAACTCAGGGTGACAGAACGGCACAGTACTGTGCGTGCAAGAGCTGAGGGTTCTATAATCAATAGCGGGTAAGGCGGCGAGCGGCCAGGGCGGGGGTTCAGAGTGCTTGGTCCGGCAAGTACCCGACATGACCGTCATATGTTCCCACGGGGATGAATACTATACATCCTCTCTTCTCCCTCTTTGCCTTTATTAATATTATAAAGAATAACGCGTTTCGGAGTGCCTTCTGTATTTCGGAATGTGCAAATATCTCCTGATCAGCACTTGCTGCTGCGATGCCCCTGTGATACCAGCACAGCCATAAATAGAGTTAGCGGAGGGGACTTATTCATCCTGGCAGAGCAGCTACACTTCCAGGGTCTAAAGATAACACAGAATCCTGGAAAACTTGTTCTAATTACAGCAGAGAGCATCATGCCCCCTTCCTATATTGCCGTTTTAAATTGAAATTACTATTCTCGGTAGAAAAGATCTTTTCTCCTCCTGCCAGCCAAGAAAGACAATTCTACAGAGGAGGTTTAATAGCGCGTTAATACTCACATTACACGGTTTCCTCAAACGGCCAAGAAGACAAACAGGCAGAAAACAGCGAAGATCGCACACCAAGGGAGGCAAAATTAAGTATTTCAATTAAGCACTCGCTACCGACTGCGTCGAGGGAGATGAGCACGGCGCTCGCTCCGAGGTGCGTTAACCGAAGCATCCCGCGAGGCTGTGTTGGTGGGATGCGGGGACAGGCTCTCCCACGTGCCCACCCGGCTGGCTGCGGGGAAGCCGTGGGGGGACCGTGGGGCCTCCCCCAGCCCTGCCTGGCTCCTCTTGGGAGCAAGGAACTGGTGATAACACCCAAGTGGCCTTGTGCCGTGGGGATGTCCCCTGCCCGCGTCCCCAGCCCTGCCTGTCCCTGCTTCCCGTCACTTCGCCTTTTTGCAGAGTGGCCCCCCCCCCATCATTCCTGCCTGAAGGGTTTGGTTCGGGGAAGGAAGGGCCTCGAAAATACCGGTCATGGGAACGGAAACTAAATTATTCAGCTTAGCGCTGCCGCATAATGAATCCTGAGCTTTCAGCTGTCCTGATGCCAATAGTCTTTTATTTTCTTTTGGGAATATCTGAAAGTACGGTAATGACAAAGAGGTGTCAGGAGTTCAGACTGTTAGAAGTCCCTTATTTTGGACTCTCTTTGGACAGAGTGGCAGCTGATGGAGGTGAGAGCTATAGCCAGCCCCTTTCATCCCTCCAGCTACCGTTCCCTGTCTCATTATCTCTCCCGGCCGCTCTGGCCTCCGTCCTCCCAGAGCGGTTCCTCCCGGAGCCTCGGCGTGGGTCACAGTCACCGTCACTGCCGGGATGCTCTCACCTGGTCCCTGTCCTGGCGCTGGGCAGGAGCCGGTGTGGGGAGCGTTCTCCTGGGCACGTCCCGGCGCACCCGGGCGTCTCTCGGCTCTCTGCACTCGCAACGTCCATTTGACAACTTACGGGAAAGTTGGACAGCTCGTATCGACCATTAGGAAGCAGCTGCTGCTGAGGGACAAGCAAAGAGATACATCAGTATCTGGAATAAAAAAGCTTAATGAAAAGCTGATCGTGTAGCACAAAGAAACGCCAGCTCAGCTCTTACTGGAAGCAAACGCCCCGGCAATCAGCGCTGCGGCCGTTCCTGGTTTAATGTGCAGGTGCTGAAGCAAGAGTTTCGGTTCAGCACAAGCTGAAGCGCTGAGTCCTGCTCGGAAGCGGCACCGTCACAGGGACCCTTCTGTCCCCAGGTCCCCATCTCCCTTATTTAAATGCCAAACACAGACTCACCTGGTTGGTATCTGAGTGTTATAAATGCGATAGGCAGAAAAAACATAAAAATCATAAATGTAAATCTAGCCTGAGGTGCTACAAAGCAAAGCTGGCACATGTCTGAGGTGCCACGTGCTTGGGGACACGGGACAGAGCTGCTCTCGCGGCGTGGATGCGGCACGGCCGGGGTGGGAAGTCCTGGCTAACCCAGAGCAGTTCCCACTTTCCCCCAGGAGATCACGTACGGGTTTCAGAGCTGATGGGTGTTCGGACAACTCCGAACGGTGCCGTCACCAGCTGCCCCGCTCCCTGCAGCGTCACAGCTGGGACAGCCGTCCCCGCAAATGGCCTGTCCCCACCAGAACCCCCCTTTTTTCACCAAACCAAACCCATTAGACTCTTCTCCCCCTCACGGGAATTCCAGGCTTTTCCCCCATTTTACTGTTGGGGTTTTTGCTTAGAAACCAAATCCTCTCTCCCGGGACACACCGCAGCTGCTGAGGGCTGGCAGCACCCGCGGGACCCCCGTCCCCGTGCTCCGGCGAGGCCGGCGGCCGCTGCCCGCTGTGGCACATCCTTCCCCGCTGCCTCTCAGCCTCTGCACGCACCACGCCACGGCTTTCCGTCCCTTAACGGGTGCTCACGGAGCTCTTCAGTGATTAACCTTCGGCTTTTCAGATTGGAGCTTCAGCAGCTTATTTCAGGAGCCTCGTCTGAAAACATACGGGGAAAGAAAAATCACTGGCACAGATAATCTTTTTTTATAATCTCTGGAATTTATCTAAAAGAACCTACTGTTAAGGAAAAATATCTCTGTTAATGTTCAAACGTGGGTGAGTATGTTTGTTGCGGTATGGACCTTTTAAAGATATTAATGATTGATTTTAATGTCTTGTACGTGATGGGGGGCAGGATCAGCACTGACTTACAACCACAACAAAGGGGCGTGCAGAAAGGCACGAAGTGCTCTATGGGTTGCTGTTGGCCACTCTGATCAGGAGTCCTCTGCACAGGACCAGCATCATCCCGCGGAACTTGCTGGGCAGCGCTGGTGGCAGTGGATCCCACGTAATGGATCCCGTGCAATGGGTCCCGTGTAGTCCCAGGTAACCAACTGCCACTTCGCAAAAATTGTTCCTTAGGAGTTCCTTAGTGATCCCTTTTGTGAAGCACGGGTACACCCAGCGTGACATTCAGCCCGGCAGCCTACACCTAATTGACTCCTGGAATTGCACCAACGCGGAATTTGCAGCGAACGATCGCTCCCGCGGCTGCAGAGCCCAGCCTGGCTTTCTGGAGCGTCCTTCAAGTGCAACCTCCCCTCACCTCTAGTAGCCGTTTATCTCATTCTTCAAATAATTAAACATAACTCTATTTTAAGACGTACCTTATGAAATGCTTTTCGTTTGTTCTTACAACGCGTGCTTTCCCAGGAGGCGAGATGTGGCCCGAGCAGCGACGAGGACTCGCTGCAGCCCTGCAGCGCCCTTTTATCCTGTTCCTGCTGCACAGCCACGGGGAGGGGGATTTACTGAATTCCCAGCCTCTGGAAGAGGAAACACCAGCGAGAGGCCCTGCTGATCGTTCCCTTTCTGTGAGCGAGCCTGGGCGCTGCTGCTGGCTGCTTTTCCCCTTGTCTCTGCACGAGAAGGGACAAGGGGACAAAGAGGGAAAGAATTCCTTCAGCCTGAGTCACTGCGAAAAAATGTCAGCAGGAGACAGAGCGATACCCACTGATAAACCAGCAACGTTTGCCAGAGATTGGGGTAGTCCTGGTGCAAAGACTTCCAACCAAGTCCTGGCTTATCCCACCCACAACGAGCCATGTCCAGGCACGGCTCTGCCCAGCCCTCACCCTGCACCCTTGGCCGATGCTCCCGCCGTGCCCAACAGCTTGGCTGCAAACTGGAGGCTGAGAGCTTTCCCCTGTGCTGGGTGGAGAACTGATGGGCGGCTTGCACGGGAATTTGGTTCTAACTAGCAACGAGAACGGGCAGGAGGAGCAGGGCGCGACACCGCCTCTGCCGCAGCATCCCCAGGGACCAGCTCCCCAAAACAGCCGGGAGGAGAAAACCGTCCCAGCCCAGGGCTGTCCCCACTAACGTGCCTCGCCAGGTTCAATTTTTCCAGCACAAAGCACAGCTCTGGCCAGTCCACCTCTGTTTAAGTGCAGGAGGAACATAAAGTCAGTGCCTTCTTTCTCTGGCACATTAAAAACAACACCCAGAGACTTTTGGGGCTCGTGTTTTCTGGTGGCAGGACACCCCCGAGCCCCCTCCTGGGCACGAAGACCCCAGAGGTGAGCCGGGTGTTCAACCCGCCCGTACCCCAGGTTCCCCCGAGCTGCACGGGGCAGCACAAGCGCGGCCAGCCCCACAGCAAGACCCCCAGCCGCCCCTGGGCAGCCCCCCAGCAGCCCTTTCCAGGGACGGGGACCACCCGGAGATGCTGGTGAGACACCGAGAGTGGATCTCTGAAGTCATCACTGGGTGGTTAAGTGAACAGGACTAATTCTGTGTCCTATTTCTGGAAGAGATGGGGGAGCAGGTATCCAGCAGCTTGCTCCAGCCCTGGGCGCTTTGCAGGGTCCCTCCAGCAGCCCCCCCAGCCTGTCCTGGTGTCACCATGGCAAGCCTATGGGTGGGGGTCACACACCAAACCCCCCTGTGACGGGACCCCCTGCAGCCGTGTCTCGCGGCGATGGCTTTCTGCCGCACGAGGAGCATCCCAGCCGCTCTGCAGGAGTCTCCTGGATCCGGGTCGGCAGGAGGGCGCGGAGTTACCGGGAGCCCCGGTGCCAGCCCGTGCACGGCGTGCAGCCTGGCGCGATGGCATCGGGACAAAAAGCAAAAGCAAAGTTTGCAGTGTCTGTATGGAGAGGGTCTGCCTGCTCCGGGACGGATGCAGCGCGACAGGACTGGGCGATGGAGCTGCCGCGCTCCTCAGCAGGACGAGGACAAGTTAAAATCTGGCAGGACGGTGCTGCTGGAGGTTGAGGCAGTTTAAACTCCGGGACTTGAGGAAATGCGATGCATGAAGGCCTGATGTGCTAACAGTAAGGAATAAATAAATAAATGTGCTGCTGCATCCCCCAGCGGGAGCATCCCCAGGGCCATCGCCCCAGCGCGGGCACTGTGCACCTGCCCGCACCCCGCGCCTGCTTTTTCTCTGGTGGATAAAAAGCAGGTTTTTTAAAATGATCTTTTTAATGATTTTTTTTTTTTTTTTTTTTTG
>WKFP01014603.1:124039-188140 GCA_011057875.1 Pterocles orientalis | reverse complement strand
ACACAAGACCCCCACAGCCGCCGGGGGGGACACAAGACCCCCACACCCGCAGGGACGGACACAAGCCCCCCACACCCGCAGGGACGGACACAAGACCCCCACAGCCACAGGGAGGGACACAAGACCCCCACACCCGCGGGGACGGACACAAGACCCCCACAGCCGCGGGGACGGACACAAGACCCCCACACCCGCAGGGGGGGACACAAGACCCCCACACCCGCAGGGACCGACACAAGACCCCCACACCCGCGGGGACGGACACAAGACCCCCACAGCCGCAGGGACGGACACAAGACCCCCACACCTGCAGGGGGGGACACAAGACCCCCACACCCGCAGGGACGGACAACTTCTGTCCCTTCGCTCACCTGAACACGCAGATAAAACGCGAAACGAGCACAAAAGCAAGCGGCGTGGCTTTTAACCTGACGTAGAAAAACATAATTAAGAAAGAGAATTTTTTATTAGGGCAATTTCACTTTATTTTTTTCCATACAGCAAGGTCAACTATAGCAGTAATAATAAAATAAGCATAAAAACAAATTGCAGCCCAGGACAGAGTACATAATTTGGAGCAACTACAAGCAAAAAGTAAGTCTGTGATTACATAATAGTAAAACCAAGCACATCTGTCCTTTCAGCAGATGAAAGTTGCGGGGTTGCAAATAAGTGCAACGTCGTTAATTATTCAGTGTGAGCACTGGAGAGATCAGAGAAAGCAATGGCCTCATCACTTTTTCTTTCCAGCTTTGGCATAGACAATGACAAGGTTTCTTGAGCGCTTTCCGTTAGAACATTTCCACATTTCCCAGGGTTTGGTTTTTTTTTTTTTTCACCTGCTAAAAGAACAGGACCACTACAGCGATAAAAAATAATCACATAACAACTACAGCTACGGTGTGCTGTTCGGTTTGCCTGTTCATGATTTAACTCTTTTGTGAAAGTCAGTATTTGTTTTGAAGAATCTTTTTTTTTCGTTGTTGTTGTGAACAATAAACCACTGAAATTGTCAGAAACTGGTTTGAATAGCATATATCTTTAATATATTTTTGATACTTTAAACATGCAGTAGTTTTTGAATAATGTACGGAATATTTGATCCATGATTTCACCTTGATGGTTTGAAGTACCTGCTTTTTTTTTTTTTTTTTTTCTTTTTTTTTTTTTTTTTTTCCATAATGGTTTTCAGGCAGATTTGAACCAGTGGAGCTTTTGTCAGTCATGAGATCTCGGAAGGATGGCATATCTTTCCAGCTGAAAAAATCCTGGCAAACTACAAGCTGTCCACATAAAGCAAAGCAACTTTTTTGAAGGGGTATGGAGTGCTAACTCTGTGCCACTTTTGCAAGCAATTTTGTTCAGCCTGTCATTTTATTAGCCTTAACAAAACTCCTTGTAATTATAGACATTTTTATTCAAAATAAGATCTTACTATTATACAGGTTTCTCTCTTTTTTGACTATATACAGAAGTGCAAAAAGTCAACCTTCTCTCTATACGTTCCCACATGCTAAACTGCAGCATAATCAACCCCAAGAGTTTGCACACACACACTAGAATTCTTGTTACGTAAACTTTGAGTATTTGGATTATCAACAAAACGTCCCTTGATCTATTGATTATGCAGCTTATTTATAACAAGGCCTGATATTCAGGGATTTCAAAAAATATTTAAACAATATTTTAACATTTGAAATGGATACAGTAGAAAATAAATTTTATTCTAATATCTAGGAACTAGATTTTCTCATAATAACTAATTACAAACAAAATAAATCATCAAAATATTACTCAATTGTCTGCCAGGATTGTTGCGATAGCAACAACTTAACTTCTTACTTAGCAATGATTATATAATTATAAGATATCCATATAAAAGATCTTTGTTCTTTTAATGAAAACTAGACAAGAACTAACAATGACTGACATTCTTACATTGTAATATTAAATCAGTAAAATAGAAATCATTTAGTTAACAATAATACGAATGCTCATATGACACTACATGTAAATTCAAAACTGAGTATGTTATGAAGAAAACTACTTTTTTTTTTTTTGTATTTCAAAAAAGTCATCAGTAAACTCTAATAAAACAAAATTCTATAAACTGAAATGGTATTCAACCGGTAATAGAAAATGAAAACAATCTAATAAATGTAAGAAATAAAAACTACACTTTTAACAAGAAAAAATAAGTAATATTCTATAATGTTAAGTAACTACAATAACATGTGAAGTCACCTATACTTTCTTAACACGACTGAAATTACATTGGTATGGGTTTTAACCCGTAATGTAATCATCTAAGGCTTTAATAGATGTACAGTACAATCAGTAAAATCAACACATCATTCTTATACTATAAAGCATCTCTCTCAAGCATAAAAACTCGCAGTAAACTGGGAAGTATGGAGAGTTCTACAACCGAACTCGCGCTTCTTCCACTCCACGCTACGCTACCAGTGACCTGGCCCCCACGTCAGCACTTTGCTGAACTGAGCAAAAATATCCTTTACTAGCTGCAACATCCAAACCACGAAAAGGAATTCCTTTGGATGAATCCATTCTTAAAACTTGAATGCACATCTATCGTTTTTTTTTGTTTTGTTTTTATTTTGTAAAGGCTTTCTAAGGCTATAAGCAGTTAATCTGAACAAAAAAAATCACATATAAAACTCACCCAGGTATTTAACCCACCCAATTTCTACGCTAATTAACATCTCCGTTTTTTCACGTTTTGGTTTGTCATGCATCTGGTGTCAGTGCTTCTTTCGTCTTTGTTTAGAGTCACCACGTAAAGCGTGACTTGATGAAGTAAAAGCGAAACCCATCTCTGCAGAACATTTATAGTCCTTGTGACTTTCGACAGAGGCTATAAATAGAAGCAAAAAGAAGTTCCTCGAACATTTGTTACTGTGTCTCAGAAATGGCTTTTCCCTTTCGCATATTCGTCATACAGTAAAATACGCATAAATACAACACTACGGTGCCTCACAATAGTTCCCATATATGTCCGGTAGGGGTTAATTTGTACAGCTGGAGCATCCGCCGCGCGGCCGGAGGAGTCGCTGGCCATTTCTGAGACAGCTTTGGTTTGAAACAGAACGGTGCCCTTTGACTGCTTAGTACTAACGAAGGAAGTGGAAACGTGGTTCTGAAAATAACACTGCAGGAATAATACTCCGATGGGATGTACAGCCTATGGCACTTCATAAGAATCCTTAACAACGTGGTACTTAAAGCCATCGATGTGCTTTAAAATAGACACCGTTGTGGTTTTGCTTGGCACATTCATCTCTGTCAGATACCTCTCTTACCGCTCCTTACAATCTATTACATTAAAAATATTACTCTTAAACAAAAATTACTGTGCATGCACGCTCTCATCTATAATGGCAATTTTAAATACAAGGTGCACCTTTGTTATTTGTAAACCTTGAAAGAAATAAACTTACTTTAAAAAAATTATATCTTGGTCTACAGACGTACCAATACATAATAGATTTCTGGTTACATCATCGTCTGTCTTTTCAAGGTGACGTACATGATTATGTAGGAAATAGACCACATATGCATATCCAAATCCGTATGCATACCTCTGTGCTAGAAAAGATAGACAATGCTATAGTTTTTAGACAATAAGATCACCTCAGCACAAATATCAATTAAATGTACAAAGTATATAGGCAACAGTGTGCAGTGGATTTCCAAGGTCTCGTTTCGTCTCGTTAACATGCAATGTGTGATGTCCGGCTGCTGAGGGAGTTGCTGACGGTATATATATACATTATGGCTAATGACGCGTCCTCGACTCAACCCAAACACACTGTCCTTCGCTCTTCAGTTATGATCTGGAGAGGAAAGAAGAGAAAGCACTGTCAGCACAGCTTCCCGGCAGCGCCGCGTCCGCCCCAGCTGTACATTTCCAGCGGGGAAATCGGCCACCGAGCGCTGGGGACGGCTGCACCCCAACCCCGGGGGTTCCCTTGGGTGATGCTCTCGCAGCAGAGGGTCCCTTCGCCCCAGTTCTGCAGCGACCACATTGCACCACGCACACCGGCCACCGGGGATCAGAGCGCGGGGGCCACCTGCAGAGCCCAGCCCCTCCGTAAGCGGCGTCCCACCCCAGCCACTCAAACAGCTTAACGACGATTTAAAATTCTCGTTTGCTCGTTTTGCTGTCGGGTATGTGCGGACTACCACCGGCATCTGGTCCAGCATAGGAGCTAACGTGGGCGGGCTAACCACGGGATCTCCACCCGGAGAAGAACGGCCTCTTCCCCCTTATCTTATCATTAGAAAGAAAATAAAACCATCCCATCCCCGGAAAAGACAACTCAGGCACACACAAAGGTCAGAAAGACACAAGCAACAACCCAGGGGGAACTTACTGTTTGATGACAAATGTCTACATCTGTGTAACATACTTGTGGCTAGTCAGATGTTCGGCAGATATTATGGGTATCTATAGGTAAAAAATGTCAACAATGAGTAACCCGTGCGATGAGCCAACCCAGAGACACAGCATTTTGCTACAGAACATAAGTTTGGAAAAGTGAGGATCAGCTGTGAGTTGGTGGATTTTATATTGTAACTATAAGTTAAAGTCAACTGCATCGCTACAACAGCAACTTTAAACTGGAAAACACCGTGTTAAGTACTAACGGACAAATATAAACAGGAATTATTGGTTGTTTAGGAAACAAGAGAAGTTAAAATCTACCAAAGTCATGCAGTGCAGTAATCGAAAATAGCCCTTTTTGTTGGCCTACACAAAATGCTGTGCTTTCAGTGCACCATTTGCAATGATAAATTCCACGCTGGCCTTGTTCCACTCTGATTTTGTGAAGCGTTCACTGCTTTCGCTGTCTGGGTCTCTGAACGCCAAACCCAAGATGCCCTGAGCTGGATTTTCACGGCTGGTGAGAATCCACTGTGGAGAAGAGCTGCCTGCTCTTCCCAGCGCCGCGGCGGCACGGCGGTGGGTCAGCTGAGAAGCCAAGTCTGCCCAAAGCACTGAAACAATTCTCAAAATGTTCGTCTGCGTAAACACAACTCAGCACGTGGCTCTCTTCAAGTGCCCCATCAGCTCCGTTTCCCATTAAAAACGAAAAAAAAAAAAAGTATAAAACCAGAGCAGATTGCCAGCGGCACAAATGACAAACTTAGATGCTATGACCCCTCCTCGGGTCGTGGGCGTGCAGCCCCCGTGTGCAGCGGCTGGACCCCCGGGAATGAGCCCCGCAGAGGGGGACAGCCCACGGCACGCGGGTGTTGGGGTCTGGGGGCACCCCACGCTGCAGCAGAGCTGTGCCCACGGGCAGGGACACGTGCTGGGGCACAGGACAGGGAACTGATCCTGCACCATCACAGGCGGCTGCTGCTCCTGAAGAGCCTCTTTCCCTGATGGATGTAGGGCTGAGCTGCTGACCGCATGGGGAAGGGGACGGGGAGCCTTCTCAACTACACCGTTCGCAGCTCTTCCACCCCTGTGCCCTCTCCTCCCCTTGCACCTCCACACAGCTACAACATCGCCGACTCGTACAGAAAGGTGCCTCGAGCAGAAGGGAGCTTCTCGTACCATTTTGTGCTACGGCTGCAGGACAGGCTGTTGCACCCCACCGTGGAAGCGCCAGGGGTAGCGCTGCCGGGACACACCAAGGACCTTCAACGCCAGGCCACGGAGAGGGAGGGCCGGATCTTAAGACTTTTGGCATGCACGCACATTGCATGGTGTGGCGTTAGATAACTCCAGCGTTGCTCACGCAGTATATACATATATGGGGCATATATGTATATATGAGGTTTGGCCGCAGCACTTCTCTGAGCGTGCTATGAGGCTCCAGGGAGGATACGCATGAAATGATCAGATCCCACAACAGAAAGTTTCCCTGCAGTTACCTGGGGAAGTGCGGGGGTATTTAGGCACAGGTGATTTAAAAAATGGTGTTTTTCTGTGGCTTGGCTTGTTCTCACAACCCTCCGGACTGACGGAGGATGCAGAGAATATTTATCAGTATGGTGCAACAAACTAAGCTCCTTCGGGCACAGGGGTGGGCTTGTTTAGGTGACACGTAGGCAGAGGACCCTACCTAGAAACTAGCTTTCCAACACACAAAGTCATTCTTACCCTGGCTTAAATCTGTGAGTGCAAACACTTCTCAAGAGCAGAAAGCGCCACTTGCTAAGAAGACTAACCTATTTTTTGGAATTGTAAAATATCCAGGTCCCTTTGGAGACTCGGGATGTGCATCACTGCAACAGGGTCATTTTTGGAACAATATTTTTGAGAGATCAGTAAGCAGACAGGTTAACAGCCGGGCTCAGTACAAAACGGTAACGCTCAGCCGGCAAAGGGGAACGGCTTGACCCAAAGGCTCTGGACTGGACCCTGCAAGAGCCTGCAGCAGCGGGTCCCTGCAGCGAGGCTGGGGCTCCCAGCGCGGTGGGCTCAGCACCGGTGTGGTGGGCTCAGCCCCGGTGGGCTCAGCCCTGGTGTGGTGGGCTCAGCCCCTGCACGGTGTGGTGGGCTCAGCACCGGTGTGGTGGGCTCAGACCTGGCATGGTGGGCTCGGCCCCTGCATGGTGGGCTCGGCCCTGGTGTGGTGAGTTCAGCCCCGGTGTGGTGGGCTCAGCCCCTGCGGTGGGCTCAGCCCAAGCACAGGGGTGCGGGTGCAGCAGGCTGCAGATATTGCACCTGGAAACCTGGCAACTTCATGATGGGATTCTGCAATCGTTTAAGGAGTTTGCTGTCTTAGGGAGCTGAGTACGTCAGATGAGCTTGCCTTAAAAACGGAAATTCATGCCCAGAATTAATTACACATACAGAACCACACCTGCACAACGCTGAAGAAAATGTTTAGTTCCCTTTTCTAAAAGGCACGTGCGTGACTCCCACCGAATCGAGAGTACACCTGCACCCTGGACCAGCACGGACAGCTTCATGACACAGGCTATTCTCACTTCCTAGGAAATCTCAAAAAATAACGTGTTTTTTTAAGAGGAACAAGAGGGTCTTTAAAAAGTTTTTATTGTTGCACTTCAGCCAGATGTCCTACCGAAACCTGCATTTTTGACACGCCAGCTGGACAAGAACACCAACAGGCCAGGTCCCCTCTTCGGGTGCAGCTCCAGCTGGCACGCGTGGGGACTGCAGCTCACCCTTTCTGGGGGGTTCTCAACCACTTATTTAGTAAAGCTCTGTTCTCTTATTCCTGAAATGCATCCAAAGTGGCAACAATCGGGGTAGCTACTTCGAACTCAAACCAGATTCTCACGGACCCTTCCTAACTGCAGCTTGCCTACCGCCAACACAGCCCCGGCCCCTTCCTCGCAGAGTCACGAGCTGAAACAAAGGTTCAAAAGAAGTTTCGGTGTGGCCCATGCTCTTCTGTTTTGCTCCGGGAAGAGGAGTCAGAATACGTTCAGACTGCCCAGTTCAGACTGTTAAATTCTGATCCTGCACCCCTCTGCGCAAAGGCTGCGCTGGAACCGTCGGCTTCGCAGAAATAAAAATAAAGAATGGGTTCTGCGTATTATCCCTTTCTCCTTACGTCTCTGAGAGCAGAAATAAGCAGCACAGCCCGTAAATGTTAAGACTGAGTCAGAAACTATTATCAATTATTTTTAGCATCAGAAATGGAACTGCAGCACCTTCGGAGCATGGATAAAGGCTTATGGAGCGGTGCTGCAGGTCTGAGAGAGAATGTGTAGGCCAACAAGAGGTAAAATCAAAACCCCCATGCTCATTAAAAGCACCAATTTCAAGTTGTCTGTAAGGAACAAAGCTGTAAATTAGCAAACCTGGTTGGCTGTGGCTGTTGCAGCGAAGGGAACACTTGTGGCAGATGTTGTTGCTGCAGACACAGTGGCTGGCGTAGCACCGTGCACCATGGGAACTTTCGGAAGGAAAATCATATAAGCAAACATACAGAAGAGTGTAGCAGTATGGGAACCAGAGCGACATGTGGTAGGACCATTGAGCATGGTATTTATCACAGCAAAAAGCCCGAGACATCATTGCCAGCGCGTGACATGCAACCACAGTGCAAAGCAGGACAACATTCCGGGGAGAAAGAGGGGAGGGAAATGAAAGAGAAAAAAAAGGGGAAAATGCTTGTTACCATCAAATCAAGAAAATCGACACAAACAAGCTTAACCATTTCAATACCCAACAGAAGGATCTTTAAATGCCCTTACATTTACAAATTTCCATTTTTTAAAAATTCAACCCAAATATTTAAAGCAAACACAAATTACTCTCGTCGAAGGACAGTACAGTCTATGCGGCTATAGCAAGGTACAGTTTTATTTAACACGAGATAGTTTCTAAACACTGGAACTCATAGTCCAATCAAAATCCACCAAGGAACAATGTGCAATTCAAACACTGCTACAGGGAATCACCAACATCGACGTGTCC
Organism: Pterocles orientalis; assembly: GCA_011057875.1. Taxonomy (NCBI): domain Eukaryota; kingdom Metazoa; phylum Chordata; class Aves; order Pterocliformes; family Pteroclidae; genus Pterocles; species Pterocles orientalis. The sequence goes on along the minus strand of WKFP01014603.1, from coordinate 179,715 downwards.
GTGTCAATTAAATAAAACAACTGCATTTAATTGACAGGTGTTAGTGCAGGAGGCTAAGGGAGATGGATTGGCACGAGAGCTGTACGTTAACATCTAGCAGTGGATTTTGAGGGTCCGTGAGCCGCACCACAGGTTTAAGATAATCAAGAAACAAAGCTGGCACCTACCAACACTTGTAGCGGGTGTCATGCACAATATTGAGCCTGCCCATCATGCATTGCAACAGGAAGGTGGATTTGGAAAGGGAAAAGAATTAAAACAACCCATCACACGTGTCATTAGAAATTTCATTTGAACAAAGAAGAAAAATTGTTATTATGGGAACAGTGGCATGTAACCGTCAGCACAATCAAACCACACAATAGCACAGTGATCCGTAGAACGAGCCGCCAGCGAGGGGACAGGGCTGACCCAAGTGTGTGCTGGTAGAGCGTGCCTCTGCAGCGCTGCGGGACGCCAGCACGGCCGGGAAACGTGGCTGTGGCTGGGCTCTAAAACTCTTTGAGTCTCTAATCATTTTGCCTTTGGACACAAGCTCTGCAATGGTCTTTACCCCGGTTTCCTCAGACTGAAATCCTGTAGAGTTGCGCCTGCCGGCAGGTCCCCAGCTCTGCCCCTGCCAGGACAGCATCCTGTTTTTTTCTACGTTATGGGATGAATTTTAAGCTGCTGGGGTCTGGACTCACAACCTGCAACTGTCTTCAGGCTGCACAAAAATAAAGTGGCGGCACCTGGGGAATTGTGCCCTGCAGCAGAGAGCCCGCAGCTGGACGGTGTCTTCAGGAACGTTAAAGCCAGGCTGGACGGGGCAGCAACCCGGGCCAGTGGGAGTGTCCCTGCCCATGGCAGGGGGGGACTGCATGGGCTTTAAGGTCCCTTCCCACCCAAACCCTCCTGGGATTCCATGATACATGATTTTTTAAATCTCACTAAGTTGGTAACTGTTTACATAGCAAAATGCCTGAACTCAGATTCTTCTTTTTTTTATATCCAATACTATAACTATATATCTAGGGATACTTCAGACTATCCATTTTTAATAAACAATTAACTTTTTAACCTAATAAATAACAGGTATTAACACCGCTAATCATGCCTGACACAGCAGAAACTGAAATAAACCCTGAAATCTGGGAACAGAGGCTGCAGTGGCAATGGAAACCTGCTCTAGAAGGCTGCCGATGGGAGCCACGGCACTGCTGCTTCCTTGACACTCTGTGACCGTAACAGGGGGACAGGAAATTGTTTTAGCTGGTGCCAAGCATTGTAGCGGCTTGCACAATCTCCAGAGCATTTAACTAAGCAGGGAAAAAGTCAGTGGGTATAATTACTGCTGGGGACAAGGTTATTCTCTGTCATCACTGAATCTGTAAGGCTACAAAGGAAAGGGCATAATCACGTTTCCTAATTACTCTTCTATTTCTGTGTCATGGAGGAGACTGGAAATACTCACAAAGAAAGGTCAAAAGAAGGGTACAGCTTTTCTGCCTTCCCCATGCACAAATCACGGCTGAAGTCAATGGGACCACTTGCAAGATTAAAAAATGGAGCAAGATTTGGCTATGAAGTACAAACAGCAACTAAAACTGCTTTTTCAGCCCCTCTTCTGATATCTTGATGGTGTTAATGAGGTTCCAGAGAGGAACCTTTGAGCCCTGTCTCTGTGCAGAAGCGCCCTGTTTATAAGGTTGTACATCCTTCATCAGCTCTGGAATATTACATCATCCCATGCAGAATTACGTCTACATGCTAAAGATGAGTTAGATTTCCATAATGGCTCTGAAATATCACCGTAAAGCTTTTCAGCTCAAAATTTGAGTCTGGGTTATCATCATTAACATCATAACCAGCGCACACAGTTTTGAAAGGGAATTGAAGCAAATGAACATAAGGCAGAAATGAAAATACTAGCTGGGGTGCAATAACTCACAAATATGAAGACATAATGCTGTATGACCCTCTTACCAGTAATAAAAATCATTTTTGCTATGACCTTAATATTCATCTTGACTTCAGAAGCTTTGCCTGACTAATGAGAATGCATGAATAATAAATGTGCAGTTGGAATGTTCCCTAGCTCTTCAGCACCAGGCACAATTTTAATGCAAGGATGTGCTGGGTTAACTGATCATAACTTCACAACCGGATTATTTCTGCAGTGGAATAAAGCTCTTTTTAAAAAAGGTTTCATACACCAGGTTTACCAGTGTTTTCAGCTTTTTTTTTTCTCCTCTCTCCCTCATATTAGTCCCCCCAGTCTATTTATTCTGTCCAATCCACTAAATCCTGATTAAAAATACCACCAGAGGCAGCAGCAGCACTCCTGTGCAGGTGAGCAGAGTTACGCCTGATCTTTCCCTCCCTAACGTTCTGGAGGAGAGCAGTGGCTTTGCACAGCCCCAGGAGCCCCACGGGGGAAGGTGCTTACGCAGACCCCGCTTTAGGAAAGCGTCTGAGCACCAACCGAGCCCCATCCTGCAAACCTGAGCCCTTCTCCTGGAGGATCAGGCTCCCCAAAGGCGCTCCGGTCACCCACCGGGACAGCCGCACAGCTGGGGACAAAGGGCTGAGGCACAGGATGGAACAAGGAATCTCACCCAGCTGCCCCAGGAGCTCTCCACCCGCTCATACAAGCGCACCCGGCCAGCTCGCCGCCGCTGCAGGACCCCGTGCACAGGCGCAGCAAACGCTGCGTCTCCGGTGCTCTGCGAGTTCGCAGCCTGCGGTGCAACGCTCACCGGCCTGTCTGCCCAGGACCGAGGGACCGAAACCAGCTGTGAACATCTGTTAACTTGTGCAGAGCATCCTCATCCGGCGGGCTAACTGCACTTACTTAACTAGCCAACACAAGTGCTCCCAGTTCGTTCTTGCCACAGCCTTCAGACTCCCCTGTCAGCCTGCGGACAGCTTCCAGCAGCCAGGGTTTGTGGGAGACCTCCCTGGGGAAGAGGGAGCTCTCTTTGGGAGCGGGGAGATGAGTACCTAAGAACATTTAACCATTTACAGTGCGCCGGACTGCCAGCGCCCATCCCCTGCCATGGGTCATCCCTTGCGTGCCCTTGCACACGGGCAGCCAGAATGAAGCCTCACCATCCAGAAAAGGTCTCTGGGTCTGTCTGGAAGGTGAGTGGAAAACTCTCAAGGGTGAAACATCACCGGGGAAGTGCCCTGGAGAGGGGAGGGTCCTGCCCAGACCCTCCGCAGGGGTCCGCGCTGACACCGTGGAGGCTCTGCCAGCGTCCCGCCCTCCAGACCTGCTGCGTTTCCACAAACTGCAGCTGAAGCAACTACGAACGCACGTGAGGGATTACACTGTGCTGCCTGAGCCCGAAAAGTGTCACTTTAATTCAGACCCCGCTGAATTAACCTGCCTCTGCTCCGTGGCACCCACGCTCTGTGCTCGCCGGTCGGTTCTTGGGGACCGATGGAGAAAGTGACTGTGTGCAAACGGGGCTGGTGCTGCTTAACCTTGAGCGGGGAAAACTAGAAAGGGCAAGGTGGCAAATAAAATTTTCAAACTTTTGGAAAAGTACTGGATTATTGGAAGGCTCAAGCTTCTGCTATCTGAAAATTCTAAAGAGAGAATTTATAGTGGCTCATGCTAAAAAATCCTTTACTCTCCGTGTTTAACCTACACCAAACTTCAGCGGTCAAGACAGGTGAAAAGGAGCATCAAGAGCCACAGCGCAAACTCCTGTAGTTTAGCAGAGATCTGCTAGAGGCAGGGCTGCGGCAGTTGTGTGCAAGTGCTGCCGTGACAGATCCCGGTCACTGATGCAGTGCAAACCAGGTCTGACGCACACGAACCCTACCCCAGCTGCAAAGGGCAAAGGCTGTGACTCAAAGCAGCTCCAGTACTTCCAGAAACCATCCAGCCCCTCGCCGATCGAACGGACGCTGGAAAATCGTGTGGTTTACTAACTACAGCACTTACGTTTTGCCAAAAGAAAACTGTGAAACTGTTTAATATCTACGGGAAGGACTGTGATTGCAAAAGCATTTTTATATGAATTTTAGTATGTGGGCTAGAAACTGACCTAAACCTTAATCAGAGTCTTTCTATTGACTCCAGCAAGCTTTGCAACAAGAATTTACTAACACACTTCAGTAGTTGCAATGTATTTTTGGAACCTAAGTAAGTTATTACAACGTACTACATGAAGCACCTGATTTTTGTGCCATTTAAATTATAGATGTTGGTTGTCTGCCAGATTGTACTGTCAAGAAAGAACAGTGAAAGGCGTTATATTGAATTTCTGGGAACATACTTGCCAAAAATGTTTAGAATAAAATAGTTAAAATTTTTTTTTGTAAAGCCTGAACAGCTGTATTTCCTTTCCTCCCGTCCCTCAGCCAGTCTGCTCTGGGAAGGGCTGTCCTGAGCTGAGATCTATCAGACGTCCCCTGCGTACCTCCTGGAATGACAGTGCTGTTCTGATGTGGGTTCACATGTGAAAAACCCCCTCAGCTGTGTTAATGTAGGCACGAATTCACAGGACGCTCTGGATTTGGAATTGTTCGTGAAGTGCTCTCTGCAGAACCAAAACACCCAGTGAACAGTGCCGGCATCGCCTCTCCAGCAATGACACCAGGACAATGTGCATGGGGTCACCTGAACAAAAACAAGTGTGCCTCGCTTCTGCTTCGTCCAAAATCAGCCCTGAGGCTCCAGTGCTAGAGGCCTGAACCTTCACGTCTTGTCTGGGTTTGTGATCAGCCTGCCTGTGCCTGTTACCATCCCTGCACCGTAATTAAACCGAAACCCTCGGGTGCGGGACTCAGCACAACTGCTGCCACGCACGTGAAGGCAAAGGGGTCTTACAGCAAAGAGGAACAAACACAACAGCTTAGGAGATGGGTAACGGAGAGCAGTTAATCCAGGAAAAGAGGAATGAGAGAGAAGATTTCGAATTCTGATTTGGGATGACAGAGCAAGACCGGGAAACACCCACCCAGCTTCCGAGAGAGAAGCAGAGAGCAGCCAGCCTGCCTGCAGTCAGCACTGCCCTGCCCGCGGCCCCAGGCACCGCAGAGGGGCTGCGGGCACCGGCCACGGCCGCACCGGCACCTCTCCGGCACGGCATCTGCCGTCAGGAACAAACCCGTACTTCCTAGCGAATTTTTTCCAGAATTCTCCCTTCTCCCTCCCCAGAAAAAGGCAAACGAGGAGCACTTACCTGGTGGGAGGAAGGCTGTATGCTGCTGTAACTGCATGTTGGCAAGAGCTTGCTGGTATTGGAAAATACCAGTGTTAAAGACTGCGGTGGCACCATTGGTTTTTTCAAGCGCAGGCCTCTTTGGTAATGGGGGAAGTACAGCTTGAGGAATTCCCTGAATGGTGGATGGGTATAAAAATAAAGTCCAGTAAAAAAAAGAAAAAAAAAAAAGGAGGGAGGGGGAAGGGAAGGGGTGTGGAGGAGGATGAGAGGGAGGGAGAAGAAAAGAGAGAAAGGAAAAAAAGAAAAATCAGTAGAAGGCAAAAAAAAACCAGGCAGCACCATGTTTATCCATGAGCAAGCAAGCAGCGTAGCGGACTTAACTACCAAATAAAAGGCGAGGTCAAAGCTTTACGGGGGAGCACTACTTTAGCCTACGACCATTACAGCGGCACAGGGGACGTGTCGGAGCCGTACGTTATGGGAACCGGCGTCAATATTACGCTACGGTAAAGCTTCGGGGTTCGGGTCAGGAGCGAGGCTATCGGGGCGGGGGGCAGCAGCACTGCGAGCTCCATGAGGATCAACACGTAGAAGCGATGTTAATAATAGTCACCGTCCGGAGCGGATGGCAGGGCCGCTGGCGCCAACCCACTCCCCTGCCCAGGCATGCAGAGCGCCCGCCGCATGCCGGCACCCCCGGGCCGCCTCCGCGCCACCAAGCCATGCCAACGCACCCTGCGCCCGCGGCCGGCCCTGCGCCGCGGCACCCTGGGGAGGGGACGGATGGGACGGGAGGGGACGGGAGGGGTGGGGAGGGGCCGGGATGGGGCTGGGGGGGAACGTGGGGGCGGCGGGGTCCTGCTCCAGCCCAGCCTGGCCCAGCCACCCCCACGCCGGGGATAGGGGATGGGGTGGGACGGGGATATTCGATTTCTCCACATTAACCCCAAACTCGACTCTACGATACAGCTACATGCCAAGCTAAAAGGTGAAAGGTCATAGTACCAGGTCAAAGGTTGCCTCGAGGGGTCGCTTCAGTGATTTGACAGCCGACTGAGTCTTAATTAGCAGGCAGCGAGCACATGATGGCAATGGCCAGTGGGGTCAAGCGCATTAACATAAACAGCAAGCAGAGGTGCATCATGGGGGCAGCAGTGCATTGGGGAGGTGAGAAAAAACAAATAAAAACAAATCACCGGATGCCGTGTACAACGGGAACAAGACTAGGCATGCACGGGGGGCCGGCGGGGGCCCCCGCGCCGGCAGGGCGGCACCCACAGCCTCCCTGCCCCGGACCCCCATCCCGCGGGCAGGCCGGGGTCCTGTCGGAGCGGACACGGGGCTCCCCCCAACCGGCCACCAGCTCGCTGCCCGTGCCGGCCGGGAGCCTGCGGCTACCGGCTCCCGCTCCTCCGGCCCGCCGTGCTGCTCTGCCCACACCCTCACGGCGCTTGGCACGGACGGGACAACGTGCCGCCACGGCCCTCCTCGGGCGCTGGGCTCTCCTCGGTGGGGAACCAGCCCCCGAGGGGTCCAGGGCTGGCTGCCACCACCAGGAGGTTCGCCCTCGAGCCCTGCGAGAGCTGCCCCAGCCCCTGGGGGACAGGAGGTGGGTACGGACAGTCAGATCGACTTCAAACTCAGTGTCTACAAACATGGACTTACGGGAACTGAAATATGGGTTTATCTATCTGAGCAACTAGATAGATACACACCTACCCACACGCAAACATACGATAAACTCTGTATACATGTATGCACACACACACACGGATGCACACGTATATGTACATATAGATACTCCGTACACCAGCAGGCAGAATTAGTGAAACGCCTTAACGGTCTGAAACTACTTCAGAGCAGATCTGGCACCACATGCTGAGAAAGCTCATCGCACCGTGTCGTGCCTGGGGTCCCCGAGCACACGCACCCCCCTCCAGCAGAACAGCTAACACCCCGGTTATCGGCAACACGCTTGGCTCCGGGGGCATCTTCCGCACTCACCATGGCAGCTGCGGTCGCTGCTGCCTGGGCAGCTGCAGCCTGGTTAACCTGGTACTGGGCGGCCTTGATCTTGGCTTGCAGGTGTGCGGGAGGGTGAAAATATTTGCACTTTTCCCGTGAGCATCTCCCTTTGATGTAATCCATGCAGACGGTGACCGTGTTGTCGTTGGTGTCGATCATGGCGCTGTCGGCGGGGTGAGCGAACCGGCAGTCGTTCTCTCCCCGGTTGCAGTTGCCACGCTGGTACTCTCGACATACCTGTGACACCGGGAAAAGAAAATCGCTTAATTTGGGTGATGGGTGTTGTGGGCACGGCTTGGAGCAGGGGTGGGATTTCTGGAAATCTGTGGGAGAGCCGCGAGGGTGGGCGCCTGGCCCCAGGAGGAGCAGGGCAGCGGCAGGACGGCGGGGTCAGCTCCTGGCAGCAGGGACCTCGCTTCTCCGCAGCCACGTCTGATGGCAAAGAGCATCAAAAGCCACCAGCACCACGAGCCAAGCGCACAGCGGGTTTTCTTTTGGCTCCTGCCTAGCCACCCACAGGGATTTTCTGTTTTCCGAAGCCACTTGCTGTGGCTAGGTCCCAGGGATCACCCCAAGCACCACGGTGCTCGGACACGGTCGCACTCTGCTGTCACCTGGCTGTGCCCGAGCTTGTGACACTCGACGCGTTAATGAAGGGGACCGGCCGCGGTGCCGGGAGGATGACTGCATGGCCGCCCCGAGCAGCCCCACCGACGGGCGCTTCGTGCGGTGCTGGGGAGCACGCTGCACCCGTCGGGGCGTGTGGCACCGCACTGTCCCCACGATCCAGGTGCCTGCCGCGAGAGGGCAATCCAAAACCCACAGCCTCTCCCGGGCTGCCCACAAGGACCAGTGGGAGGTGGGCTGCGCCGGGAAAGAGCGGAGGCTGCGGTCACCAGCGCTGCTGTCACACTGCTGCACGACAGCAGCCAAAGCAAGCTGAGGGAACCAGAAACCGCAGGAAGAAACCTGCTTGGCAGGAGAGCACCTCCCCGCAGCATCCCCACTGCCGGTACACGGGCTCCAGCCTGGCTCCATGACCCCCCAGACCTCCAGCCAGCACCCCCGGGGCAGGCACGAACCCCATCCCGGTGCGACAGACATCGGCTCCCTCTTCACACACCTTGCAAGCCCTGTATTTAAAATAACGGCCTGTGTTCTTCTCGTGGTCAGCTCTCCACAAACCACAAACAAAAATGCGTTTGTCATTTCAGTTTTCCAAAGGCTAGAGGAAACAGAAAGGGACAAAAGCAACCAAGCTCGTATAAAAATAAAACCACTTTAGTAGATGGAATTTCCTTTTAAAGGTGGGTGCCCATGAGCTTGGATCATCAGTATTTCCTCCAGGACCTTGGCTCTGATCCCTGCAAGGAACCAAATTTGGTTGTTATTTGGTTTCCATCCATGCTAGAGCTCTAGCTGCTTTTTAACCCCTGTGCTGCTTCAAGTACCAGCTTCCCATCGTCTAATGACACCCCCGAAGGACAAGAGAACACCATTTGTGAGCCCGCTCGCAGAAAACATCCGTTTGTCCAGGGTCACTCCAGCGTGACCCTATTTACAGCCTTTTTCCATGCTCTGGATGTGCATTCGCAGCAGAGCCCAAAGAGCGGGTTCAGGCACCTCCTTGCTCTCGCTCACCCCACAGCCCCACTGCTCGTGCTCGGTGACCACAGAACTGCTTCTGCGCACGCGAAATAGCTGGGGAAACTCCTCAGCTGGGAAATAACCACTTGCCTTCCAGGTGCCTCTGCAGCCAGATCCCTTCCCCGCTCTAGTCCCCGTGCAGGGACACGGACCACTCTGCCAGCCCGCGCGGCACTGGGAGGGACTGGGCAAGGAGGTGGCACCTCTTCAAGCAGCTTGGCTGTGGTCACTCTCGACTCCTGAATGCTCCTAATAGAAGATGATGGCACTCAAACGGAAACACTCGCATTTTAAATAAAACAGGCAATTCCTTTCTCTCTCACTTCCCTGTCCTTCCTGCTTCTCTTCTAGTTCACTGCAAGAGCCACATTTCTGTTCAAGACACTTCTGGCAGGAGAGGAGTGCGAGGAAAGCCGCAGGAATAGCCTCAGCCCATGAAATTTCCACCCTGAAATTCAGATTCCTTACGGGAGCGGCTGAATGCGCTGGACACGCCAACATCTGCATGCTATCCGTACAGGCGACACGGTCCAAACCTGCTGCTAGTAACAGTCACTGACTTTATCTTACCAACGCTCGGATTAATTCAGGAGACCGGGCACGCTGCCCGACAGATCTGTGCTGTCCCCTTAAAACCCCAGGTGTACGTCCTGCGAGCTTTTAGCTGTGGGACGGTCTGATCCAGTGCCCCAGAACACGTGTGCTAACTTAATTAACGCCAGAGGACATCATTCTTGCAAATAAGTATTTAAAATTCTAAGCAGAACAAATCATGTTCCAAGATTAGATGCTAACATCATAGCGGTTATTTTTCTCAAGGACAGTTCATTCCAAGGGAGAGCGAGCTAAGCCTTATAAAGCTCTCTAATCAGGCCATAACGAATGACAGCACCGACAGCAGGAGGCTCGCTTAAAGAGCAGGTAGACACACGCTGGCTTCTCCGAGAGGTAACCAGACCAGGCAAAATCTTTCAAATCAGTTCTGTGTTTCTGTACTCTATAAAGTACATTAAAATGTTTGGCTGTTCATAAAAACGCTGTGCTCGTTTGGTATCTGTATACTGAGTCTGGATGCTCCAGATGAAATGACCCGCACACTGGGAAGCACTAGTGAATTATCTTCTCACCTACAAACTTCACCACGTAAACTCCATTTGCTGAAGGCAAAAAAGGAAAAGACACCCCCTCCCCGTAACAGACCCTGATTTTGTAAAACAGCAGCGCCATGTGGGACTGAGAGGCAGTGACTCAACCTGGATGTGCTCCTGATCCCGGGGAAAATAAAAAGCAAAACTTAAACAGCTCAAAGGGCAGAAGCAGCTGGATTTCTTTACCGTGATCCACACGGCGCAAGGGCTAGAGCAGAGCCAAGGGGAAGGCAGGGCTGGGACAGCCCCCCTCCAAGGACAAGGACATCCCCTGCGAGTGGAGCCCACTGAGATAAAGCCAATTACAGGGGAGGCTGCTGGCCACGGACGAGCTGTGACATTGCTCAGCTGGAGAACACGGCAGCGAAGCAAGCGCCCTGCTCGACTGCATCCCGGCCACGGCTGGGACCAGGGCACCTGGCCCCTCCTGCACCACCGGCGTTCCCTGTGGGAAACGAGGTCTGCTCCCAGCGGAGTCCCCACACGGCGCCGTTCCACCTGGAGAGGGGACAACAGGCACTCCCCCGAGCCTCAGCGCTTACTGTCAGGGGTTTCCAGCCTGGCCATCACCTTCCTTTCCATACCAGCTCTCAGAAAAACCACTCAGACCTCTCTAAGAGTTGTACTGGTTTCAGATGTATTTGCTGGCTTTTCCTAACTGATAAAAATGGTTTTTCCCGCAGACTGTGCCCCTGGGTGTTTCGGGGGAGCAGCACTCTCACAGCACCCTCTCGTGCAGAGGAGTCGGGCTCAGCAGCATGTCGCTTCTCTGAACAGCTATATAAAGAGAACACAAGCGGCCGGGGGACCAAATCCTGCACGTCCAAGTCTCAGGTTTCCTGAGCTCCCCGCGCACTGGGGTCGCAGGCTGCCGGCCGGCACCAGCTCTGCCCCGGAGGCACCACACGCAGAGGGGTCCCGCGCAGCCCCTCTCGAAATCTCACAGACGTACGTGCTTCCCCGGCCGCTGCTCGGGGGTGGCAGGTACATCCTGGTCCTGCTTATGAACAGAAAGCTTTTGAGCCCATGTGTCCCCAGCACCACTGCCCAGCACCACGGCCCCTCCACGGGGGGAAGCACAGACACAGCAGCCGACCTTGGCGCTGCGACCCAAAGGGCTCCCCGTCATCAGCATCCTCCTTCTGGTACTCATTTCTGAATCTAGTGTGACTTATTTATGAATTTTTCTAATTGCACTTTGGTTTTAATGCACCTCTGGCAGGTGTCCATCACGAAATAGAGTCCTCAGAGGAAAACCATCCCTGGGTGATCCCAAACAGCCACCCGTATGGCAGCCCGCGGCTCGGTGCGGCTCCCTCTCCTGTAACCTGACCGTGCGCTGGGGAATGCTTTCCTCGGAGAAAACATCTCTAAAAAGGGAAATGATGCGATCCCGCAGAAGGGGAACCTGTGGTGACGTGAGCTCTGAGAATAGTGACAGCAGCAGCGGGAAACGCTCGCTGCCAGCTGACCCTCCACATTCCTCCCAGCTCGAAGCCTGGCAGTCAGAGATGCAACTAAGAAAAAGGAATTCCTTTTTTTCTTGTAAGGAGAATTAACCCCTGTTACTGCAGATGCATGGGCAGAAAGAAAACCATTACGATTACAACTGGCTGCATTCTAAAACAGAGATCCTCCCCTTGTGCTCCCTGAGCTCAGGGACCATATCCAAGAGCAGAGCAGCCCATCCACCCCCGGCACCCCTAATCCTTCCCACCGTCCCTGCGCGGAGGAGATGGTGCAGCACCAGATCTCTGAGATGCTGCAGGGACAGCGGTACTGAGCCCCGGGCAGTGGGGCAGGAGGGCTGGGGCTGCAGGGATGGCTCACAGCACGGCTCGGCTCTCTCCAGCACCCATCAAACCTGCTGCTGGCAGGAGAGCACCAGCAGCTGTGCTACAGGGAGAGCCAGCCTCTCACAGGCAGCGTGTGCCCTAACACCCTGCGTGTCCTACAAACGGGGTGACAGCGCATCGTCCTGCCTGCTCAGCCTCTCCCATCGCTGCCTTTTAACCACCAGACCTGGCCAGGGCTGCTGAGCGCTGTGCACAGGCTGTGCTTGCAGGCTGTGTCACTTGCAGGCTGTGTCGCTTGCAGCCTCTGCTCGCAGGCTGTGTCACTTGCAGGCTGTGTCACTCGCAGGCTGTGTCACTTGCAGGCTCTGCTCGCAGGCTGTGTCTGTGTCACTCGCAGGCTGTGTCACTCGCAGGCTGTGTCTGTGTCACTCGCAGGCTCTGCTCGCAGGCTGTGCATGCAGGCGAGCCCCAAGCGTGCCGCAGCCGGCAGCACATCGCTGGCTCACCGCCCACGCTGCCGCAGCACCGATAAGGTGCTGAAAACACTGTCAGGCCTTTCAGATAAGAAAGATTCAGGGCAAGGGAAAGCACCAGCTAGAGGGGACTCACACTTGTCAGGGTTGTAGCAAGGATGATAAGCCGGGCGCGGGAGGCCGGCGGGGGAGAGCTGGCACCATCTGTCCAGAGCGAGAGGGAGGCTGAAAGCCATCTCCCGCCCAGGTACTGATGCTCTGCCATGCCGCCAGCCCTCGGTGCTCGGTACCCCTGCGTGCTCACCCTGCACACTAACACAGTTCCCAGGCGCTCTTGCTGCTGCGGCAGTCGTTCCTCTCAGGGCTCAATATTTCCATTTCTTTCTGCAACGCGGGGCCAGAAGCAGAACAAGCATTAACTCACTGCATGATGCCTCGGTCACTCCCTGTCCTAACCCATCACCAAGATGGTCATCATCATCAGCTGAAGTGCAACCCGCATTGTTTTCCTTCACAAGAAACGTCTTTTATATCTAGGAGACATAATAAATGACACAACTTGTAAGAGTAAGTTACACGTATCGGCTCGTACCTCCAGCCTGTCTGTCCTCATCAGCTTCTGGGCAGCAGCGGCGGCAGCGGCAGGAACCGGGACGCCGGGGTTCCCCGTCACCAGCATGGGGGCGGTGGGCAGGATCTCCGCTGGGACCAGGCCTGGCGAGACGGGCCCCAGGTAGGGGTTAAAGGCGGCCGACGCGTTGGTGGCTAAGCTCGGTGCGACGGAAAACATCGGCTGCAATCAGAGAAAAGACAACGCTTTAAATGTCTGCACTTGCCGCGCTGTCAGGGTTATGTTTGCTATCATCTTCAGCACGATGGTGGTGGGTTTCTGCTCCTAATGGAAAAGCAGCACTTGTCGTGTTTGTGCAGCACGAAGGACACCCGCACAAACGTCGCACACGGGTGAGTCCCCGAGGGCAGCGTCCCCCGCCAGCCTCCGCTGGTCCTGCTCCAGCTGCCCCGGCACGGCTACAGCACGTGGCAGCTCCTGGAGCAAACCCTTTGATCCGCACTTGAGCAACGCCTTCACGCCCCAGGAGAAAGTCCAAACCGTGGACAAACACCCACTCTCGGGGAACAGGGCATCTGCGGGAGAGCCCCGACACAGCATCACACCACGCTCCACTCCAGACCTGGACAAATAGGTTCTGACCCCAGGGACAGCCAGCACTGGGTCAGAAATCACAGCGGTTTAATACAGGAACAAGCCAGACGGCCACAATAATTTATTTTTACAGAATTAAACAGGCTGTCCGTGCAGATATTCAGAAAGAAATACACTGCACCAAGGATCTGCTTTATTTAGACTAAAACATTAACCCAGAGAGAGAGAGGATGGAGGTACTGGGGCTGCTTGTTTGTTTGCTTGTTTTAAAGAGCCGTCAGATGCCCTTGTAGCTATCACACGTTGCGAAGATAATTAGATGTAGAAGACCAAATAATGCTGTGAGACCAAACGTGGAGCTGTTGCACTGCAGCAAAGATTAAATAACTCTCCTGCCCGCTGAATGCAAAGGACTGCGCTACCAGTCTGGCTGCCAAACACAACCTAGCCTGGAGCCTTTACCTCTAGTGTCTAAATGAAGTAGTTACTCAAGGCATTTAGATTTTTCTTCCAAACTAAGTTTTAGAGCGAAAACCAGCTACAGAGTTACTGCAAGTCCCCCTCTGTTTCCTATCCGCAGCACGCACCACCACGAGGAAATGACTGCGCTGCTCGGGAGCACGGAACGAGTCCGTTGGAAACACCGGATAAAAACGCATCCAGAGACTACTGAGGAAAAAAGGCTGAAAGTTGTGTAAGTGGGAATAACTTCTTTAGTGCCTCTGGTTCTTCACCCACGTGAATGAAAAACAAACGGGCAAACCGTACAGGAAACTAAATATTGCTCTTGAATACTTACCTGCCCTCCTCATTACCGTGTTATCAGCTACGTAATAATGAACATTGAAAATACACCTACAAACCAGCCTGTCGGTGTGTAACTTCAGAGACACCAACGGTTGATTTCAGCCCTATATACTCCCAGTACAGTAAATAAAAGACTATCCTGTTGATTTTTACTGAGATCATTAACAGAAATACCCTGCAGCCTTCAGACCACGCGCAATAACAGCTTGTTTTCTCAGAGCCACTGCCCGTTACTCTGAAGCTCACCGGTATTTTGCAATGTGCTGTACACCCGTGGAGCAGGAGATAAAACCCTTCCTGCAGTCGGAGCAGCCACTGGGCTCGTCTCTGCCGCTTGCTGCTCGCTCGTGTTCAGCGAGCTTTCACTTCCCCACCTCCAGAAGCAGCGGCAATATTTCTCTATCACCACCACCAAACCCTATAACTCCTTCCTGGCCTCGCAGCGGGAGCCCTGCTATGCTGAGCATCACACAAACCAGCTAAAAAAAGGAAAAAGCAGCTCCTGCAGACCAGCAGGGAGAAGAGAGGTGAAGGCGGACACAGCCCTGGACACAGCTCCGTGCTGCCAGATGCCCCACAACCCAGGTCTCCTCCTCTGCCGAATAATTCTGCTCTCAGAACGCCTGTGCACAACCAGCATGGCCCTTCCCGCAGGGCTGATCCCCGTGGGGCTGCCCTTCAGAGGCACTGCTCGCTAACAGGGTCCATCCATCGGGAAGGGGGCCGGGGGACACCTCTGGAAACCAGCCTCTGCAGCACAGCAGAGCCACGGCTCCTCCCTGGACAGACGGACAGACAGACAGACAGATGGGCTTCATCCAGCCCGCAGGGAAGGAGCTGGACTTGTTTAACGCATCTTTACAGCCATCTACCGAGCACCTGCCGCGCCCGGGAAAGCACAGGAGAGGAGAACATACACAGAGAGGAATGCTGACAGCCTGCAGCGCCTTGGGGACCGCACAAAGACAGGCAGGAAGGTCTGGGACCTCGCTCTGCTGCAGACCTGTGCCCGGATCGCCTCTGGTGTGCTGCAGAAACTCACACCTGGCAAACAGCCCAAGGCTCAGGCTGTGCAGAGCCTCTGGGATCCCCGTGCCCACAGCCCCAGGAGGGAGGAACAGCCCCAGCATCTCCAGCCACCTCCAGGGGCCATCTCCACTCGGCTGGTCTCACTGCTGCATCCTCCTGCTTCTCTTTAGCTTTTTTCACACATTTCCTCACTGGAAAAGGCAAATCCAGGGTCTGACATTGCTATTGTGAAACAGCACAGCATCACCCACTGATGTGCCAGTACCCACTGATGCTCCAGTACCCACTGATGCTCCGGTACCCACTGACGCTCCAGTACCCACTGACGCTCCGGTACCCACTGACGCTCCGGTACCCACTGACGCTCCGGTACCCACTGACGCTCCAGTACCCACTGACACTCCGGTACCCACTGACGCTCCAGTACCCACTGATGCTCCGGTACCCACTGATGCTCCGGTACCCACTGACGCTCCGGTACCCACTGACGCTCCGGTACCCACTGATGCTCTGGTACCGAAGCCAGAGTCGGGCTGAGCCCAGCTCCCCCTAAGCCAGTTTCCAAGCCAGGAGGGCAGAACCGATCCGCGCAGGCAGAGCTCTTCCTCGGGATCTCAGTCCTTGCAGCCAGCAGGAGATGCAATCCCCACTGGCCACTGGAAATCCCCTCTCTCAAGTGCCAACTAAGGACAGATAAGAGAGTGAGCTAAAAAGGAAAGACGGGAAAAGTCCACAGACACGATTTGCAACGAAGATAATTAAAACATTAATCAAACAGAAATATGAGTGAAAGGATCCTACTGCTTTGCTTACCAAATGGGCGTCCCTCATTAAGTTAGTTCACTTAGTTTTATTAAAGCGTAGGGTATTGATTTCTGTAAAACAAAACAAACTGACTGAAGCATCGCTAGATGGGATGATATAAATCACCCTGAAATAACGTCCGTTTCAACTGCGCTGAAAAATAAAGTAACTTTAGGCCAAATCAGTAGGATGACATCCATTTGGAAACACGGCTGCTGGGACAGCCAGCGGCCTTGCTATGAATCCTCACATGCAATGAGGCTGAATTCTGAAAACACACAGTCTGTGAGGTCTGAACTCAAGCGATGGGCACAGAAATCACGGGCAGAAGGCGTGTGGTGCACTGCAAAATACACCGACTTAATTCCGCTCGTTAGGGACAGTGCGAGTGTAGCATAAAGCAGAATTTAAATTTGATTTACATGTTACCCCACACTAACCTCTCTTTATATTAAAAGGGAAAGTTAATCCAAAGGACTGCATTCGGGGTTTTTTCATATTTACCTAAATGTTGGCGTGTGCCTACACACTGCTTTGTATAAACCCCAGAGAGCCGTACTTGGTTGCAATTCATGAAACAACAAACAGGTTAACAGGGAATATTATTTTAAGCGCTGGTTCTTTCTGTTGGCTGCATTTTGCCTCAAGCCTTCTCACAGTCCCAAAGATTAATTTCCTGTCACTAAGGCAGTATCACTGCACTCAAACCAGGAAGCAGAAACACAACTGTGGCACGTGCACACGCCTGTTTCGAGCTGCTGAAATTTAAAAATCTTTTTGAGGTTGCTCTGGAGTTAAAGCACGTGAAGTGCAGCCTGCTTTTGAGCTGTCCAGCCGCACAGACCCGTCGCTCTGTCTCTGATCTGAAAGCCGGCAGCAGCCCGCGGGCAGCCCCGCTGCTCCTGCAGACGGGAGCGAGGAGCGGGCTGCACGAGGGTCAGGGCACCCCCGAGCACTGCGGTGCCAAGGCCCCTCACGTCCCTGCGCTGGTGCTGCCCAAGCTCATCCCCTTGCCTAGCTGACACAGACAATTTTATTTACAGAAAAGTCAATCAAACATGAGAAAATAAAATGTTGCATCTTCTCACGCTGTGCTAACTGGTACTGAAGCCAATCTACGGTGATGATCCTTCCAGAACATTTTCTGCTTTTCTCCACCACTTACCCTCGAAACAGCCGGGGCACAAAGCTCCGTGGGGGAATGAGTTACATTAACTGAATCACATAAGCGACCAAATATTTACTGGTATGCCACAGACCCACAAAATGTGGGGCCAAACAACCATCTGGCACGAGTCTCTCCACGGTTCTTCCTAAGGACCGAGCTATATTTTGAGGAGTATTAATTGTCCCTATGTTTTTTGAAACAAAAGTGGAAGAACTCATCTAACAGAGTGAATACAACTACAGAGTGAATGCAACTACAGCGCATGGACGGAAGGCGAAAAGCACACGTACCACGGGCTGCAACGGGGCACCAGGCATCATGGCGTTGGCAAGCTGCATCTGCTGGGCCAGCATGGCCATGTTCTTCTGCTGAATCAGGTTATTGCGGCCATTGATCTCCAGCTGCGTTTTTAAGTGTGGCGGTGGGTGAAGGTATTTGCAGTTTTCCCTTGAACATCGACCCTGGAGAAGAGAATTGACACACGTTACAGACCCAGGAGGAGAGCGCCCGGCTGCCCTCTAGGTTATCCCATACCGACCAGACCGACCGGTCCCAGCTGCTTGCTTGGCCTTTCTGCGCGGTGTATTGCTGCAGTACAGCTCTAAATAATACTGTTTCTTTTAAAAGTTGCTGAAGGTGAGGAAATATCAGTTGTTGTGGAAGTACAGCATGCCCGCGTTCTCGCCCAGTGAAAGCACCAGCGCTGTGGTTTCACTAGACGCGGAATAAAGCATCTTTGATGAAAACTTCTTAGATGTGATGCATTTTTGTTGCAATTATGTAAAAACTGAGCAAGAAAATCAGAATTTCCTTGTTTCTAATTTTTTCATTAAATTCAGCTGTGGTAAACAACAAGTTTCAGGCACTAATTTTATTTGGATGAAAGGATATTTATCAATTTGACAACCATTCACATCAAGAAATTAAAATAATACAGACGCTTTACACACTAATTGTTCTTTAAAATTCTAACAATGGAGCCTATACTTTCACTAAAGGGATGATAAAAATAAAAAAACTAAAAAGGAGAATTGAATCCTTTTCTGGAAAAAAAAGAGGTTTCTTAAATTACACTTTTTTTCCTTTACTCATTCATCTTTGAAATAAATCCAACCAGGAACAATGACAAGGCAAAAGACAGCTTTAATTTCAGTAAGAAGCCGTTTTCATCAGGAAACAAATTAATTCAATATAGTTTGACCTTATACTGCAATTTTGCTCAGAAAGTTAAAATGTATTCTTGTTATAAGATCTGCCAGAAATCTAATTTCCACGATGATTTTTGTCTCCCCTTAAGGCTGGGATAAACGGTTTGCTGCTGCTTCCCTCCCAATTCGTCTCTCCTGCTGGCAGTCCAAAGCTCTTAAAACTCATTTTCAGTTAATTCGGCCGAGCTCCGACTGATCCTCGCGCAGGTACCTGACAAGGGAACAGGATGCAAAGCTTTGTGGACACCTCTAGGCTCCAGAGCTCCCGCGTGCCTTCGCTCCCAGGACGGAGGGTGCGACGGGCTGAAGCACCACCGAAATCACCGACAAGAAAACCTCCCCAGTAACGCCGCTGGGAATGCTGGAAAGCAATCCAGACAGGGGCCAGATAATGCACACGAGCTAAAAGCCCAACATCCCTACTACAGATAAGACGGGGAAAAAAACCATGTGCAGCCTGAGAAAATATTTGTACAGGGGAATGGAGTTTCCTACGGCAAACAAGGATCAGGGTGCTCCGGCAACAGGCACTAAATGTTCACAAGGAGAAAAGACAAATGGATGGGGACAGCAGGAACCGGTGACCGCAGAGTGTGAATTTTACACACACGTGTGCACACACACACACACAGTCTCTGCTGGTTGCTGTTCCCCTCGGGAGCTCCCCAGGACCCTCCAGCACCGCACGGTGAGAGCGCGAGCAGCCGCCGGCGGGGTGTACCCCCCTGTCTGTGGGACCCACCGGCACCCGACAGCCCAGACCTGTGCGGGGCCAGCGCAGCCCGGGGTGGACTGGCCAAAGTGACATGTGGGACATCTCCCACCCGGCTCATCTGTATGCTTGGGGGAAGGCACTGCTCGAGCCTGGGAGGATGCTTGTGGACAACACGACCCTCAGGTCTCTCCCTTAGTGCCCCACTGACAGCACAGCTCAGTGTTTAAGCCATTCTGCACAAGTAAAGCAATCTCATTTCAGCACCCGCCGCCCCCCAGAGCATGTGACAACCGTATGGAACGGCAGGTAAAAGGCTTTGGAACAGCTTCACTGAGTCAGTTTTTCTCTTGATACTAAAACCACGTTAATTGTTGCTACCACTAAGTAACGCGGGGCAAACTCACCCATTCACTACCTGCCTGGAAGACGGTATCTCACACTGGCACGGTGTAAAAATCAGAATTAATTACTGCTAAATGAGTAACACGAAGCTACAACACGTGTTGCTGGAATCGGAGAGGAGCAATGAACAAACCCGATTCCAAACTGCAGATCAAACTCCATGTCCTTATTTCAGCGGTGGGGTTTGGGCTGCTCCACACCTCTCCAGAGCGGGTGCGAAGCCTCGCAGTACGTGCTGCAGATGGTGACTGCTTCATGTGCTTCACAGCCCCAAACACCCCGAGGCCAGAAAAAACCATTCCAGAGAGCTAACACAAGGTCCTCTGGCTCCTGGGAAACAAGGAGCCGCCTCTATTCTTTCCTCATCAAGGCCATCACTTCTGTTCACTTAGCAGCTGGTCATTAAGGAAGAAAATTTCCTCTGAGTTAAAGACTAGAAGCTTAGTTATCATCAGCTACTATCAAAAACTCCACATCTTTCTTGTCGGTATGTTGCTGCTAGTGCAGCATTTTAAATTTCAAACTCTTAATTTTCAGATCCTAACAGATTTTCCAAAAGAAATGCAGATGTCTCTGTCTGGGCAATGGCTTTCTTGCCCTACTTACAGTCCATGGACCTTCAGAAATGGTCCACAGAGCGCCCAGGAGTTGGAAAGCGCAGGGTGAAAACCACCGTCAAGAACACGGACTGCACCCATCTCCCCAACAGCGTGAGCACGTAGCTTCTTCATCACCTTTTCACTAGACTCTGGTAACTTCAGTCAACAAAGCTTAAGGCAGATTTTCACCCCTCTGAACCTCTTCTGAACCCTTTGCTCTTTTCTCAGTCATCAGACAATGAATGCTGTAAGCGAGCGCACCCAGAGAAGAGGAAGCTGAGCACGCTGGCAGCACCCTGAGCTGCTGCACGGCATGCCGGCAGGGCTTTACCGGAATCCTGCTGGACTGAAACTTGGTAAAAATGCTCCTGAGGCTCCTCGGGCATGAGGAGATCCCACTCCCGGCAGCAGCGTCAGCGCACCCTGCTCCCAAACACACCCCGCAGAGCCAGGGGGAGGAAGAGGAGGAGGAGGAGGAAGAGGAGGAGGAGGAGGAGAAGGAGGAGAAGAGGAGGAGGAGGATGAGCTCAGCCGTCAGCCGGGCCCTCGCGGCCTCCCAGCAGGAATGCCGGAGCGGGAGGACACGCGGGTGCTCTCACATGATGTTTTTCTCCAGCTATCGTATCAACAAGGCTCAGGCAGAGCGCCCGGGCTGGACCCAACAGCCTGACTGTCATTAATTAGGGCAGCGCGATGTCTGCGGTATTTTAAGCTGTCTAGCCTTGGCAAAGCCCTGTGACGGGGACGGGGACAGGGAGAAGCAGGTGGCACTTGCCCGCCCAGGGACCCGTGTGGGCCCCCGGAGGTGTCTCCCCCCCAGGCGTGGGTCTGGCCCCAGCTGCCCTGCCCGGGGGGCCGGAGGGGTGAGGGTGGTGACACCTCCCGCCTGGTGTCCCCACGTTAAACACTGACAGGTCGCTGGCCGAGCACATGGAAGACACACGCTGAGCCGGGGGAGACTGGGGGGGACTCAGCCGCTCCCTCAGCACCGTTTGGGGAGGCAGGAGGGATGGGGCTGGGGGGCCACGGCCCCAACGTCACCCCGGGGGCTCTGTCCGTCCGTCTGCCCCCGTTGCCTGCTGGCTCTAGCCCTCCTCCGAACACTGGCGTGGGTTCAAGGCTGTGCAGACCTGCATGGAAACCAGCAAACACGCCTTTCTGAGCCTTGCACGGCCCCCTAAGGAATAAAAAAATAAACCCCAAAACATACAGAGTGCTGAATACCTTAAAAAAATCCATTATTGCTGATCTCAATTCTTTGCTATGAGCTACCTACCAAACCCCGACATTTTCGTGACGATTACTGTGTTTTTGTAAAAGCTGCTGTTGTGCTGAGGAGTTCTCAGCTGGAAACGGGAATTAATAAAAGTGTGTCCGTAGGAAAATATCTCCCTTGTTTATTTGTTGACAGAAAACGCCTGTTTTCTTTATGTTTTCTATTTCTCTCCCTGGACAGGTGGCACAGCAGCGCTGCCCCAGCACGTGTCCTGCCCTCTCGGATCCCAGCAGCGCTGGGCTTCGTACCCGGGAACCCACCGCGACCCGGCAGGGACAGGGGCAAGGGGGAACCTCTCTGTGGTGTGTCAGGGCTTCCCAGCCACAGGGAAATGTGTCTTTATTACTGTATTTCTCAAATTCTCCTACAGAAAAAGCCATTGCTCATTGGGGCAGACACAGCTTAGACGAGCAGATTTCTGCCTGAATTCTCCGTAAGGGACCAGGAGGGAGTGTCACCCTGTTAGCAAACAGCAGCTCCTGCACTTGTCAGTGTCATCTGAAACACGGCGGTGAGTGTGCGTTTGCTTCAGCTCTCCTTCCAGAAGGAAATCTTTCAAACTCATGCTGGGTCTTAATTTTTCTCTTGGTTTTTGGCAGATGTATTTCCCACTCTGCACGCTCCACGCTCCCTGCTCCAAACCCCTGTAACGAACACCCCGCGGTGCTGACGGGAGCAGGACGCCCCGGGTGTGCCTGACGCCAGCGCTGTCCGCTCTCCCGCAACGCCTCCTCGGGGTCAGTGACAGTCTGGTGACGGGGGTCAGCTAGGGACCTCTTCTCCCCAGTGCCCTCAGGGTACCCCACAGACCCCCGCAGCGTCTCCCAGCTCCGCAATTTGGTTTCATTCCCCGCAAAGCAGGAGGCGTGTGGGTATCTGCTGAATTGTGGAAGAGAAAACATGCGAAACTCAAACAAAAAAACGAACGACAGTCAACCCTGTCTTGGAAAGAATCACCCCCAAAATTCTGCATTCTGAAAACAGAGGGCAGGCTTTTGTACAAGACCTGGATGTCCTGACAGATGTGTTGGGCTCTGATGTGACACGCAGATGCTATGAGGGAGAACCGAGGCCGTTTCCGCGAGGTCACTGCCACGCTCTCCTCTACACCACCATTCTGCAAAGTGCAGCAGCACGTCCTGTTTTCCAGATCCCACGCTAGATGTTATAGGTACAACAGCAATTCTCGCTCTCCAAATATCATTTCCTTCCAGAAAACACCCTGGTTGCACGGTTAATAATGAAAAAGTATTCTGGGGACTCCCTGCCGAGACTGCAAGCTCCCCTAGCCACTGCAGTCACAGCTTAGGCCATACGGGCACTAACATTTTCTACTTTTTCCTTGAGGGAATATGTAATGGAAATACCAGCTGAAGTCAATAACTAATTAACAAGAAGATAATTGGAGCTTAGCGTGTTGCAGAGCCCTCTGTAGGAGTGCACGGCCACCCGGCAGAGAAGCGTGACCCCCCGCCAGCCCCGAGGCACCACGACAGCCCCAACACAGCCCCAGCACAGCCCAAATCCTCCGTGCCCTGCAAACACCCTCCCAAGGGCCAGACGTGAGCCTTGCCCTCGCCCGCCGGAGCAGCAGAGACCACGGCAGCAACCTGACCGCTGACACGGGGGGTTTACAAACTAACGGCACCCGAGTCGCTCTTGGGTCCCACCAGGCAATCTGCAGAGAAGATCCTGGGGTGGCAGCGTGTCCAGCTCCTGCACCGTGACCCCGGTGTCCCCGGCACGCCGCGGCTGGTTTGTACCCCTGCTCCGGTAGGGTGTACCCCCAGCCTCGGGCACGCTCAGGCCACAGCACACATGCTTTGTGCGAGTATCTGCACCGGGGTGCGAAATGCAGGTCCCTGAGTAGTCTGAGTTTGAGGAGTTGCTGTTAGGCCTCCAAAGCTGTTTTAAGAACTTGCAAACATCTACGGCTTTCAGTGCCAGCATAAGCTTCAAACCAACTCGAATTCAGAATAATCACTTTCCAATACCTTTTGTCAGAAACACGGTCTGATCTGCCACGCAAAGGAAGAACGGCAAACTCATCACCCTGGTGGACTTGGCTCCAGCCTAAAGCTTTCTTGGAAAGCACAGCCTGGTGACGCAATAAATAAGGTTTAATTAGCAAACTGCTCTCATGAGGTCATTACTCCTCCGGACACAACCCATCAGAACCCCACGGCGCCTGTGCACGGGACCTGCAGGATCTCAGAGCAGCCCCCGCGCAGGGGATTGCCAAAGCCCAGACACCCTGTCCTCCGAAACTCCTGTGCAGGAACGGGAGGTTTAGCACATCGCGGCCTCGCGGGGCGCAGGAAGGCAGGGAGGACCCAGAGCACCCCGCCGTGCCGTCACCCAGTGGGACACCCAACACGAACCCGCCCCTCCAGAGAAGTGACATTGCATTTGCATTTGTACTGGCAATGTCAGTGGCAATGAGACAGGCTGCCAGTGCTGGACCGGCTGCCGTTTTGGAGAGGGGCGTCCTTTGCAGGAGAGCTGATTTGGGAGGACCAGCAAACATCAGGCTGGGCACAGCCAGAGCAGCACACAGAAGAATTTTGCATGGTAGAGAATAAATAAAGATCCCAGCTACTGCTGCCACTGGATAAACAGCGCAGAGCGCACTGAGCACAGCGATCCTGCTGTCGCTGTTTAAGGTTATCCTGCAGCAGCACAAAACCAGAAAAAAACAAACAGACCCAGCAGCCGGTGCGTGCCACTGACTCTGCACGTCCCCGGCGCAGCACCGACTCCACACGGAGCTCTGCTCTGTGCTGCTGGAGTCAGGTTAGCATCCATCGCCCTCCGCCTAGCTCCAGTACATACATCTCTACAGACAAGTTTCAAAAATGCAGTTGGTCTGGGAAAGTCTTAAAACTAAGCTGCGCCAGCCTGCTGGGTCTGTTTATTCAGGCTATTTTTATACCACTGCGGTAGCACAACCCCAGTTACCGAGCACTTGCTACACCACTGTCCACGGGTAGAACCACCGCTCGCAACAGCAAATGGGAGAGCTGCTTGGTTTTCATCAATTCACCAACACCGTGCCATGAAAGCATCACCACAGGAGTCCAGGGGCAGAGGAAAACCAAGAGCACCGACATGCTACTCCCTGCATGCACAGACGTTACTGGAATAAACCCCGTGCTCCTTCCCCGAGGTCCCCAGAATAAACCCTGGCTCTTCCCTGAGGTCCCCGGAATAAACCCCGTGCTCCTTCCCTGAGGTCCCCGGAATAAACCCCGTGCTCCTTCCCTGAGGTCCCCAGAATAAACCCCGTGCTCCTTCCCTGAGGTCCCCAGAATAAACCCCCTGCTCCTTCCCTGAGGTCCCCGGAATAAACCCCGTGCTCCTTCCCCGAGGTCCCCAGAATAAACCCTGGCTCTTCCCTGAGGTCCCCGGAATAAACCCCCTGCTCCTTCCCTGAGGTCCTCGGAATAAACCCTGTGCTCCCTCCCTGAGGTCCCCACGCTGGCCTCATCACCGCAGGAGAGGCACAACACCCAGCAAGCACAGCACGAGGAGGAGCACGGAGCCCTGTGTGACACGGTGGGGACACCGCCAGCCGCAGGTGCCGGGGTACCTTGTTTGACCCAGCCAGGGGCTGGCCGCTTGCTTCAGAGCCCAGACCCTCACCTGCATCCTGCAGGGACCACCGCTGCCTCCCCCGGATCCCCAAAAACAAACATTTTAAAAAGGGGCTTTTACCTGTAAACACAGCGCAGGCATGGGATTGATGTAACAACCTACGGGTGACTGCAATTGGAAATTTTAGCATACGCTGCTGCTCAGGCGTGGCACGGAGCCAAATTAATTCTCCAATTAAAAATTGTTGCTTGGCAACAGGGTTTGAGATGCTGGAGAGAAAAGCGGGGTGCCCGTGACGGCTGGCGGTGGGTGGGCAGGATGGGAGCTGCTCTGGGGTGCACAGCCCGAGCCAGTGTCGGACCCCTGCCTCGATGGAGGTGTCCATGGGGCACCTCGTGTGCAACAGGTAAAACCAACCCTCCAGCGGCACAGGGGAACACAACCTGCGGCACACACCCTGCTCCAGATCCTGCTCCTGCTTATTCCAAAGAAAAACTGGAGTGAAAGAAGTACCAGCCCTGCGGAGCTGCTCTGGGCTTTGAGCAAACGTGTTTTCTTCAGGCGGTGTTGTGAAACGATGTTAAATGTGTGACCCTGCATGCAGCGCTGCCGGCACTGGCGCTGCCATTAAACCCCTGAGACAACCTCCGTGCCGCAGGGTGCAAAGAGCTTCTCAACACAGACTCTGCCAGGAGCAGGCTGGGATCTCTGCTGACACAACCTGCAGCATCACCATGGGCTCACCACGGCATTTCTGTGCCACTGGGGTTACCGTGTCCTGCTTTCCAAAATCAGATGTATAACCCCCTAATATTGAACAGGCTACTTCCTAGAAACACAATAAAAACCTTCCTGTGGCCAGCAGACACTCCTGACTCACTGCATGAACGTCTACCACCCCGTCGCTGTTGAACAGTAATTAACGACTTCCATAATTAAAGCAATCACTTTGGGGTGTTCCGAACGTGCCATGACACTGAGGATGCTCCGCTGACGTCTCCTCTCGGCCGGGGGCTCTGCCTGTTGCTGGCGGCTCCGCACCGGCGCTGCCGGTCCCTCTGGGCTGGGGGTACCGGAGGGTACCCGACGTACCCGGGCGAGCCAGAGCTCGCAAACCAGCCGCCACGCTGAACAGCGCAGCTGTAACAGATTAAGTATTTCTGATCCAAAACAAACAGGCAAACGCCTCCCTCTTTTCAGGAGTATAAATTCATTCCGACAGCAGAGAGCTCGGCGCATTAAAACCCAAGCAGGAAGACGGCTGTTACGTAAAATCTGAATATTGCCTGTAAATGGTAAAACTATTTATACTGATGCCCGTGTGTTTCACAGGAAAACATTTAACTACATTTAACTACATGTAAGCTACGGTTTGCTTCTTAAAAACAAACTGTTTGCACGTGCTTTGTTGTAGTAGCTGGCCTGCCAAGCGTACGTCCAGATAAACTTTTTAAATATTAAACAGAAAGAGTTACTGGACCTCTTTTACTGACTTGAAGCATACAAACTGCAGTCCCGGTGAGCCAACGGCTATGCTTACGGCTCCGAAGCCAGACAGGGACCCAGCGGCACGGCCACGGTCACCGAGGCACCACACAACGTTGATGTACAGCCCTTGTGAGACCCGGCCAAGAGCCATACACGAGGGTACGGGCATCCTTCACCCGGCCACGTCCCGGGGGTCCCTGCAGGGGCTGAGCCACACAAACCCGCCGCTTACTGAACACTAACGAGGTGTGCTTCCTCGTTAGCCGCTCACACGAGCCACGAGGGCACACAACTGCGTGAGTAAGCCCTTGCGGGGCCGGATTACCGCGGGGGTGCAGACCGTACCTGCGAGCAGCACTGCATCCCAGCCAGCACACGGGCTCTGGAACAAGAAGTACGCACTCACCCGTCCCGGGATGGAAACACCTTGCACAAACAATCCTGAGGATCTATCCTTAAAAACAATTGTTTTTTCTATTTTTTAAATTAGGCTGTTCAAAACTCGTTAAAATCCAGGCAGTCGGCCCTGCCACCGGTGCCCCCGATCCCCGTGCAGCCCCTGGCAGCGCTGGCCCGCGGCACACACCGCTCCTGACTTCAAACCGGCGACTTTCCCAGCAGTGGAGAGACGGGGGACGCAGGGCTCCAGCCCAAAGTCCGATGCAGCACCTCAAACAGGAGCTGCCTGCAGCCCCGCTGGTTCCCACCTCCTGCATGGTGGTGGTCCCACTCCGAGGGGGTACAGAGGGATGCTGGTTTTGGAGCCGCTCCAGCAGTGCGTTACCGTGCCTGCTCCTCTGCAGCACGGCTCACTGGAGGAAAGCCTCCCAGCTCCACAGCACCAGCAGAAGGGTAATTGCCGAGATGGGATAATCAATGCTTTGTGCCCAAGTGAAAAAAAATTAAAATCATCTGTGCATGTCTGGTTTTGTATGTGGTTTCCATGCGTAAAATGAAAATACAGCACAGCAAAACCCAGAAGGCTCTTGTTTCTATGTATGAGAACCACATTCCTGGCACCAGCCTGGTTGGACTACACCATCGGCAAGTGTGCCGGTGCCATGCAGAGACCTGCGGCACGGTGCTGTCCACGCAGGGACCCGCGGCACGGTGCTGAGCTGGTGCCATGCAGAGACCTGCGGCACGGTGCTGAGCCGGTGTGGCCACGCAGGGACCCGCGGCACGGTGCTGAGCTGGTGCCATGCAGAGACCTGCGGCACGGTGCCGAGCCGGTGTGGCCACGCAGGGACCCGCAGCACGGTGCTGAGCTGGTGCCACGCAGGGACCCGCGGCACGGTGCTGAGCTGGAGCCACGCAGGGACCCGCGGCATGGTGCTGAGCTGGTGCAGCCACACAGAGACCCACCGAAACAAGCCTGTGGTGCACAGCCAACCCCAGTACAGTCCCAGGGCACTGCTGCTGCCAGCTGGGGAGCAAACCACATCCGACTGCCCCACCTCATCCCAGCAACTCATCAGCCAAAATAACAGACATTTGTAAACTATGAACTTTATATTGCTTAAGTTAATCAGAAGCAGAGAAAAGAAACAACTAGAGAGTCCCACTGCAAGGTGCCACTCACATGCCTGCTCCCCTTCCTACAGCATTTTTGCTTCATTAATATTCCTACAAACTTCAGCTTGTTTTTACACTTGCGTTACGTATGCAGTTAGATTACATGTCACTGTTTAATAATAATACAAATAACAATAATAATAAACAGGATAACGACTTCCTTAGCATCTACACAAATCAACCTCTTCAGAACACCGATGCGTTACAGCCCACACATTTCCCTCCCATGTCGCTGCCCCGTACAAGCACTCCAGGAGCTGTCACGGGTCCCGCTGGGGGCGAGGACAGTGTCACTGCTGGAATTCAGGCAGGCAGGAACAGAAAAATAAGCAATAAAAAATCTGTACCCTGTCTCTCCCTCACCGTTTCGCAGCACTCCTACAAACCAGTGCCTGACCCACCGCTTGATCATTTCTGGGAAGAGCCCCCAGCCCCAGCTGCCACCAGCCCCATGGAGGTGCGGGGGGTTTGGGGACACACACTTCTTGCAGCACAGAAGATGAACAAATGGCGAGCAGCACCCCACGGCAACAGCCCCGTGCTGCCCCACGTCGCCCAGCACAGATTTCTGTCAGCACTGACACTAATGGAGTTCTCATGGGGAACACATTCTTAATGAATAGCAACAATAACAGGATAAAAATCATCCGGATAACTTTCCAGAGCCTTCAGTTCAGCTTGAAGATGTCTCCCCTTAAGGCTTTCTGCCGGACTGCAAGAGCTGCCAAGTGCTAGCAAAGAAAAGCAGAAAGTATTTTTAACAACAAAAAACCGCCCTGGGTTTTATTAGGCAGCTGAAATAGACATTTACTCAGCCCTTAAATACGAGTTTCGGGGAGCGGATGTGTAGTGGCAAGCATGACAGTGTGACAAGGCAGTGATGGTGACACCAGTCCAGTGACACCAGCCCAGTGACGGTGACACCAGCCCAGTGACGGCACACACACCGCACCACCGACACTTCTTGCTCATGTTTCGACCAATCTCCTCTACAAAGCCCCAAACCAGCCAATTCACAGCATCAACGAGACTCCACATAATCTTGCTTTTACCACTCTTTACCCTCCTCCATTCCCTCCACCTTGAACGCTCTAGTGCTCAAGTCCCCCCAGGGCTGGAGTTTCCCTGGCAGCCCCAGGCAGGCTCCCGAGCACCCCAGGGACCACCCCATCCCCACCCCATCCCCACCTGGCTCTGGGCACTGCCACAGCAAACCCGGGGCAAGTAAACGCAGCTAATTCATTTCTGGCTACAAACTTATTTATTAAACTTACTAAAGGTCCTGCAGCAGAAAGCAAGCCAATAATTCCTGCTTTTAAAGCACTGTAAAGATTGAGCAGATACATGGAGTCCATTTGGTTAAGTCCTGTTTCCAGGAATACCAGTGAAATCTCGTCCACAATCTGGAAAAGAGTTTAACTTTGGTTTGGAGCTGTTTCCAGCTTGGTTTAAACGTTTCTCCAAGACCTTAAGCCGGGGCCATCCTGCTTCCCCCCACATCCGTCCCTCCACTAGGGTCCACCCTCCAGGCTGGCACCCCGCTCTGCAGGAGCCCCCGCAGCCGAACCAGAGCCCCTCCTGGCACAGAGCTGCCTTCCTCAGGGCTGAGGAGGAGGAGGAGGGAGCCAGGGGAGCGTGCCCAGGGTGCGGGGCTGCCACCACCACCTCCTCACCCCCCAGCTCAGCGCCTGCACGCGCTCCTTCCAGCCTCACAACGGTCACGGCCGCTGCAGGGGACGCTGCACTCGTCCCCGATACGCCAGCTGCAATGTGTGCGCTGTGCTGCAGCTACGGCCACGCATCGTCTGGATGTTTCAGCTAAATCAAGGCATCAGCACTGAGCAGAATTCATTCCAAATATGCTTCATTGATTTATGTCTTTATCATATACTTCTTTCTATGCTTTTGCAGCTATTACTGCAGAAAGAAGGGGAAAAAATAATAAGAGAGGCCTTTTCCAGTTATTCCTGGTCACTCTGGGAGCTCTTTGCCAAAACCTGCACCACCAGAATAGGTACAAACCAAGTATTTCCCAACTCAGCCCCACAGACAGAGACGGGACCTAACAGGAGCCGGCGGCCACCACTGCGGCAGCGCCCGGGACGTGCCTGGGTGCCCCGACAGCCCCCGTGTCACCGCTCGGGCTGCACCGCGCTCTGCTTCCCACTGGGATGGTACCGGCGATCCCTGCCTCCCGCAGGCACCTCCTCTGCCTTTGCAAAAGGAGAAATCCGACTCCTTTGAATTTGCTAAGACACTTTGTCTCACTTTTTTGGCATGGCGTGATCTTGGTTATAATAATTGAATTGATTCGGCCACAAGTTTTATACTTCTTAATTATCTTTGTGCATCTCTTCATGTCCAGCGTGGCCATAAAACACACTGCAGTGACCACTCAGTGACGTCTTTGTGCGTG
Source organism: Pterocles orientalis (assembly GCA_011057875.1). Classification (NCBI taxonomy): domain Eukaryota; kingdom Metazoa; phylum Chordata; class Aves; order Pterocliformes; family Pteroclidae; genus Pterocles; species Pterocles orientalis. The sequence continues at coordinate 149,221 of WKFP01014603.1, read as the reverse complement.
CACCTTGGAGATGAAAGTCTCAAACCCTACAATTTATCACTTCGGCTTATATTGCTGATGGCACCGGTACGGGAAGAAACGCAAAGGAGCCATCGTGTTGCCATGAAATCCAACAGGCTTAAAAAAAACAGCGAGGAAAAAGAAAACAGTAAGCAGACTCCAAGCACGAACCCAGAAGGAAAGAAAACAGCACAGTGGTGAAACCTGCCTTGCTGTTTCTGGAGCCTGCCAGGAGCTCCCCAGGCTTTGCTGGGAGGACTGGACACTCCCGCCAGCCCACGCTGGGGACAGAGGCAGGGGACACACTGTGGGACTCGCCGAGCCTCTGCCCCAGCCAGCAGGACGGGATGGATGCACCTCCTGCTCCAAACTCTCGCCTGGTCACCAGCAGCAACTCACACCGCACACCCCGAGCAGGAGGCGGTGGGGGAAACCAGGGGAAGCGCAGAATGATCCCCAGCTCCAGGGAGAGCGGCACGGGGATGGAGACGGGGACTGGGATGCGGGTGGGGATGTTCACACCTGCAGTGCTCTGCTTTGCACCCTCCTCCTGCGCAGCACCTGCAACGGCCTCACCAAAGCGCCCGTCCCGCTCCCGCCGGTCCATAACCTCGGGGTGAGGCGGCTGCTGGAGGCTCTGCCAAACCATCCCGAATCGCTGCGTCATAACAGCCACCGGCAAATGCATCCATAGCTTATGGACATACAAAGATGTTTCTCATCCTTTATGCAATTTGGGATTGATATTCCTATTATTACAAATACTTGTCTATCCACAGGCATCTGCATCCACACATTCGATGTACCAGTTTATCAATATTTATCTTTACTCCGCCGCCACTCCCAGGACACACAGACTGTGCAGACTGACAGAGGGACACTGGATTTCCTCCCCAGTAACCCTCCCCTGCCCCCAGCCAGGGCTGTGCTGCAGGCCAGGAGGGAATCGCACTTTCCCAGGGCTACACAGGAAAACCAAATCCCCCCGCCCCGAGCCGGTTATCTCCCAGGGGCTGCGCAGGGATAACGACAGTATTAGAAACTCCAAGACATTTCTCGCACGAGTTCAGAAACTGCTCTCTCTAAACTCCTAAAGCCACAAAATCCTGTTAGAGCAATCTCTAGTAATCCGTATGATCCTTACTCAAGCATGTAATAACTTAAGAGCAAAATGAACGACTTTATGTCAAGATCTAGGAAAACACACGCACGGTTTAATCTATTTCTCGTTACAGCTTCACGCGGTGCCAGCCAGCAAGCGGCTGTGAACAACGCGGCGCTGCACAAAGCCCGGCCAGCTGCAGGTACCGAGGATTACTTTTATCAACGTTCACGGTGTATAACCTCCCTGAGAACGACTCCGTCCGAAAAACAGTCCCTTTGCCGCCCAGCCTCTGCGCTCAGGATCTCGGCAGTTCCGAGTACATGACCATCACGAGCAGTAAGCCGAAGATCCATCGGGTTCCACTGCAACTGTTTAATGGATGTACTGCAGCATAATTAATATTTCATAATATTTTCAGGCTTCCGACTTGTTTTGGTGTGGTACGAGGGAAGCAGGCACGCTGTCCAGCCCGGGGGACCAAACAAAAGGACACAGCCCTTGTTCAGCAGAGCTCCTGCAACAGGTCAGTGCCTTTTACAGCAAATTTTAAAAGGCAATACCACACGAGGGATGACACCAGGTGTGTTATCATATACTTTTTACATAGTTGACGTATTTAAAATTGTTTAGAAGCCCCCCCGGCTGTCTGCAGCAGTGTTCCCACCGCCCCAGCCCCGTCGCTGTTGCCCAGGGCGTTCCCTCTGCGCTGCCTGCAGCACCTGCCCACACGCTCCTGCGGTCCCGCTGACACAGGTTTGGTCTTCCTATTAGATACCAACCCTACTAGATATCAACCCGTGCAATATATGCACGTGTAAAATAAAAAAAAAACAAAAACAAACAACAGCTGTAACTATTTTCATCTGTTTTTGCAGTGCACTGGCATTTTAAGCCTCTTCCACCCGGTGAGCCAGGGGAGGTGGTTGGCATGGTGATGTGAATGGGATAATTAGTGTCCTACCCAAGCACGAATACACAGGAGAAATCTCCATTACAGGTGCTATGTTTAAAACTGAATTGCTATAGTTTAAAAATAAAATCTTGCTTTTGTGATTTCCAAAGAGAGAAATTGGCATCACCTGTTGCTTGCATCTGCAAACAGACAGCAAGCTGGGGCCAAACACAGCGAGCCCGGAGCGAGCGCTACTCAATCATTTCCCCGAGAAAGGAGACACTGGGACTCATTTAAAAACAAAGATAAACCCAAGAGTCGATAACAGGCTGCTACCAGGCTCAAACCAGACACGCGTGGAGCTGCATTCAGAGAAGGGAAGCCTCAGTGCAGGCGTTCAGGGTATAACCACGAAGATGCTGCACAGGGGAGCTGGACCGAGACAGCCCAACGGTGACAAAAAGGACGTTCCCCAGCCTCGCCCTCCTGTACTGAAGGAATCCCACCAGTTCGGTTTGGATGTCCAAAACCTTCATTGCCATAAACCTCTTCTGTGACACCCTACAACCCTCAGACTTATTCTGAAAGCTCGTTCTGTACTTACTCGTTAAGAGGAGTGATTCCCACAAACTCACGCAGCATTACCCGCGCACACGACTTTCCCTAGTATATTTTTGCAGCAGTGGTGTTCAGTTCCTCCTGAGACCTGCTTGTGCCGGGTCCCCTGCAGGGCTAGGTTCTAAGCAAATCTGCATATTGCATTCTGCAGGTAGTGAAACCTGGGCTCCCTCCCGATCAATAACTTGGCAGCCGAGGGCTGAAGCGGCAGGTGAAACGAGGACACAGACTGCAATGCTCTGCCGTGCCGCCTGCCAACGCCACGCAGCCTCTTCTCGCATTTACAGCTAAGGTCATTGCTGAATAACAAAAAAATTAACGTCATGTCAATAAATTGTTCTCCGCTTTCCAACAGTACACCAACGGCCCTCCTTCAGCAATCTGAAGGTCACTTGCTGTCACTTTTTGTCTGGATTTTTACTGAAGGGAGGATGATTTAAAAGCACTGGTGAAAACTGCAGCCCCGCACCACCAACGCTGGAATCACTGCTGGAATCACAACCTGAAAATGCCAACACATTGACACGTCTGGGGTTTGTTCTTGACGTGGTTTACGTAACATTCACACGTTTCTCTATTTTCTTCCCTTGCAAATGGAGTTTTCAGACCTTCTGCAGCAGAACCACCCCAACGCAGCCCGGGCTGCCTCACCGCCGCACACCCTCTGCCTCCAGCCTGCAAAGCCAGAGGTGAACGGATCCCCCAAAGGGTTAATGGGAGGCTGGAAACACCAGACCTGGGGTTCCTGCCCCAAACCCTGCGGGGGACCTGCTCTAACACCTCTTTAGTGACAGGAGAGACCCACTGACTTGGGATGAACCAAAGGGCACCGGGCAAGGTCAGGTCCCCTCTGGGGATGCCGTCAGCCCCCGAGTGAACTGAAATCCCGGGAGCTGCCGGCTGGCCGTGCTGCAGGAGACAACGCTTGGCAAGGCTCACCCCTCCTGCTGGCCTCCCTCCTCTGGAAGGGACCACGCTGGCTACGGGCTCATTTCAGCTGATTCTGGTATCTCAAAGCTGTGCTGAGAAATCATCTCACGTGACAGTCAAATGCTGAAAACTTGTATGCCAAATTTTGAACATCTCAGTGGTCACTTCCACCACTAAGAGGCAGATGAGATCTCAGCTGGAGGACCAGCAGAATGGAGGAGATGCTCGAGCGTGCACCACCAGCGAGGAGCGAAACGGTGCCTTCTCCCTGCTGATGCGATCGATCTTGGGGGAGAGGACTGGACTCTGGGGAAGGGGAAAAGACAGAACGTGGAATCTGCCAGGTCTTGAAGCACTCGTTAAAACATGAAAATCATATTCAGATAAATAAAGCATTTCCCTGAAACCAAGGTCAATCAGTCAAAACGGGAACCGTTCTGCGAATCAATACCAAAGCCCAGAGAAATGATGTTAAATGCACCCACAGAGCTCTGCTCCGAGATGCATCCACTGACCTCTGCTCCGTTCAAACACAGAAAGAAGACAGCGAACCTCCACCAAGCAACACCAAGCACGGGCTCTAACAAATCTTCGCACAAGTAACCAAGAGCAGGTTAGCGGCACTTTGGGAAGCAACCACAATTTTCACCCGGAAAAGTGAACAGTTACTTTCTCAGCGCTAAAAACATTTTCCCAAAAGTTTGCAAAGGATAACGACTTTGAACCAGCAGAGTGAGAACCGGTCTTGGATCTCTTTGCCACACCGAAACCTCCGCTGAGCAACGCGCTCTGCCTCTCCGTGCAGTTCTGTAAGAGCTGGCTGGCGTTTTCAGTCCAACCCGAGAAAATAAACCCAGCACATTTCGCTTCCCAGGAAAACCCACTGACTGCAGGGCACGGCTGCCCATGGCACGTCGCTGACAGGAGGCTCGGAGAAGTGACCTGATTTTCAGGAATGCAAACAGCTCTCCAGTCCATAAGCCTGACACATTTTATAATACAGTAAACTGTCCTAGGTGGGAGCACATCGCTTCAATAACATCCAAACCTTTCTACTTGATTACGGCACGTACCTGGTACTGCCAAAATAAACGGAGAGCAGCAGTGGAGGGGAAGGGGAGAGATGTCGGGGAAGGGCGACAGAGACTCCCCTGGGCACCACAGCAAATAGCGGCATTTGTACAGCTGCAGGGACACCCGCCTGGCACTGCTCGGGCACAGGGATGCGACAGCAGAGGACAGGCTGCTTTTGGCAGCCAACAACGATTTCTGCCTTCAGCAACCAAAACTTAACACTGCTGGCCCTTTTTGTGCTGTTTGCTTACACAGTAACCAAATTAAGGCCATTCAGCCTACTCAGTAATAAAAAAAAAGAAGAGAGAGACTGCAACAACACACCCAGCCACACAGGAAAGGCCTGTGCAGGAGGCACGGCTCGCATTACCCCTAACTGCGCTGGATTTCAAACCCGTTCAGTCTGATGCCACCACACCACAGAACACTAAGCCTGGAGATGTCATCTCCAAGGGGGCTCCGAGGTTCGCGAGGATGCTGGAGCTGATGGATCACTAATGTCCATGCCAGTGGGCAAAAACTGGACATTGCAACCCTTAGAATAACGGCACGAGGTCCCCCGTGCAAAGCCCAGGGATGTGCTCCCCCACGGCACACGGTCCTGCTGCTCTGCCTCCGAAGGACACCGTCATTGCCGCCAGGACCACGCGGTGTCTGAGGCACAGCCGCTCAGGTGACCCCGGTTCTGGCACCCCCGTACGCCCCTCAGCCCAGCGGGCACAGACTGTTGGTGCCCACAGAAAGGTACCTGCGGTGGCAGGTACACGTACGGTGACAGAACAGGTATTTAACTGCATCCCTGGGGTGGGCACAAGAAGAATCCGGAGCGAACAGTTGGCCTGCAGATCCAACCAAGCCAAGAAATGTCAGCATCTGATTATTATTTATTGCACTGATGGAGCCGGCGCTGCCAGAAGCTGCTGTAAGCAGAAGTCCTCTAAACAAAGCGGTAATTAGTGGGCAATCACGCACCTGCGCAGCACAAGGCCAGCTGCCCGAGGGTCAGTGTGCGATGCAGCTCCTCGCCACATCTCCCCACGCTGCCCGTGCTGCAGCCCAACAACCACAAAGTTTCCCACAGCTTGACATTACCGCATTTAACGAGTCGTCGGTGGCAACGAAATTTTGCGAGACTTAATCAGTAGTTCAACAGGAATTAATGAACCCAGCAGCGTGAACCTGTGAGCAAAGACAACGCACGGACCTCCAGCCTCAAAGCACCCACAGACCAGCAGCCACCCCCAAAACCCTGCTGCCACCCGCCCAGGGGCACAGCCACGGCCCCACGCCTTTGCTCTCAACTTCTGTCGGCTGGCAACTAAATACCCCCGTCCCTTTGAAATTCTTAATTCTGTCTTTTTTTTTGAAGTGAAAATCAAAGAACAATCATTAAAAGGAAGATTAGGCTGGCAGAAAATGAGACTTGCATTTTTCCTTCAATGTGCAAGACAGGACAAACACTGCTCTGCTCTCCTTCCCCTCCACTGCATCATAATTACAACCAATAAAGTCGTCAGCTCTGGCCCTAGCTGAACTTTATATTCCACCAAACAGTGAAGTCTGTCTCCTAGAGTTAGGCTGATTACTAGAAATCATACATAAGAGTAAGTTTTATGCAGAGGAATAGCAAACACCCTTCAAAAGGAAAGAGGGGAAGGGCAGGCTACACGGCACACATCTCCTGAGGACAATTATCCGAGCGAAAAAAAAAATAAATGAGAGGCAAGGGATGGGTCCTGCTGGTCCTCACAGCTCCTTCTCACCCTCCTTGCTGTCCACTGGGTGTGGAAAGAAAGGAGGTGTTTGAAGAGCAGAGGATTGGGCGGAAAAGAGAGAGCACACATGAAATTTGTCAGACAGCAAGTACCGACACACCGGGGAGAGGCGGTAAATGGAGTTTTTAAAAAGAGACCTGGAGACCAGCTCCACGAAAAGTGACAGAAATAGCTGGTGACAGAAAGAGACGCCCTCAGGACAGGCAAATAAAGCTCTGGAAAACCACAAAAAAATCAGTGCCATGACAAAGGAAGGGATGGGAAATAAAAAATAAAATAGAAGCCATTTATTCTGATAGGTGAAGAGGAAAAAGCCCTGCAGAGAGCACACCAGCACAGGGCTCGTGGGTGGGAGGAGAGGAGAGGGGTGGAGCAGGAGGGCTGAAGAGGAGGAGAACAAAAGGCTTTGCAAGAGGAAGAGGGGAAAGGGCAGAGGCTCCAGCTCTGCCCCAGCAGTAAGAGCTCACCGCTCACTGCGTCCCTGCTCCCACGTGTCCTGACCGCAGCCACAGCCCCGCCAAACTCCCCACACTGCCCCATCGTCCCCAGGCCGGCGCTCATTAAATCCTCTCTGCTCGTTAACATCCCCTCATGACCGCTGTTCCTTACCTTCACCGGAGAGCAGAGGCTTCCTCTCAGCCTTGGCTGCTCTCGTGGGGAAAAGCCCCAGCAGTGGGTAGGGAGAAAGCCCACAGCAACGGGCAGTGCTCTGGGACGTGGGCATCGCTCACCACCACCAACCCCACGGGAACGGGTACCGTTCCGTGTAATCTGGTAACTGACAGAATTCTGCACATGCAAATTAAAACTATTAAAATTAATACTGTTTACATTGCTACAGCACCATCAAAAAGAAAAGAAAAACAAAAAAAGAGGGAGATGCTCTCCCCGCCTGCTGTCTTCCGTGGGTGAGGAGTGTTTTAATTCTGCTAAGAGGAACTATTTCCATTCGGTGTTATTTAGCATGCCCAGTTTCTGATGGGCACTATTCATTTCCTACCAGCATTATCCCTATTAACATTCATAAAATGTTTCTCTGAAGGAAAGCAAAATTTTAAACTTGTCTGAAGAGAGCGCATCACCGCAGCGTCCTGCAGCACAGCCGGCAGGGGAGGTGGCAGTCACCTGTGCAAAGCAAGTTATCTCCTTCCATTTAACTGCGCCAGCAGCATTTCAGATACTACTAGTTAAAGAGTTTAGGTATAAATTTCAGAATTAATGATTCCCTGGGAGCAAACACCACCAGCACTGGACAAGCCTGCCTTGCTGCAGGACCCCCGGACCTGGCACTTGGATGCCCACTCCTCCGAGATGCAGCAGCATCGCCTGGCTGCCAGCAGCCCCTCCTGGGGCACCGACACCCCCCACGCCCCACTGGCCCCCATCCCACCTTGCGAAAAACAGGGGAAACGCCTCAAGTTGTTTCTAAACGCCCGAGATGTCTGAGTAAGCCCTCGGTGGCAGAGCAAGGCGAGGCCCTGACTGAGTTGCACATGGCCACCCCTAACACACAAAAATAACTTGTTTATTCCTCCTGATGAGTTATTTTTACACTGGCAGCTCTGGGCAGCCGTGGTGGTTTGCTGCCACTGGTCCCAGCGAAGGCACGCAGCCGGGGTCAGGCACACGAGCCCCGCAGGGCGACAGGTCGGGGACGTCCCTGTCCAGCCCAGCCATCCTGCCCAGGGGCACAGAGCTGTGCTGAGGGGTGGGAGAGGTCCTCGCACCCGAGAAACACCCTCAGCCAGTGCCCCCCCTGCCTGCTGAGCCGGGTGCCCGGGGAGAGCCACCCTCCACCCCGGCCAGCGCCCCGGGAGGAAAGGCTTCGCCCGAGCTGCTGCTGCTGCAGCAGGAACATTTGATTTCCAGGCGTCCGGAGGAAGGCCCTTCGGAATCCAAAGGCACCCAGGGTTCCCCGCCAGGCAGAACCAGTTCCTTCACACACACGAACAGCACTGATCAGCCCAGGATAGCTGAGGACAACGCCTCGACGCTCACCCTGGCTGCACCTCGACCATTGCTCAGGGCAGAACCCCAGCGCACCCTGCCCTCTGCAGACCCACCGCCGGCTCCCAGGGCACCCCCGGGGTAACCAGCTAAAGCTCTCCTGGAGTCGACTTCTCTTTATAAACACTGCTTCGGGTGGGTACAAGTTCAACGGAGTGAATGCGAACATCCGTAAGGGCTGCTAACAACACAGCGAGGCTGGGGAAAGGTACGCGGGAATACAACAGAGCCGGGCAGGACAGCGGCAGAGGAAGCTGCTGGCAAGTAAATATTGCTCAACACAACACCAGTATTGGGGAAAAACTGACAGAGTGGAATAACAGGAAGCTTAGTCACTTCTGGACAAAAAAAGCAAAGCGCATGAGAGGGGGGTGGGAGGGGAGCTGAGCGGCAGGCCGGAGCGGCGGGGATGGGAGGGCCGGGAGAGCGGTGCTCAGCTCGTGGGACAGGCAGGACGGGCAGGGGACACAGTCTGCCGCAGACACGGGACCGGCCGGAGGAGCAGGGCTGCCCTGCACAGGTCCCAGGCCAGGGTGACGGTCAGCCCTGCTGCAGCAAACCCTTCGCAAACACCGCAGGACCTGCTGCACGGGTGCCTCCAGCTCACGACCCGTGCTAACGACTGACCTTAAATTGTGACCCAGCTCAACCGCAGCCCCAGCTCCTCCTCCAGGTGAGAAAACAGCTGGGGAGGCCAAGGAGGGCTGAAACGCAGCGGTTAGAACTTAAGGATATATGTGACTTTGCACAATTACCGTTCTCATCCAAATCTGCCCCACAGCAGCTCCAGGACGTGAGACAAGGACCACCGAGGCAGCACGGGACACCCACCACCTTTCTCAGACAGCGACCGCCTGCTCCCATGGGGAACTCACGGAAACGGCGCTGGGGATGAGCAGTGGCTGCACGGAACCACGGCCAAGGACCAGGCGGGCAGACCATGGGCCATCTCACCAGGGTGTAACCCCCGGAACATTTTGCTGATGTGCAGAATTAGCACATTTCTGGCGGCTCTCAAGCAGTTCTGTATTCAGACCGTAAGGATACTTTGCAGAAGCCTCAGAAATGGGGTGAAAAGTTGAAAACACGATTAGATTTCCCACATGGAAACACACTCATGACCCCTAAAATAGGGTCCGCACTGCTCACTGATGAAGGATAACGGCACTGGATGGGGACTACGTTAGAAAGATACAAATCCAAAATTTTATTACATCATGGGGAGGGACATGCATAGCAAGAGAGAAAGACAAATTTAAAATAGAGGCTAGATAAAGAAAGCAACCAAATCACGCCAAAATGAAGACAAGCTGAAAGTTTTTTACCACTCAGGCAAAGGATGTAACGAACAAACGGTTCAGCAGCAGAGAAATAAAAAAAACTTAACCAACTTTACGGTTTCAAAATTACTACAATGAAGATCTGTCTACAAGTAATTCAGATTCCAGTGGCCAGGAGAAGCGAACCAACCGATACACTTGAGGAAAAGGAAGAGTTAAAGTCTCTTGCAAAGAGCAAGTTTATGCAAGCAAGGGTAGCAAAGGGAAAGTGTCCTGGGCAAACAAAGGGTGATACACCAGGTTTGTTTTACCTCGCCAGTGTGTGCTAAGGCCCAATAAAAGCTTCCTACCCAAATAAACAACCGTCCAGTCCCTGCAGGCTAACCGCAGCCCTGGCACCACAGCAACCCATCCCGACGAGGAATTTCTTGCTCAGAGCTCTGTACTGCACTGCCCAAAGCAAAGGGGAACAGCAGGACCCTGCAGACCGGGCAGCAAAGCTGGACCCTACAGGCCCTGGACTGGACACTGATTTTTTTTTCATACAGCTTGGGAATAATTTCCTGCACTAAGTGCTTTCTAGGCCTGGTAACACCGATATCGTAAATCAATATTTTACAGAGACAAAGCTGCGTGACAGACGTACGCACTAATTAAACCGTACCTAACCAGCAGCACTGGTAACCACACACCCTGCATCCCTTCTAGCTTTTACACCTTGCTCACCTTCTACATAAAACACAACGACAGAACAAAAGACCCACTGTAAGTCACTGTGCAAACAAGGATAGTACCCTGTCTGTACCAGTGCAGTGCAAATATAATTAAGGCTACGAGAAAATATTACTTGCTTTCAGAAGCTCTCCATCTTCTCTCTGCTAGAGCCCCTATATAGGCTTTACTTTTAGAAACACAGGTCTTAGCTAGAGCAAACACAGAAATACAGAGCATAGATCTGCGCTGTTGGAGCAAGTCTGACAGTTCTCACGCTGAGGAGCTGGGACTCACGGAGCGGGCTGTGAGCTCCGGGTGCAGCTGGGGCCGGGGCCTGTCCGTCCCCCTCGGCTGCAGGCACATCCCCGCACCCCCGGCACGTTCCCCAGGGGAGGCTGCTCGCTGGCCTGGGCACCAGCCCGCAGCCCTGCTATGATTTGAGATTCCTGCCTTGTTCTCCTTGGAAAGGACCCAGGGCAACGCCCGGGTGTGCTCAGAAATGTGGCTGCAGGATGTCTGGTATCAAAGCCTGGAAAAGCTGAACTGTCACAGTCACGTTTTTGGGGGGAAAATGGCAATAATAGCTCAGAAAAGCTAACGAAATATGTGACAATGACATTAGAGGAGCAGAAAGTACCTGTAAGTGGCAGAATCTGTTATTCAGCATCTGCAAGGTCTTGCACAGCATCTGGGCTCTGAAGGAATAAGGAGGTGAAGACGAACCTGCCCTGGCTATTTGGTGGAGTTGTTGAACAAGGAGGTCAACAGACATGAGTTAGTGGGAAACACAGATGGCAGGATTTATTTTTCTAAAGTCAAATAATCACGAAATATGCCAAAACACTGCTTTGCGGTCGGAATTCCCTTTAATTGTTTATTTTAACATGGGCACTGACAATTGAAACGTCCTGTCACAAAAACAAACTGTGCAGACCGACACAGCAGCTCTCCTCTGGATGAAGCTCAGTTCCCGGCCCCCCCAGCGCCGGGGCCGTGGCGGCGGCTGTCCTGGGGCCAGGGGGGTCCCACCCACTCAACAGCAGCAAGGCACCAAAACCTCAGCTCCACGGTGAAAAGGGCCCCAAGGATGATTTGTTCGAGAGAAGCAATCTTTCTGTAGGAAGTGGCATTTGTACTGATGGCAGTTAAATGTTCGTTGTAAAGCATTTCAACAGTTCCACTACCTTTCCCGTACACACCGAGAAAAAGAAAACACAACCCCTGCAGATATTATCTGCAGTGCATACGAGCTCAAAAACATGCCTACAACCTGATGATGAACGCTCTTGCTTGAAGTGTTGGGTGGGAAATTAAAAATTTTCCATGTGTGGGAGCCAACTGAACTGATGAAACAAAAAGTAACATTCAGAAGGAAGAGCAGCAGATCATGATCTCATCGGAGAAGCACTTTTTCCCTGTGATCAGCATGTGTGAGGCAGAATCAAAGTCCCAGAGATGAGAGCACTGGCCCCGGGGCTGGGCTGGAGAGCGCTGTTACAGGTGTTTGCTCTTCAAGAACCTAAATTCTCCTTTAATAGATTGCACACAGGTCTATGAGGGAGGAAACAACTCATTACTGAGTATTAAAAGGAAATAAAAACACCATTAAACTCCTCTCTTTTCCCCCACTTATTTTTTTTTTTAAAGTGAGACCAGAGTGGCTCCAAAAGTAGTAAAACAAGAAAGAAGCGAAACAGCAAGTGAGAACTTTGTACACTACAACCTCCCGACAATAAAACATGTTCAAGCTGAAAGCTTTGCCCACCACGACCGCCAAGCCCTGCAGCCCCAGCGAGGGATTTCACAGACCCGGGGATGCGCTGCTCCCCACAGCCGGTGCTGTCCCCGGCGCTGCCCCAGCGCTCACATCCCGCTCCACCGCGGCACCTCGAGGGCACCGGCGAAGGACAGGACACAGCTTCACCGGCACACACCTCCCTCCTCTTCCTCTGCATGGATGAAGCCATGTAACTGCTTCTCAGCAGTGCTGGCAAAATTTATGTACCGGCTCCTTAATAACACTTAACTCCTTGTTATTTAAATAAAACAGAGAGGAAAGAATGAAGCAACATCGGATGGTGCTGGACAACTGACCTTTTGCGGTACTCTAGACAAGAATAAAATCCATCTACGCTTCCCAAATTTTGAAAATTAAGCATGGATGTATTTCTAGCAACTGCTATTCTCAATTTCTTTGAGCACAAAGCAGAGTTTCTTAATTGACAAAATGCCCTTCCAACTGCCGAATGCTCCCTTTTACATACAAAACCAAAGTCAACACACAAAACACAGCAGTCTGAAAAAATGTGGAGGAGCCACCTGGCACCAGTTGCTGCAACCGCTGGAATAATTCACAGAAAGGCCAGGAATTCAAGAGACACGGGACAAAACTGCTGATGTCTAAGGATGCCGCCCCAGTATCCACAGCCACTTTATCTCCTTGCTACAGGCAGGGTCACGGGGTGTATCACGATGATAACAACTCTGTCGTCCCAAACTACCGACGTCGCACCCCCTTCGCTGCGCCCTTCTCCCTCATCTAGATATTTCTGAAAAATTACGCAGGCTATTTATACGGCTGGTCTCACTGTCCAACTCACGTGACAGCACCCATTCTGTTCTCATTCAGGTCACTGTGAAAACCACTGATTTAAACAAAAAAAAAAGATTATGTGTGTTTTTACTTATCTCCCTTCAGTGTTCCTCACGATGCCTCGGACAGGCGCTCTCCCCGTGCTCGCAAACGGCCAGGTTAGTGTGCTGCATCTCACCGGGTTGCCACTGAAGCATTTTTTCAGCCCGTTACCTGGACTGACCGGGGTCTGAGCAAGGCAACCCCCGGCCCCTCTGGAAGCACAGGTCGAGCTGGCAGCCGGAGCAGGAGCCAAGGCCAAGTCTGGAGGCTGTCGTCTGGAGGGTTCATTTCACCCCACGCCAGCTGACAGATCCCACTGCCGGGTCACACCAGCTGTGCTTGTTTTGCTCTTCCCCTCCCGCTTCGTTTCACTCCTCCAGGAATACCTTCCTCTATGTTTCGAAAAAGGTCCTTGCTGAGCACATCCACTTCCTTACATTTAACACCAATTTTAGCTGATTTGTTGCCATTAGGCTTATTTCACAATGGCACACAGAAAAGCGAATTTCTCAACACCATTATTACATTTTCATATGCCTTTAGGCTTATTCTTCCTAAAGAGGTCACTAAGCTTCCTTGCAAATTTATCTTCCCTCAGCAGGAATACTGCTCCGTGGACTCCACACTTCCTCAGGTGAGAGTGCAGAAGTGACACCCGTGTGGTCACTGCTCTGTTTGCACATTAATGACGTTAACACCAAGGATGTCTCTGAACAAAAAATACAACCTGCAAATATTGTTACAGGAAAGTTACTGGAGTGCAAAAAAAAAAAAAGTTGAAGTGCTTCTAAACACTTTTTCCAGCAATATTTTAAACTATTGTCCAATCCTGTCTTGGCATTACCTTTGCTAGCACCATTAGCAAAGCACAGAGAGTTTTATTTCCAATGCAATGACAAGCTGAGGTGACTCTACAGCCTGGAGACCCTTTTAACTAGTGCTCATGAGAGTTCATAATCATCTCCAAAAAAGCCAGCTTCCACTGAAGCTGCACGGTACTACTGGTCTAAAAATCCCCTTTTCCCTCCTGTTCAGTCCAGCCACAGAAAAAGATGAAAATACTCAGTTCCAGTTGCAGTGTGCATCCCCTTTTGCTGCAGGTATATTTTGCCAGTTTGCAGCTCCACACACATTCACCTGGCCAAGAGAGAAATTCCCCACACTGACAAATCCCACCACAAACCCCTGCATCAACCGGAAATATTTAAATCACAAATTACTTTTTTTTTCTATGAAACGATTCCTTGCACTCCACTATCAAAAAAGAACTTTGCATTGTAAGGTACTCTACTTCGAAATAAAGCTGCCGTAGATATCCATCCATCCATCCATCCATCCATCCACCCATCCATCCCCTGCATGCCTTGTGCCAGGGACACCTCCTACCCTGCTCCACTAAACACCAGGTGCAGCCTCGGTGTTCAATAAACAACTGGAATAAACAACAACATAATAAACACAAGGAGCTGGCTCTGCTTCCTCTGAGGAGTGTCTAGTTTGTGTGGGAAATCTTTAACATTCAGTTTGCCCAAGCAGGGTTTTTCCTAACTAGCCCGCAATTCCGTTCCGTTCCGATCGCTGCACAGATCCCGTCTCTTAGCTCGGGTTACCGCAGGGAAGATTCCGCCAGGGCACAGGACAAGCAAGGGGATGCTAACGCCAACGACCTTCTGAATGCGCCGTGCCACCAGACAGCTGCGTTACAGACACCATCTACCCATCACAAGCTGACTCCAAACCCCGATTCCACCGCCGAGAAGGGGCAGCGAGAGGAGCCGCGCAGCCCGCCCAGCCGCAGCGCCCTGTCTCCAGCCCTGCAGCGTGCTCCCAGCTGCTCCCTGCCAACGCCTGGATCCTGCTCCAGGAGCAGGACCAAGGGTACAATGGGTTCTTGTCCAAGTATTTGCTTCACCAAAGTCAGCTTTTAGTGAGCCCCAAGGTCCCAGAAAACATTTCACAGAAGACTATTTTCTCCTGCCTGTTGTTTTCAAAAGCCTTCAGCTCAACGTGTGTACTCCTGTTCCCACACTGACAAACGCAGAAAAAATGTGCACGGCTCTTGACACTGCTGTGCTAGCTAGTCCACACAGCTAAAAATCTGCCAGGCTCCTGTGAAGTGAAAACCTCTCCACGGCTGGAAAGACCGCTTTAAAAAAAAAGTGCAACCTTTCCCTCACCCAGCACAGACCAGCACCGAAATCACACAGGATTTTAGATGGGATCCCGTCAGGATAAAGAAATTCACTTCTGCAACGAATTCTGTGCTCGTGTGGTGTAAGCACTGTTACAAATCCAGCACGGAACGCTGCTTGCTCACTTGCACGCTTTCACATGCGGTTATTCCTCAGATTTCCCTCCAGCACTTACAAAGCACACTCCAGTCAATTTTGTTAAAATTCACTCTTAACCCAGGAATGTTTACCATCAGCTTGCCTTCAAGACTGAGGATGTTTTTATAAAGGATGTAGGTCTAGAGAAAGGACAGGAAAAGGGAAAAGCTGGAAATTGAAGAAACATTAATATTTCTAGGGGCTACAATGGCATAGGGCTTCTGATGTCCCTGAAGTTTGGCAGGTGGGTTCTTCCCTTGGACAGCAACTCAATCCATGACCAGGAGACAGGGAAGACTTCCGCGGAGCAGAAACCAATGACCTTGACTGGTGCAGAGTGGTGGTTACCTGCTACCCCCACAGCTCCCCTGGCTGCTCCCGGATTGTGCTGGTTCTCAGCGTGTCCACAAATGACCCTGCTCCCCAGGTACGCTGCAGACCCCGTGGACCTGAGCTGCTCCCCTGCCCCTTGGGCACACAACGACACGCAGCCAGGGTGGCAGGATGGACATGAAGGACTATTTCCATACTTCACCCTTCCTCTTTTTAAATTTAATTCTCAATCTCACAACTATTTCTGTTTAAGCCTGTAAACCATCCCATTCAAATTCAGCAGAACCATGCCGACAAAAAGTAAACGGCTTTGCTTCCTAAAAAAGTGCTCCTTTCTTCAAACAGTACTCTCTTCCTTTTTCACTAACTCTCTGCACTATTTCGCCAAGTTAGGAATGGTCCAGAGGAATCTGGAGCTGAAGAGTGTCTTTCCAGGAACTTCACAGGACTTGAAGTGCTCTCGACATGCAAACTCAATCCAAACCCGCTACCCCAGCCGGCCCCTCCAAACCCTCCTGCTAAAGCACCACTGCTCTTCAGCAGCCTTTGAGGAAACTTCTCAAGTTCAGTATTTTCCCATCAGAGCAGCACTACCGCTTCCAGCATCCCGTCCCTGAAAAGCTAGAGAACTTCTCAGGATCTCCAGGGTTGACAGCTGGCAGTCCAAGTGTACTGGGATGCAAAAGGCTGCTGGGTTTAGCACTTTTATCAGTCGGGAAGTTTACGCAGTGACTGTGATATAAAAAAAATGCAATCTGAAGAAAAAGGTCCTGTCAATCATACCAATCTATCTGCTATATCCAGGAATGCCTCGATTCACCCTGAAGCAGGGACACCATCTCTCAAGGCAGTGCCCACAAAATGCACTTAAATAATTAGATATTCCCTAACAAAGAGGGTTTGTCCTAAGTATTTCAATAAATTCAAACATGAATCCCCAAAAGATTTTTTATTTGCATAATCCCATGTTTCAGTATATCACAATTCCGTGCTTACTTAAATCTTATTTCACTCACAGCAGCCTTTCAAGTGGTACTGATCAAATCACGGGAAGAGACAGAGCAGATTAAAACAGTCTCTTTTGTTGTTTTATACAGGGGCTAATCTAAGGGCTGCTGTGCAGCCCCGGAAGAAGAGACTAAAAGCCTGCATCCCCCAGCCCTGGCGTGGGGCTGGCACGGGCCGGCGAGCGGGGACCCGCTGCCGCTGTGCTGCCTGCGGGCAGCTTCACCTGCACACGTCCAGTCCCTCGCGATGGAGGCTGCCAGGAAGCACGGCAATTAGCACAGCCAGCAAGAGAGACTCAGCCAGGGGTTCAGACCCTGTACAGACTAGAAAGACCTCCCTCTTATTTCCCCCAAGCATTGTAACACAAGCCCGGCGGGAGGCACACACAGCAAGGCAATCTGTGGACAAACCCAAGCAATTAGTGTCACTGAAACCACATCATCTGGGATCCTGCTCCTGAAACAGGAGAGCTGAGCCGAGCGCCGGCAGCGCTCCCCCTTTGAAGGTTCTCCGGCCAACACTGGACTTTGCTTCTCCCCTTTTGTTCCCTTTGAAAGCAACACAGAGCAGGGGAAAGGAGGATATGCAGGAATACATTTAAATTGCTTGCCACCAAAGCCTTCTCTATCTCAAGCCTGTGCTCGAGTGCCGGGCACTGCTGCCCCCGCCCCGAGTCCAGACCCCAACCAGCAGCAGGACGATGCCAGGAGCTGGATCCCAGGGTGAGAACCACTGCTGCGAAACGGGGAGAGCAGGTGCTCCATCCACCCGGCCCCACACATCCATCACCGATCCATGGGGAAAGCAGCACGGCGCAGAAGGACTCACAGGCAAACAGAGGATTAAAGAGGTGTCCACTCATCACTACTCATCCTCAAAACAATGCCGGTATTTCTCCTAACAGGGTTAATCTCACCAAACCGGCAGGAAGGCAGCAGACTTGCCTTGGCTTTGAGACTTCTCCAGGAGCCCCGCCACTCTCAGACACGAGACACGGCTCCGACACGGGAGCTGCCCCCGACGCGAAGCACAGACGGCCAGCGGCACCCAGGGCTGTGCTTCCTACCTGGCATCCAGCTGGGCTAACCAGCCTCTGCAGTCCCAACAAAGAAACGTCAATGCTTCTCCAAAGTCAAAAACCAGATGTGATCAGCTGGTCCTGAATGTAATCTGTTGCTTCCAATGAATTTTAGAGTGAACCTTGGCAACAAGGCAGCTGTATTCAGAACAACAGAGTAACACAGCCTTGGGGTCATCCCGGGAAGGAGCGAGGCCTCGCAGGCTGCTGCTGACCGCTCATGGGACGTCTTGGGACAAATGTCTGAATATTCTTGACATAAGGGGTTTTTTTTAGTTTACGCCTCTTTAAATTTTGCCTGCAAATTAGTTCAGAATATTATCAATTTGGACTGTACACAGCAGAGCTCCGGACTGTACTTAACAGAAACCCACGCTGGTTTCTATTATGTGCAGCCTCTAAAAAATGACATTGCGACTGCTGCAATGCAATGTTTTAATTTTATTTTAATTTCTTCCTGCAGATGTAGAGCTGAAACTGTAATATGAGCTCTGAAAACTGTACTGAGCCATGAGTCTTTTGTCTGCATATCTGATAAGATTTCAAAATGCCATTTACATGCCCACAGAGGAACACGCATGGTTTCCATTGTTTGTTTTTTTAATGGACTATTTGCCACTCAGCCTAACAATGGCACCATTTTCCCAATGTATTTGCCACTTTCCCTTTGCTTCCTCCTCTGGAGCTCAGCCTACTGGCAGCCACACAGGCTGAAGAGGAGAAAAATGGCAAATCAGATCTTAGGAATTTGAACACTGTTTGTATTTTCATTTTTTCCAAGGGTTACTGCTTTACGAGCTTCCTTGGAATCAGACGTCTGCCCATCTGCCTCCCAGCCCCTGAGCTGAACCTCGCCTCTGCACCCTGAACGCTGTCACTGCCTTGCACTCGAGTGATGCCGTACGCCCCAAAGTTAAAATTCCTGAAGAGTCACCTGCTAAAGTGTTCTGTGACTGTGCTTCCAGATTTTTAATTCTGCCTTAATTACAGGAAACACAGAGCCAACGATCTGCCATTCCCACATTACTGGTGAAATACACTTATCGTGATTTTCTTGTCTTTGTAATAAAATAAATAAGGTTCTTGTTCTGCACCCTCAGGTTAAGTGTAACACGAGGATGACAAGTCAAAAAACTATTATTTTTTGAAGCAGTGATGAAGGAGAGAGATTTGAACAATTTACAATTCCACCTCTAAGGTGGTAGAAATAAGGTGCTCGCCAAGTTCATCTATAATAATAATAATAATAATAATATAATAATAATAATAATGCATTTATGTATTTTTAAGGCTCAGTAAAAAGTTACATGTCACTATTACAGAGTTCAGGAGTTTTGTTTTTAAAAAATAAGTGCTCCTACAACAGAAAACAAAATACTGACATACTATGTATTAGCGGGTCTCAGACACAGGGCACCAGAGCTACAAACTCAAGCCAACATCAGCAAAAAGACTTGAACTTCTGGACTCTAGCTTTTTCTTAGAATTTCAAAAAAGCAGAGAAAAGTGACTGTTCAAGGCTTTTCAGCTGCTGAAGGAAGAGTAGGAAAAAGCTGTTACACTTCATTGGCATATCCAACTTGAGTGTGAAGCAGTCGCCCTTAGCAGGAGCAGAACTTCAGAGAGCAAAAATTGAGTTGAAAGTTGCAGTGCCCATAGTGAACGTTAGCTCCAAAGGGCTGGACCTTCAACCCAAATCCTGCACTGTTTCCGGGGTGCACCGAGATCACGTAGAGCTCGGATCAGCTAGAACGGGCGCGTGTCGGATCACAGGAGCTCCCACCCGCCACAGCACAGACAGCCCATAACAGCAGCGCTGACCACAGCCAGGCAGCTCACCGAAGACACTCCGAGCCCACCTCACTCCGTCCCCACTCTCTTCCTCATTGTTTTTATAGTTTCAAAAATGCACGGCCAGGAAAGACAGCATGGCAGCCGAAGGATGTGGCGCGCGCAGGCAAGCTGCGGGCAGGCAGAGGGGGTGTCCTCGGCGCATCTGCAGCCTCCCACAAGATTTGCATCTGACATCCATCTCCCCATTGTGAAGACATCTTTATCTCGGTGTTCAGGAAACGTCAGATGATTCATCTGTCGGAACATCTGATGAAGCTAACTTCAAAAATGAATCCTGCTTAGGCACATTTTTCCAAGTAAAAAATGAAGAAAAATATTTTTCAATTACGCTAAAAATCTCATTTCTGTTGCAAACCGGCTTCCTGATTTGGGAACTCAAGAGATTATTTTTGCTGTAGACAGTTTAACAGGGTTTAAGCACCCAAATTTAGGAAAAAAAATCCTACGGAACCTAAACAAAGCAGAGACGGAGCTGATTCAGCCACTCAAGCGTACAATTTGAATATCCTACATAATCATTCCTGTTTTAAAATTATCCTCCTAATATCTAAGGGCTAGATTATCCCACACGAATTTATCTTGATTAATGCACTACCCTAAGGACAGCCTTGCAGATTTCATCAGGCCTCATTATGAAGCAGGGTATTCAGCAGCGGGATGATAAAATCTGGCTGTGGCCCTGACCTCCTCCCTGCACTGCCTCTTCCTTTTTCTCCCCACGCTCCTAATTAACATCTAACAACCCCTGCTTGCTACTGATCCAGAATTAAGAAAGCACCCGCCAGGCGCACCCGCGGGACATGTTTCCCAACAAGCGAGGCGTGCCCTGGGATCGGGATGGGTGCTGCAGTGCCAGCCCCACGCAGCCCTGGCCAACGCCGACCACGGCACCCGCGGGTGCAACGCAGCATGGAGGAGAGAGCCGCGGGAGCTGATGCTTTGCTCTAGAGCTACGCACACAGGTTTTGCTTTCATTTCACAGGGAGCAGAGAAAAAGAAAAAAAAAAAAATAAAAGAGTATTTTACCAAAGCTGGAAGTTCCCCATCTGCAATCTATTTTCACCTCCTCCGAGCAGACGCGAGGAGCCGTCCTTGCCTGCGGCTGGCTGCGTGCTCCGTGCGCTCCGTCCCTGCACAACATCCGCGGAGGACACCTGGGACAGAGGCCAAAGTCCGGCCGGGCAGCAGTGAAGGGTACTGCCATTTCACAGGGTCCCCTCCGAAAGGATTTGCTTTGCCTGTTTATGTTCTAAATATAGCAAAGCACACAGGCCGTCTCCAGCTCACAAGCAACGTTCCTGCCGGGAGCCGCAGCTCTCTGCAGCACTGACAAACACCTGCCTGGTCTCAGCTGACATGCAACAATTTTTCTGAGACACACCAACAGTAATTCTTGGGAGTGCTATGAGCAAAAGAAACATCCACAGTTTGTAAAATAAAATTCAGTGATTAAATACCTGTGTTATGTCTGAGAGACAACGCAAGAATACCTGTTTAGCTCACAATTCTGCCACATACATTTATTAGTAACCAACTATCTTAATATTCAGGTCAGTTTCCAGGTGTACTGACATTTCAGTAAAGAGCAGGGACACTACATCCACACTGCATTACTGAAATATTAAAAATTACTTTTGAACGCCCTCATCAAAAATGTTTTTATTTTTCTGTGGTGAACTACTAACTGGCCTTACAGAGTCTACACAAACCCGGTATAACGCTTCCCTAAATTGGTTTTGCATAACACCTGAAGTGTGTGATACTGCAGAAAGCACCACAAGGTAACCAGGGCTGGTGTAGCTCAGCACACACCTGAAACCAACACAAAACTGAGCAACTGCTCTTCTGCCACGTGGACCCGGCAGGGAATGGAATATACCCCTGCAGTGAACTCCCTGTTTACCAAAGGTATTCCCATACTTTACACAAGATGCTTAACTGAATCAAAAAAAAATTTAAAAAAAAAAGAAAAAAAAATAAAAAAGCGCCCAGGACCTTCTGACAGGCACACAGGTAAGCCACACTCTTTTCTACACTCTGAAGCAATGTAATGCTGCTGTAACTTTACCAACAGTCATCACCCACGGGCCTTGCAGCTCTTTACAAAGTGATAATTATCTCCTTCATTTAAAAAGGAATCGGAAGGGCCCGCTGATGCAAGAGAGGAGCCAGCAGCGCCGCTGGGGAAGGGGAAGCCTGGCTGGACCCCGGCTTGTCTCTCCCCCAGACACAAGCCCCCGCTGGCCTCCTCACCCAGCACCGAGTATCACGGCATTTCCAATGACCACGGACGTCAGCAATCCCAGCGGAGGACGCCGATCCACAGCGAACTCAGGTGATGCCTCCCTCCCACAGCAAAGGAG
This sequence comes from Pterocles orientalis, assembly GCA_011057875.1. Lineage (NCBI taxonomy): Eukaryota > Metazoa > Chordata > Aves > Pterocliformes > Pteroclidae > Pterocles > Pterocles orientalis. The sequence continues at coordinate 127,225 of WKFP01014603.1, read as the reverse complement.
GCTCGCGTTCAGGAAACTCTGGCATCTTGTTTCAACCTTTTCGGTTGGATCCTTGCTCTGAAACGCACAAGGCCAGCGGGGTGAGGCTGCTGTGACTGCACCGCACGACCAAACAGCGGGGCATCAGCCCAGGGGATGCTGCCGGTACGACTTTACGCGCGAAGACACCTTCGCTGTCACAGAGGCAAGTGTAAGTCTCCGAGGCCAGGCCTGTTTCCAGCAGACACGCCGCGTGGGTGCAGCATGCTGTCCCCGTCACAGCAGGCCACCTGGCCGATGACAACACACCAGCAGGGCACCGTCCTCGCAGCGGTGGCTGGCCTGTGTCACACCACGTCACGCCACGCCTCGCCGCGAAGAGGAGGCACCAGGAGGGCTCGCTGCCACTCAGGGGCAGTGGCCGTGGTGGCCCTGTGGTCAGAGGTGATGAGCCGTGCCGATGCCGAGGGACCAGGACTCACCATCAGCGCTGGCAGCCCCCGGCACTGCTCCTAACTCCAACAATCTTTTTAACACATAGTAACACTTTATTTCCACATTTGTAAAACTAATTTTTCTTCCCCCTCACATGCATTGTAACTACTGTAATTTTAAAATAAATTTGAACACCACAAACAAAAACATTTCAGTATCTGTAAGTTAAAACACACGGCTGGAGGCAGTGGGGCTGGCTATTTTGGGCCCGAGAGCATTTTAAAGGTTCGCCCTCTACCCTGATCTGCGACAAGACCCATTTTTAAACTCGGGAGCGTTGCAGGATTTATATAAAACCGCTACAAACCCACTTCCTGCCCTGCTCCCCCTGCGACGGGGGCCCGGCTGCACAGGCGACCTGCAGGAGCTGGTTACAGCTCCAGCTCCCTCCCAGAGCACGGCTCTGCCGCCAGCCAGCGCCACGCACTCGGGCTCGGCTCTGCTTCCCGGGATTCGGTCCCAAGAAGAGAAAATTTTTCTGTAGAAAAAACTGTCAGACCTATTTCTGTTTCCCAACTTTTGATTTTTTTATTATTCTACTCAATCCTGTACTGTTTGTGGGACAAGTATTTTAAATATTATTTAATACATAAAAATGAGGGGAAGGGGCTGGGATCCACACATTGAACATTACTGAGCCTACAGCTACAGTAAAACAGCAGCTGTACATTTACAGCACATAACTCAGATACGCCTCCTAAAAATCCCCGTGAGGCTGCACCCTCTCTGCTACAGCCCTGCTTGCACATCTAGAGGCACCTTGCCTGCTGCTACGCGCTGTCCTTCCCCTGAGCACGTGCTCCTGCGAACAAGCCAGGATAACCACAGCAGTCCCAAACACAGAAACACAAGCAGGGTGCTCACAGACACCCAAATAACCCAGGGAGGAAAACACTCTTCTAAGATTCACCATCAGCTGTCCAGAAACACCAACAACCCGCTGGTAATTACGAGATGGAAACAAATCCTCATGTTGCTTACGTGGTTTGTGCTATTAAAAACAAAGAATCCTTACAGTGACTTTGCTGTTTCTGCACGAGGTGCCCTTCATTCCAGCTGGCAGCAGAGAATAATTTGGAGGCAAAGAACCAGTGTCACTGCAGCCATACCGGAGGATTTGAGCCCTGCCAGGTGTGTTTTCCCTTCATTCCCCTTATCCTTCCCCTTCCCCCGAGGAAAACAGCAAAACAAACCAACAAGCATCAATAAAATAAGAGCACCAAAACCACCCCACTGCTGGCAGCCAGCAACTGCTCCCCTTCGGGCTGCAGGGTTTCTCTGGCTACAACCGCTTCTTTCATTAACTGCATATCCTTGAAAATAATATAATATTTACTCACTTTCAATGAATCAAAGCAGGCGATTACGCGTCCATTTTCAACTTGGCAGCTTTTCGATGGGTGTGCAAATTTACATTCCGTGTCTGGTCGTGAGCAAGTCCCCCTTTGGAACTCCCTACACACTTCCAGCGTTAGCCATTTCGTGTCCCGAATCGGCGTGACACTAACAGCCATCTTTAGATTTTACAGGTAGTTAAAATTTCCAATAAAACGGACAAACGAGTAGCTGAACTGATAAAACAGGAAATGATGAAGGCGTCACCTCCAGAATACTTTTTTTTTTTTTTATCCCCCACTCCCTATTTTAAAAGTACGTGTAAAGTTGGGTGGCCACAATCTCAAGGAGACGTGCCACCAGGAGTTCCCAGCGTGACACCGTTAGAGGTTTCGTACTCAGAGAAACGCGAGGGTGGCCAGCAGGGCGAACGTTAGAGCCCGGCGCTCAGCACCCCATCCTGAGCGCCCGCTGGAGCCCACAACGCAAGCACGGGACCGTGGCAGCGCCTCTGACACGGGATTTCCAAGCTGCTCTCGGTAAGTTGTCTGCAAGGTAACGTCCAGGCAGCCGGGCGCGCAGCGGGTCTGTGGTGCAACCGGGATCGATTAGTTTGGCATAGACAGATGCAGCAGTTTAGAGCAACGATTGAGAGATTGGATTTTTTTTTTCTGATTTTTTTTTTTTTTCCTCCTCCTCTCCTCGATTTTCGGGCAGAAGATCTGGGCCCCTCTCAGCACACTTTTTTTCCTGTCTAGAGTAAAGCAGCGGCGGCAGGGCCCGCTCGCGCCCGGTGTCGGCGGCGATGCGCTGTCCTCGCCGTCTAGCTGGCAGCAAGCAAGGCAAAAAGCAGCGGCTGCTCTAGAAGCGGTCCCAAGCAGCAGAGACGTCAGGAAAGGCACTTCTTAGTACCAACCTGTAGAGAAGAAGAGACACGTTACAATCCGCCGGCCGGCGCTCCGGGGGGGTCCCGCCCCGCCGCCGCCGCCCCGCGCAGGGCACTCACGCCGGCCGCCGCCGGGCTGTGAGGAGAGGGGCCGCTTCCCCGTGCGGAGCCAGGCATGATGGGGAGCCAGCCAATGGCAGACAGCGTTGCAGCGATAGTCCCGGGCAGGAAGCCAATGGCGGGGGCCGTCTTATGAAAGGTCGCGCCGCCTGTCAGACGCTGGGCTGCGCTGCCCCGTCCGCCGGGGCTCGGCCGGAGGACGGAGCGTGTGGGCCCGGGCTCTACCCGACATGCAGCGAGGGGGACAGACCATCGCGGCGCTGCCGCCGGAGCGCCCAGGCGCGGCGCGGGGAATGGTACCGTCCGCTGACCCGCCCGCTTCCTCCCGCCTGCGCGCCGCCGCTGCCCCGCCCCGCCGGTTCCCCCCCCCC
>WKFP01014603.1:93228-103558 GCA_011057875.1 Pterocles orientalis | reverse complement strand
CCCCGCGGCCCGGCGCCTCATGAGTCACGGTGCCCGGGCCCAGCACACGTGCCCGGCCCCGCCGCCGCCTCCGCGCTCGGAGGAAAAAAAAAAAAAAAAAAAGGAAAACCCGGCGGAGGGAGGGAAATGTCTCCAGCAGCACAGCGCGGCCTGCGCCACAGCAGGGCCCCACGCCGCGTTCGCTTCCATAAGGGCACTTTCCCGGCCCTCCCCAAGGGCCTGTCCCCTCACCATGGTGCCAGTCTGCTGCCCAGGGCAGGCACGAAGCTCAGCGTCTGTCCCGCGTCCCGCAAAGCCCCCCCGGTCCCGACCAGGGACCCCCAAGGCTGCCACCAGGGTCCTGGGGGGCTGCGTGGGGCTCCCCCGGGCACCCAGCCCCGGCCAGAGGCACCCCCACAGCGTCTGGGCGCTGCTCTGACCCCCCAGCTCCGGAGTGACCCGTCCCTTGGAGAGCATCACGCCCGTCCCGTGTCACAGGGCTGGCGGGGGTGACACCGGCGGGAGCAGCGCAGGAGGAGCTGCAGCAGGATGGATCGGGCACAGCGGGAACGCGTCGCTTGCGGGACGCTGGCGTGTAGGGCCACGCGCGAAGGAATCGCAGCGGACGACGGGGCACTGGCCGCGGGCAGAAATAGAGGAGGATGTACAGCCGAGGGCAGCGGGGGGCAGGCAGGGGGTGCGTGGTCCGGTCCCGGCGGTGTCAGCCCACAGGGACACGGGAAACCCAGAGGATGAAACGATGGGAAGGACTGGAAGCAGCCTGCCCATGCCAGCAACGATGGTCCAAGATTCAAGGGCACTATAAAGAGCAAAACAATCTCCTCTCTGTATTTATGGTGGCGAGGACAAGGAGATGGGCTTGAACTGCAGGGGGAGAGACTCGGACTGGACCTGGAGAAAACAAGGACTGAGAAGGGTGCTAGGTCATGGTTAGACACTAGTCTCGAGGAGTGATTTAGGTACGCTCCCTCCTGCCTGGGGCAAGGGAATGGATTAAGTGACCTTTTGGGGTCCCTCTTCCAGCTCGCTCTTCCCCTGACCCTCTGAGGTTTACACTTTTTGATCTATACTCTGCTTGGTCCCTGAGGCTCACCATATACCTCTGACATTCTTTGGTTTTGGGGTTTTTTTTTTTTGTTTGTTTGTTTTTTTTTCCATTTGCCTTTGAAAACTATGTTTTTTCAGTTCTCAGTGGCAGGATTCTCTGACTTTGTCTCTGGATATCAAGGCAGCAGCTGCGTCAGCCGAACTCACACCCAAACCCTGCAAATATTTGCAACGGTTCCAGGAGACATTTTGCTTCGCGTTTTTTTCAAAGTATTGTATCATATGAAGGAACTGTTTATTGATAAGGCTGAGTACATTTCCATGCATACACACGTTTTCAGAAGCACTCAGTTATTTTCTTTTCCCTGAAACTTCTAATCCCAGGGGCTGCAGCGCGGGGGATGCACGGCGAGGGAAGGGCTCAGCCGGGTTCACAGGCTGCTGCACTTCAGAAATTAAAACACAAAAACTATAGAATGCTTTTCTGTGCTTAAGCTTTCAAATTTGGTCTGATCTCCCCTCTCACTCCCCAGCACCCCAGGCCCGCGCCCCAGCACGGGAGCTGCAGAGAGGGGCAGATCTAACGCTCCGGTGCACGTGCTGCTGGGGACATCCCCTGCCCCGCGTCTCGTCCTGCTCACCTCCTTTTGCCTGGGAATAGCACCCACTGCGGATGCCTCTGTCCTTGACACCTGACACTCCTTGGGGGCTGTACTCTGAATCCCGGTCCCTCTGTTCTCTCCTACTTTCGGTGTTACCCCTGTGCCAGGGTCTCTCGCCGGGAAGCACGCAGTGGCCGTGGCACGGCACAGACACCTTGTTCCGCTTTCTTTTTTCTGCCAAACACACTGGGGGGTTGTAGTTCTGCTAGAACCTTGTCTGTCCATCTTCTCCCTCTTGTGCTTGTCTTTTTCCCCAAAAACTTGTAATTTGTGTTTAAAATTCTGAGCATCGCCTGTTGCCCATACTCAGTTGTCGCAGAATATGTTTATTGCTGACGTACAAATGGAAAAAATCCGTACTAAAGTGGCATCTCCACTGCAATGGAAGCTACTTTTGTTCATTAATAGATACTGAGCTTCTGCTGACTTCTGGAATTTCAGAATCACACCTGCCACGTCCTTCTGTCCGTAACAGAATAAGCCAAACCACTTTGCTGTTTGCTTTGAAATTTATGAAGCTTGGAGTCTAGAAGAAATTTGCCTTTTCCCTGGTCCATACTAAGCAGAGTGAGGCTTTGTGAAATGAGGTGGTAACACGCTTTTCAGCTTTAATGAGTAACTCCTCACTTTGGGAGACAAATAATATCGCCTGCTCAAGAGGTCTGAACCCCAGCTGTTTCCTGCTTAAGGCTTGTTGTTCTGTTGTACAGCCTGACATTAATATAATTAACTTTTCTCTTTGCGTGCTCTAATCACACCCTGCAACACACCAGCAGCACCTTGGAGAAGCGAGATGCCTGGAGCATCCCTCCCCGGGAGCTGCCCAGCCCACGCAGCCTCGGGAGCGTCCCGGGGCACTGGGTGCCCGAGGAACCAAAGGCGCGGCACTGCCTGGGAGAGCTGGCTGGTATTTTCTGTTTAGCTTTTTTATAGAAACTGGAGGCTGAAAGGACATAAACATTTCATTTTTCTTTCAGGAAAGTATGCCGTGAATTTACACTTGTGTTTCCAAGAAGTTTAATCCAGCTCAGTAAAAATTTTGTGCAGCTGTATTTTTAGCTTTGCCTGACTTAGGTGACTTTGCCTGTCGCTATATAAAGCGGCAGCGGTGCAGATGCACCGCCCAGATAACGGCAGCGTTGGCTGCACACGCCTCCAGAGGCTCTGGGAATGGACATTGTAATGGGCACTTGCTGCTCTTCCTGCCTCTGTTCTCTCACAAAGCCTCCGTGAGGCCGTTTCCTTTCCGCACGCTGACATCAGTGCGCCGGGCATTGTCAAAGAGCTGTTCCGCTCACAAAGTTCGCTGGACAGACTCCTCGCTGCCCACATTTCTCTGAAATAACTCCAGCAGACCAGTGGCTGCACAAATCATCTTGTCTTTCGGGTACCGGGGCAGCGGGATGCTCAGGGCTGGAACGGCAGCTCCCCCCCAGCCCGCCCTGGGTACGGGGCCGTTAGTCAGCCGCATGGCAATGGGGTTGGTTTAGTTTCATTTTCCCATCACGTCCATCTTCATGGGAACCTGCCTGCGGGGTTTGGTCGGTGCTGCCGGTGCTGGCACGGCTCCGGTGTGCTGCATCGGGGGGTTATGCCCTGTCCACCTGCAATGCTGGTTCCCACTATCCTGTAAAATGAGCGTGTTCCGTTCCAGACGGGTTTATCTCGGTCACGGGTTAAACCCTGAGCACAGACGGCACGCACAAGCTCCACAGTAACAAGACAGACAGACAGACAGGGCTCAGGTAAAGAACTGTAAGGGAATGGCAGAGCCTGTGGTCTCCCAGATTATCGTCTGATAATGAGAGTTGTCAGCTGGGATAGCAAACAAAACCACGGACTAATTATCTCCCAGCAGAGAAAGATAAAGAAATGTGTCACCGTACACTCAGCTTCAAATGTCGTTCGAACAAAAAGACATAAACCGGGAGACAAGGGAAAAAGAAACACGTTGTGCACAGAGAGCTTGTTTAGAGACATTTTGTGTTCGGAGTCACTCTGTGTTACCACAACCGGAGCAGAAAGAGGAAGTCTCTTGGCTGAGCTGACGCAGCCCTCGTGCAAGTGGAGCAAGAGCCTGACCTCCGAAAACGGAGCAGCAGTCGCCAGCCCTGCCCTGCCCTCCGAACCAGCGGGGAGGCTGCGGGGCCGGTGGTGGTCCAGCCCGGCTGGCAGAGCCCCGCGGGCACGGCCGTGGGCCACCAGCGTGTCCAGGGGCCACGGGCCAGGACAGCCGCTGATGTCCCTTCACACCTACGCCTCGAGCGGGATGAAAGCCCTTCCCGCTGCTGTTCCTGCTCCAGAATGATCCGAAGGGAAAGGGCTCAAGGGAAAACTGAGTAACAGGCATGGCATTAGGGACATCAGGTGAAAACTTATTTAAATTTTTGCTTAAACATATTTAAATTTCTCTTTAAATAGGAAAACGTATTGAAATCTCCCCATATTTAAATTTTCCCTAATTTATCGCGTTACAAATACTCTGAAAGATGACTTGAGTCTGTGGAATTACGGCCCCCTCCCAGGTCATCTCCAGCCCCCCTGGAGCTCGCTTCCTTACGCCATGCAGGGAGGGCAGGAGCAGGTAGCCTGTGATGCACGACCCGTGGCTGCTTTCAGCGCCGACTCCGGAGCCGTTTTGCAATCGTTACCCTGCAGAAGCAGCCACCCGCCACCGCCCCACACAACCCCAGGGCCCCGATGGGGCTGGTGCCTACGGGCGGGCAAGACCGGAGCTGCACAAAGTGCAAATCCATCCGGCTTGAAAGGTGTCTCACAGCTTCATTTTTTCATACCAAACGGCTGCAATGCAACAGTCACAACACAAACCTTGCACTCCAACTTTTTTTTTTTTTCCCCTGGCCTTTGTTAGAGGCAGGCACACGAGTCAGCCCAAGCGCAGAGCAGACACGATCCCGGAGAAGCTGCTCGCTTCCTTGGGCTGTTATTTGTTCAATGCTCATGAAACTCAAGTTCCCCAAAAATCGAGTTTCAGTCCTGCCCGTAGAGAAAGCGATCGTTACATCTCCTCTAACAGAGTGCAACTGCTGCAGTAACGAACTTCTGCAGTAACGAACTTCCGCTGCTGCCTCGCAGCAACGCGGGGGCCCCGCTTGCACGCTTCTGCTGAAAGAGGCTTTTTTTTTTTTCTGCTTTAATGATATTATCTGCATCTGCATTTTAGTAAAGACAATGTACATATTTCAGCCGTGGCCCTTCCACTGTACTGTCCTTCTATTTTGAAGCCTCCTGCAACTACCAAGCGACAATATTTTTGTTAAAAGCAATAAAATATTTACAGTCGTATGAAGGAGCAAAACGCACGCTGTTAATTTCACAGCCAGTAATTATGATATATGCTACGTCCTATGCAAAGGGAATTTATTTCTTGCTCTTCAGCAGGGGCTGGAGCCCAGCTGGCAGTGCCGGGGTCCCCGTTCAGCTCTCTGGGAGCAGCGTGGGCGCTGGTCCAGGGGGACCCTTCCCTGTGATCCCGCATTGCACTGAACCATGGAAAACCGGCGGGACGCTCACCGGCAGCAGCGTGTTCCATGGCGGGAAGCCAAGGGTTCCCTCTTAGGGCGTTAACATCGTTCTAATTTCTCGTGGGCTTTACCAGCAACTCCCAGGAAGCTGGAACGGGGCTGGGGGGGCGATGCTCCAGGGCCAGGCACCCACCCGCCTCGCCCAGGGCTGGGTGCCCGGCCATGGCAGCGCTGCCCCAGCACCAGCATCCCTGGCACCAGCATCCCGCCCTCCCTCTGCTCCCCTAACGGTACAGAACAAACCATTAAACCAGCTCACAGGCTCTGGTAAGCACACAAAAATCTCTCAACTTTTCCAGTGGAGCAGGCACTGCCGGAGATCACTGACCAACAAAACAGAAGACAAGAGAACGGCACCGCGGCAGCAGCTCCCGGCGTGTTCTGGGAGCGGGTCGGTGCCCACGCGGGGTCCCGGAGGAGCTCCACGCCGCGGGGTCCAGCTGCAGCCCCAGAAAGCCCCGGGAAGGCTCTGCTGGGGAAGCCGAGTGCTGCTTTTAACAGCTTCAGGGCTGCAGAGTTCTACTTAAACTTTGCGTTAAGAACTCCAATGTTTAGCGCTCGTTTCTCTAACGTATCACCCAGCTCTTCCCTGTCTCAAGGCAGCAAGACCCACAGTAGCTGCAACGAAACGCAGACTCGATAAACCAGCAACTCGCCGTAACCCACCGAATTCTGCCGCGACATGGCGCGGGGGCCAGGGCCACACCGGGGGGACGCAGGGTCCTTACCTGGGGTCCCGCGTCTGCGCCGGAGCGTGCTGCAGCGCCCTGCAACACGGCCACCGCCTCCCGGCTGATTACGACATGCCTTTGTGCAACGGCGGGACGGTGGCCCGGCGAGGGGGAAACGGTGACGGGCCGGCAGAATCACACTTCCCAAACCCCATAGGGCTCAGGATGTGACAGAAGCTGTTCGCGGTGGCATACGGCAGTAACCATGGCGACGGGCTCTGGTTTGCATGTATATTTTTTTCTAAAGAAGCAAAAAAATTACTTTTGGCTAATGAAAAAAGAGACGCGAGGGGAAGTGCTCTTGCACCGCAGCCACATCCCGAGCGGCAGCGCGGCTCATGGCCGGGGAAGCTCGCTGCTTGGGCACAACCGCAGGCTTTGCAGTGCTCCAGTCGAGGATGTCTCCACTGCAACCCGTTAATCTGCCCGTCGGCATCTGGCGGGGACGGGCTCAGGCCGCCCGACGAGGCCATCGCCTGCAGTCCCTGCAAACGGAGCGATGGCTGGGGCGTGCCCCCGGGGTCCCTTCCTGCTGCGAGCCGCAGATAACAGCCTGCACGGTCGCTGCTGCCGCTGGCACACTGCTGCCAGCGCCCGCAGCACCGACCAGAGACATTTAGACCAATTTTTGTCATTTCTGCTGCAGCCGCCACCATCTCCGGGCTTCCCGCGTGAGCAGCAGCCCTTCCGCCCGACGCCCTGCGGAGCCAAAGCTTGCACACTGCAGGGCTGCTGGAAATGGGAGGGTCCCCCACCCTCACCGGTCACTGCCGGCCCCTGTAAAGCCCCAGCGCAGCCCCCAGCACGGGCAGCGCCTCGGTGGGTGCTGCAGGAGGGTGCGTGGGTGCTGCAGGGGAGCGGCGGCGCCGGCACGGCTGCAGCGGGTACACTGGCTGGTTTCCTTTCTGCTCGAAGCCGCTTTCCGCAGGCGGTGCAGGAGGGCTGGCTGCTGAGCCCGGAGCCTGCAGAGCAGCCGGTGCCTGCGGGGCGTGCTGGGGGTGAAGCAGCCTGGAAACCAGCAAAGGGAGGCTGCGGGCACGGGTCACGGACAGCAGTTCTCAGTGTTTCCCCTCCTCTGCCAGCGAGGGACTAAAGCTGTTTGTTAATTCCTGATTAAAGACAATCTTGTTGGCAGAGCTCTGCCCGGGCTGTCGCTGGCTTTGCTGGGTTTCCTTTGCATCGAGCGGAAGCGCCGTCAGCGCCAGATGCTCGGGGAGATTTATGGTGGCAGGTCAGATGACGACGCTTTCTGGCTTTTTTCCTTTTTTATTATTATCGCTCCTAAAGAGTTGTCCAAAGCCCGAGGTCTTTCTCACGCCTGATTCCGCAGACATTTAAGTAAGGAGTTCCTGGGAAGGGCTCTCTCCTCCCCGAGCCCCTGGAGGGCAAACAGCCGGGGCCCAGGCGCAGCGTCACTGCCACCGTCTGCCTCTCGCATCGTGCGGGAACAACATCTCCGAGCAGCCCGGCGACGCTCCCGCGTGTTCCCCAGCTGAAGTCATCGCCCGCCTGTGACTTGTTGCTGTGGAGATGCAAACCCGGGAGCACGATGCCAGACAGCAGAAGAGCCGAGCAAGAGACTACTTTTTTTTTTTTTTCCCTGCAAATGCCATTAGCAACTACTGACCCTGGGGAGGAAGGATCCTCAGAGGGGACAGTGGCTGTGCCTGCTCCTGGGGCCACACGCGCTGTCCCTGGGCAGAGCTCTGCACCCAGGGCTCGTGCCACGCAGCAACACAAAGCCACCACAGTGTCACCCTGCCCGCCTCCTGCGCTCCAGGGGTTTGCTGTGACTTGGGCTGTTGGTCTGAGGATGTAAACGCCTCGGGATGTTCGATTGGTAACTCACATGATGGGTACCCCAGCTCCTGGCCACCCAGTCCCCGTGTGTCACCCACCGTGGCCAGCAGAGGCAAAGACCCCAACAAGCATCCGGGTCACGAGCCATCATGGTACCTGCTGGCAAAGCCAGGCTGGGGGATTGCTGACAGCAGCAGGTACCACCTGACGGCATCGCTCTCCCTTCCCCAGGGTAATACCCCACCACGCATCTTCCCCGCGGACTGTCACGCCTAGCGCTTTAATTTTCTTTTTCAGTTCTACCTGCTGTCACCCCCCTGCCTGGCAAACAGCCGGCATCGCTCCCCTCCTGCCCCTTTGCACAGCCCCCAGTTCTTCCAGAGCAGCATCCCCTCCTGCCCATACCGACGCGGCCAAATCAAATACTCACTCCTGGAAATGTTCCAAGGTTCTCTCGCGCTTGTCTCCTGGGCGAGGCTCCCCCAGGCTCCACGGTCTGTGGTGCCGGTGATGCCAACAGCCCACCCCAGCTCTCCGGAGGAAGGGTCCCACCCCAGTGCATGCACCCCCAGAAGCACCCCAGCTCCTGGCTGCCATGTCACACACTGACACCCCACGGCAGCGTACCCCATGTCCCTCCTGCTGGGTCCCCTTTCCCGTGCCCCCACAGCAGGCAATAATGCAGAAGGTCAGGAGAAAAAAAAAATAAATTAAATCAGTTTCCCTGTCTCTTGACTGGTTTGGGTCCACAGCAGGGTCCCTGGCTGTCAAGGCTGGAGAGGCGGCATGGAGAAGGTGCACCCCAGCACCCAGCCAGAGCCCCCTGCCCGCACCCCAGCACCCAGCCAGAGCACCCTGCACCCTGCCTGCACCCCAGCACCCTGCCTGCACCCCCCTGCCTGCACCCCAGCACCCAGCCAGAGCACGCTGCCGTACCCAAGGGCTCACGCAGGGCTGTCCCACCACCCCAGGCATACCTGTGTCCTGCACCGCCCCAGAGCACCCTGGAGAACCAGCCGAGCCCCTCCACGTGCCCTGGTGCAGGAGGCTGCAGGGGAACAGCACCAGCCCCTCCGCCCCACCCAAGCCCCTTTGCTCTGCCCTGCACCCCGCCCCAGACAAAGCCATTTAGCAGAACAGCATCAGCTGGAGCAGATGCGGAGTTGCACCTGGGGGACTGCCCGCAGCCTTTGCTGTTGTTGATGCTGGTGGTGCCCCAGGAGCTCCGTGGCCTTTTGAACTGCAGGGCCAGGAGAGACATCCGGTGGTTCACCAGCCGTGTTTAGAAATGACGAAATTCTTCATGGAAAGGCTGTAGCCAGCCACCGGCCAGTTGCTTTTAATATTTAACTAGAAGTCCGTGTGCCGCTGTGCTAACAGAAGCGGTGAACTCCGCTCAGTGCGAGAGCTCAGGCACTTTGGCGTTTTATCAAAGAATTTCCTTTGCTTTGCCAGAGGGTTTGTGTCTCTGTCACCCGGAGCAATGGCGTTTGCAAAGCCTTTTGCTGCAGAACTGACAAGCTGCATCCGTGGAAGTACAGCTCTCCCTTCACACAGGACACAGCAGTCGGAGGGATGGAAATGTTTTTAAACAATCACCATCTAAACGGCGACGACCGTTTCTTCCCAGCGTTTGTTGCAGCAGCATGAGCTGGTGAGCGTTGGCTCGGCTGGATGCAGCACGGAAATGCTCAGAGCTGGTGATACTGCGGCTCACTGTGCCGCCGGGAGCAGCGGCACGGCTCCGAAATAACACCCAGCCCGTGGTGCGTGCTCACACTGATGGTTCGTCCATCGACGCGAGGTCCACGGCAGGGAGCGCAGTTCCCCTCCTGCCAACGGGGGAGATCACAACTGCGTTTCAAAGTCAGATTTTATTTTGATGTGACTGGGGAGTTGTTGCAGGTTACCCTACACATACAATTAAATTATTGTTATAATTATTATAGTGAGTGCAGCAGACATGGCTTCCTGTGCCCTACATATTTTTAGCCAAATAAAGAGAATGCTTTTTTTTTTTTTCTCGTTTTTTTAGCAAGGGAGCTGAAAGCTCTGGGGACAGTTGTACCACAGCTCCAGCTTGACGCCTTGCCATGGTGCCGTACGCACGTTCGTACGCCAATATTTAGTCTCACACCCCTTCTGCCGGCTCTGGCAAAGCCAACAGCCGTTTCACTCCCTTTCAGAACGCCAGCCCCTGCGCCAAGAGGGAAATGCTCTTCCTCTCCTTTTAAGGCTGGCTGCAGCGCGCGGCACTGAGCCCTGCCTGTGGCCGAGGTGCAGCGGGATGCTGAGGGCAGGGTGCTGTGGGTGGGATGCTGCGAGCAGGATGCTGTGGGTGGGATGCTGTGAGCAGGGTGCTGCAGGTGGGATGCTGCAGGCAGGGTGCTGCGGGCAGGGTGCTGCGGGTGGGATGCTGCGGGCAGGGTGCTGCGGGTGGGATGCTGTGAGCAGGGTGCTGCGGGTGGGATGCTGCGGGTGGGATGTTGCGGGTGGGATGCTGCAGTTGGGATGCTGTGAGCAGGGTGCTGCGGGTGGGATGCTG
>WKFP01014603.1:57117-83704 GCA_011057875.1 Pterocles orientalis | reverse complement strand
GCGGAGCGGTGTTTGTGCACATCGCCTCCTGTGTGCTGCCTCTGCAGAAACAGGGGGAAGGGAGACCCTACGGCAGTTATAGATCAGGATGAACCCCCGAGTACACGCCAGGGACCTGTCGCTGGAACAGCAGAAGGCAGGAACACACCACGGCAAAGCCCTCTGATTTCCAGCTCCGTACAAAATTTAACATCAACGTGCGGATTTCACTCGCTGCATTGTTCATGAGATGGGGCAAGAGGCAACGGGCACGACGGGGAAGCCTGAAAATTCCCGCTGAATGTGAGAAAAAATGCTGCGAGACATTGTGCGTGTTCTGAGCTGCAGAGGAGCTGAGGCACGTTTGGGTTTTGGATGAACGAACAAATCTCTGGTGCATTTCCAGCGCGCCGCTCTGCCGGGGCTGGATCCGGCTGCGGGTCCCCCGGGAAGGTGGGTTCCCCAGGAAGGTGGGTCCCCGGGAAGGTGGGTCCCCTGGGAAGGTGGGTCCCTTGGGAAGGTGGGTCCCCCGGGACAGTGGGTTCCCCGGGACGGTGGGTCCCCCGGGACGGTGGGTCCCCCGGGAAGGTGGGTCCCCTGGGAAGGCGGGTTTGCTGGGAAGGTGGGTCCCCTGGGAAGGTGGGTCCCTTGGGAAGGTGGGTTTGCTGGGAAGGTGGGTCCCCCAGGACGGTGGGTCCCCCGGGAAGGTGGGTTCCCCAGGAAGGTGGGTTCCCCGGGAAGGTGGGTCCCCCGGGAAGGTGGGTCCCCTGGGAAGGCGGGTCCCCCGGGAAGGTGGGTCCCCCGGGAAGGTGGGTCCCCCAGGAAGGTGGGTCCCCTGGAGAGGTGGGTCCTGCTCCCACAGCTCCTTCCCCAGCGCCAGGCACATCCTGGGGAGCGTCAGACACCCAAAACCAGCGATGGGACGGAGCCCCGTGCCTTGGCCGCCGCGTGGGACTGGGCTGGAACTCGCCCTGCGCTGGGGAGGTGGGGCTGGGACCCCTGCCCGGACCCACACTGCGCATCGCAAGGAACATTTATTTTTGGATCACTTACGGCCACTGAAACATACTCGGGCTGTTTTCGGTCTGACTCACAGCTGAATTCCTCTTCTTCTGGAGGCCGAGCTTTCTGTCCCCACCCAAAACGAGGGAAGATAAAGCAAAATGAAACCGATAGACCCAGCTGGACCTGCTGTGAGAGGGGCTGATCTGCGTGTCACCTGGGACCTACAAACCGAGCCCAAAGCCTGCGCGGGGTCACAGAACTGGGACCGGCACCGCGCCGGCCTGGGGGAGCTGTGCGCTCACCTGAAGGTGTTTTTTACAGAATTATGCGTTTTACCTGGGAAATGAGACCCAGCCGGTCCGTGCCAACGCCCTGGGACCTGCCCTTGGAAAGCAAAAGAGCCGCATCCACAGGGAGGAACTTGGGAGGGAAGAAGACGGTCCTCTTGGATATTAGCCTTCCTGGAAAGAGACTGTCTCGTCGGGTGCTCCAGACTATTTATTCCTTTCTGAGATAATTCCTGTAGGGAATCTTTTTTTGTTGCATTTTTGCAGGTTTGAATTGCAAGACCAGAAGCACCATAGTAAATGTGCGATGATCAGCATTTTCCCTCATCAGTTTGGGGAAACGGAAGCGGATGGGATCTGAGAGGCTGCCACGACCTCAGAGGCAGCTCAGGAGGTGCAAGGGACCAGCCCCCAGTTTGGTGCGTTAATCAGTCTCCCATCTCCGGGACAAAACCCGGTTCCCGAGGGCTGACTGAGCTGGATCTGTTCCCTTGCCTGGCGCTGGGTCCGGCCAGGCTGCTGCAGTGCTGCCTCCAGCCACAGGAGAGCACGAGGAGCCCGGGCTGGGGCCAGGCTTTGCGGGACCTGAGCTGGATGGAGCTCAGGCTGGTCCTTAGACCCGGTGTGGGTGAGAGCCAGCGCACGTGCCGAAGGTGCGTTACCCCTGCAGCTCAATCCGACCATGGCCGTCCCTTCGCCGCTCCTGTTTTCTAAAGTCAGCGATGCACAGAGTGTGAATCTTCTCTGCTGAATTTTCCTTTCAGAAGGAACTAGTCTGTACGGCTCGGTGTTTGTAATTCATTGTCTTCTTCCCTTCGGAACAGGTTGGTTCCGAAACTGAACCATACAAATAACGTGGATTTTTATTTTGGCTGTGTGTATGTTTATATCGGTTTTTTTTCTAATTCTTCCCATGGAGCGAGATCCACCTTGCCCTTCGCAGTTGCTGTGGATGCTCTGGTCTGAGGAAGAATTTTTTTTTCTGTATGGGGGGTGAGGCAGTGGCCCAGGGTGCCCGGAGAAGCTGTGGATGCCCCATCCCTGGAGGGGTTCAAGGCCAGGCTGGATGAGGCTTTGGGCAACCTGGGCTGGTGGGAGGTGTCCCTGCCCATGGCCGGGGGTGGCACTGGATGGGCTTTAAGGTCCCTTCCCACCCAAACCACTCTCTGATTCTCTAGTGATGACTTTCTGGGTACCCAGCCGACAGGAGGGGCCGTGTGGGTCCACGCACACCCGTGTGTACACAGGGCAGTATCCTTAGCGACTTAATGAGGAGCAGATGATCCTGTTCACTTTAATGGGCACAGCAAAACAAACAACTGGACGTATTAATCCATATAACTGTCACTACACATTGTTTACAAAGAAAAATCATCTCCTGGCCATCGATCACCCACCTGCATGTGGGATGCCACGTGCCTCAGCCACGGTGGCTGTGAGATGTGCCTGCCCCCGAGCATCCCCTGCCTGTGCCTGCCCCCGAGCATCCCCTGCCTGTGCCTGCCCCCGAGCATCCCCTGCCTGTGCCTGCCCCCGAGCATCCCCTGCCTGTGCCTGCCCCTGACCATCCCGTGCCTTTGCCTGCCCTCGAGCATCCCGTGCCTGTACCTGCCTCCGAGCATCCCGTGCCTGTGCCTGCTTCTGAGCATCCCCTGCCTGTGCCTGCCCCTGACCATCCCGTGCCTGTGCCTGCCCCTGACCATCCCCTGCCTGTGCCTGCCTCCGAGCATCCCCTGCCTGTGCCTGCCTCCGAGCATCCCGTGCCCACCCGCAGCAGGGATGAACTGGGGCGAGCACCAGTCAGGGTCAGCTGCCCTTCCCCAACAAACCTTCCCATCCCACGTGCTCTCTGGAGGGGCACAGATCTGTTCTCTAATACCACCAAAATCAGGCTCTAGCTTAGCATTTAGACCCGAACAGGCCTAATTAAACAGACACTTTCAAATTACCATTTGGTAACCATACCGTGGGGATGCTCCTGGGGAAGCTGCCCGTCTCCCTTCTGCGCCCGCAGCTGCTGGGGCGGAGCTGGCAGCACCACCTCTATTGCACAAGCTCTTTTCTGGGAAGGCGAGGTTTCGTTCTCTTCTGCCTTCTCCTTCCTTCCTGCCCTGGCCCCCCTTTCCCCTCGCAGCCGAGCTGTGGGTGCGGGACCAGCGCTTGCACAACAGGGGTTGCTGCCATCTCCCATCCTGCACGTACAGCATCACGCGGGGGAAAGAGCGGGGGCTGGCACCACGAAACTGTCCTGTGACATCGGAAGGTGAAGAAAGACGTTTCCGTGCCCGGTGAAGGCAATGGCAGGCACCAGAAGGGAAACGCTGCTGTCGAGAGGGAACTGCCCGCAATGGCATTGCCTCCCCTGGGCTGGGGGGCACTGGGGGCCATGGGGAGCCCCCTGCATCACCCGGGAACACTCTGGGGGCTGGAAATTGAGCCGAGTGGTGTTCCAGCATCGCCAGCATTCACCACTGTATCGCACTGCTCTGGGGACAGCTCGGCCAGGCGAGCGGGGAGCAGGAGGCGCGGTGAATTCCTGGTGGAGCGATGCGTTGCACCTGGTTTCACGGATTCCTGCACAAGAGACACAGAAATCAGGCTAAATAGAAAGCGGGTTTGTGTTGAAAATGCAAAATTTCTTTTCACAGTAGTGTTGGCCGGCATCCAGCAGCATTGCTGGGGGACAGGACCAGCCCTCCCACGGCACACTGCTTGGGGAGGGCACAGGAAACACTCCTGGCACCTGACAGCAAAATCCTTCCTGCAGCATCGCCGGGAGCAGCAGCAGCTCCGCAGGAACCCGTGGGTGCCTTGCAGGGTGGAGTGAGCACCCAGCCCATGGTGGGGCCACTGCCAACCCCAGGGGACGCTGGCACGGGCGTTTGTGGGGGATGCTCACAGGGGGAAGCAGCTACTGGGTCCCTCGGGCTGAGCCAAACGAGTACGAGGGTCCTGCTGTTAACAGGAGAGAGGCAGGCAGGGCGGCTGCGTGGGCATCGAAGGGAACCGTGTAGAAACCAGAACACTCGGCACAAGGGAGGCTCGTTGCATTTTTACACAGGCTGCGCTGTTTATTAGCAGGCAGGTGTCAAAGGAACAGACAAGGTGTTGCAGGTGAACACGTCAGGGAGCAGAGAGACACAAACCCTCACATAAAGGCGACTCAGCTTTGATCCCCGGACTGCGCTGACCCCGTGGATTCGAGCCCCGGCACACTTCGTCCAAGCCTAGGTCCGGTCCAGCACCAAGCCCTGGCTCACAGGGCAGCCGTGTGAGAAGAACACATTTCCCCTTTAAGGACTACGAGGACGATATTTTATTTACAGCATTGATAGGCGATAGCGGGGCTTGCTGCGGCGCCGCCGTGGGAGAACACCGCTTCTGCTTTGCTGGAGCCGGAGCAGCAGAGGAGGGCTCCTGTGCGATAGATAACGAGTGTGTTTAGAGGAACGCAATCAGCTCACGCGCATTCTGTAGCGTAAATAAAATTATCCAAACAATGGCACCGTACATGGGCGAGTGTTCTCCCTAAGAGTTTCCTGCCCCCGTCTCACACTGCGAGAGGTCTCCTCATTCGGTCATTTGCTGGTCGGTCGTTGTCAACCTGCTCCAGAGCTGCCTTATTTTCGCCATCAGCATCTCTCTGAAGTGGTCTCCCATTAGGAAATAAAAAACGGGGTTGATGGTGCTGTTCAGGAAGGCAACGGGTCTCGTGACGATGTAGATGGCGTTGATGACGTCCTGCGCGCACGCGGACACGTTCAAGGCTGGGATGCGGGAAGCCAGGCGGACGTTGCGCATGATGTGGTAGGGAGTGAAGAGCACGGAGAAGATCACCATGGCGAGGACGACCAGCGTGAGGGGCTTCTCCAGGGCCAGGGCGGAGCTGGGCTGCTCGCTCCTGCTTTTGAGGAAAAGAACCATCTTCACGTAGAAGCAGCACATGGTCACGAGCGGGATGAGGAACCCAAAGACGGTCAGGAGCACGCTGTAGATGAGGCTTTTCGCGGGGTCTCCGGAGCTGGCGTAATCCAGACACTTGTAATTGTTGGCGGCGGTTGCAGGCTCCAGGAAATACATCAGCGGGAGCAGCTCCAGTATCACCCCCGTCCATATGGCCACAGACACGAGAAGGGCTGATTTCCTCTTCTGCAGAAAGTGCTCTCTGAAAGGGAACTTTATGAGCATGTATCGGTCGATGCTGATAGCGGTGAGGAAGAGGATGCTGCTGTAGAGGTTTGCATGCAGCAGGAACCGGTTGCTGTGGCACAGGACGCTGTCCTTCGCCCACTGTTGTCTGGAGTAGCTGCTCACGAGTATCGGGAGAGTGCACAGAAATAGTAAATCTGACAGTGACAAATTGAACAGGTAGATGTTGCCGCTTTTCCAGTTTTTCAGGCAGAATATATAGCCGAAGACAGCAGTGGTGTTTCCGATGAAGCCTAAAATGAACTCGAGGCTGTACATGCTGGAGAGATAATAACTTTCCAGGGCTCTGGTCACCAACAAACAGCCGTCGCTCTCGTTCGCAGCCTGGAAAGTCAGAAGGAAAAAAAAAAACAACACCAAAAAAAAATCAGTGAAAGATCATTGCATGGCTGTGTTTGTACTGTTGCTGCAGTAGGTGAATACAGCACACAGCAGCCTCACAGCTTGCAGGGTGAGAGGCTTGAACTCAAAGAATATCCCCCCCCCACACGAGTTCCACTTCCAGCTGCTGACCGCAGTCACCGAGCGAGATGAAAACGTGTCTGAGCACAAACCCGCGTGAGGAGGTCGAGGTCAGAGCATCACCTCCCCTAACGCACCAGCTGCCGTGTTAACGTGTTGGCAAAGCCGTCAGAAAGCGGGGGAGATCAAAGCGGCAGGGAAACGGGCTGAAGCCAAACGGCGTCTCGGAGCAGCCCTGTGACTGCAGCAACACCTGCTCAGGGCAGCCTCTGCTCCGCGGGTACCCGCCGCCAGCGTCTCCAGAGTTGCTCTGGTGGCCAGAATCTGTTCGTGCCTCTGCTCTCAAAGCACTGCGTTTTATTTTAAAGATAGATCGTGGGGCGGAATAAAGCCCAGCCTGTACAAAACTTTATAAAGCTACATCCAGCGAATATCTACGCTGACACCGCGTCCCACAGGGGACAGACTCCACAGCCAAGGATGCTCTCCCCGGTCAGGGTAAGCTCACACGCAGCATCTTGCCTAACCCCGAGGCTCTCGAGGAGAAACTCAACACTCAGCAAGAATTTAATTCTAGAAAACGCTGCACTAACATCAGCACTTCAAATAGAAATAACAACAAACACAGGGCTGTACTGACAGACGCATTGATCCAGGCAGTCGTTAGAAAAAAAACCCATCAATCAATTGTAAAGCCAGCGAGCAGTCAGGGTGAGGCAATGAAAGGGTTCGTTCAGAAATGAGGAGGAATAGCAGAGTTCTGCGGTGCGAGGGCACTTACCATCCCAGGGCTGGGCGCTGCGCTCCCTCCGCACCCCGGCACCGCGTCGAGAGCGTTGGGATCCCGGGAGCGACATCGCCGCTTGCCCTCGTTTGCGTATGATTCAATCATTAATGAGTCAGGGCCAAGGAGCGATTTGTTTGGCTGAGCAGGACCCGGGGGCAGTTTTTGTGGGAGGAAGGTACCGCAAAACGTGCGCAGAGCCTGGGGAGAAGCAAACAAACGCTTCCCCTTTGCAGAGACCCGCCTGGAAACTGCGCGGGCGGATGGGCGGCTGGTGGGCAGCCCACAGTGCCGAGAGCCCCGGTGAAGGACATCCCCCGAAATGCTCCCATTTGGGCAACCACAGGATCTCACCACAAGCCACAGGGCTGGCAGTCGGAGGTCTCCGGCTCCTGCCCGGCCAGCGCTGTGGACAGCTCACACCCGGGGGGCTATGGCAGCCCCAAGGGGAGAGCGGGGTGCTGCTCGCGGAGGCATGGAGAGGGAGAGGGGGCTGCTCTTCATCCATGTTTTGAGGGACCCCCAGAGCCTTCAGGAGGGTGAAGCCGGGGGGGTTGTGTCCTGGTCCCATCCAGCCCCAGAGCATCCCTCCTGTTGCACCTGGAGAGCAGCGGGGCAGCAGCTCAGCGACGTTCTGCAGCCAGCAAAGCCGTCGAACCAGCAGGTTGTGATTATATGAAAGCAGACTGCTAAAGAGCACTTACTTTTCATATAGTAACACGTGTTAACGCTTCAAAAAGCTTGATGGTTTATTCCTCTTTGCTATGTAATGTTACCGTGTTTTTAACTTCGGGGATAAACACTGCCGATGGGAAATGACCCTGCTCCACTGCGGCCAGCCAGCTTATGTCAGCACCAGAATTGTTTCTTGCTTTCAAACCATATCGTAGCATTTTCACGTGTGGTTTTGGTTGCATTTAACCTGCAGACCACTCTCTTCCACTGCTTGGAAGCCCCAGGGCCCCCGTGAAAGAAGAGGTGCCGGTTTCTTGAGGCAGGGCGGATGCTGCAGGGAGATGCTCCTGCAGAGTTCTGCTGCTCCCAGGCAGGCTCCTATCCAAAGGAAACTTGTACAAAATCCTGCACGGTGCAGTGTAAGCTTTCATACACTTCCCTTTAACTTTTATGGCTGTGCATAGGCATGCTCCAAGTGAGGTTTTGACCAAAAAGCTGCTGCCGTGGGACCGGTCAATAGACATTGATGACTGCAGACAAAAGGGTCCGTCTTCCCAGGCTCATGTAAGTTTTCAACCTGCTGCAGAAAATAAACATTTCACTCTGTGTGCAGGCTGCAGGACTGCCTTCACAGTCAACAAGCCAACTTTGCAAGAAAAATAGAATCCCAGCACTGGGGGGGCTTATTAATTAACAAGCAAAACTGCTCTGCTCACCCAACAGCAGCTTGCTCAGAGTCGCTGGCAGACACCAAACCATCCCCGCCACACCCCGAGCAGATGGCCCTGCATTTGCAACGCACGCACAGAGCCCGACATCTCATTGCTACCGCTGATCCCAGCAAAACACGGTCGTGGTGTGGTGTTTAGACCACACGTGGCATCTGGACAGCACCGGCAGCACCGTGAGCGGCTCCCGGCAATGCCGCGTGTCGTTGCAGCACCCACCTGCTTCCTCACCCACAGCTTCCTTCCAATATTTAAAACGTGCCTAAAAAAGCTGGGTTAGCCCTTTGCACAGATTCTGTATTCAAGGGCAAGGCCACCCTGGGACAAGAGGGGAGCCCTGGGGGGGTGTAGCAGACCTCAGGTGACAGCAGGTGACAACTGCAGTGCTGTGGTCGGGGCAGGACGGTCCCTTCCCTGGGGAAGGTGGTGGGGGTCCCACGCAGGAGGAAGGGACATTCCGGCCACAGCCAGAGCACTGCTGGGATGGGTATCGCTGGTTCCTGGGCAGAGGCTCATCCCTGCTCCTGCCAGCGCAGGTGACAGCACAGGGTCCCATCCTGGGATCGAACCTTCTCCGGGGGTCACCGCGATGGAGAGCATCTCAGAGCAAAGCCTTGAGGCTGTCTGCAAATACAGCAACCCTACGGCTGACAAAACAGCTTTTGAAACCGACTTCCTTCCTTTTCCGCAGGTGCGACGCACATCCCGCCAGCCGCTCCGCGTGCCCGCGCCGGGACCCCCCCTGTGCTGGGACCCATGGCTGGAAACGCCGCTCCTGCAGAGCACCGATCTCCGAGCACTGCACATCCACCAGCCCCGGGGAGGATTGCTTTCCAAATGCCTACGGCCTTCACCGATCATTTATTATTTAGAAACCGATTCCAAAGCAGCAGCTGGTCTTTTCCTGCGCGCCAGGCTCGAGGGAAGCCCAGCCGCCGCCATCCCATCAGCGCTCTGCTGCAGGCTGTGATGGATTCTGATCCTGCTGAAAACAAGAACTGCAGGCAAACAGCCCTCAGAGCATCCATCCGGTGCAAACAGCACCTCTGGCCAGAACAGCGGGGTGCACGCGGGGGCTGCTCGGAGCACCCGAGGGGACCCGGGTTTGCCTGGCAAGATTTCCAGCACGGGTAACGAGGAAACTCCAATTACACCGTGGGGACACAAGTCACCAACCTCTCAACACTTGGGCAGCTGGTAGGTTTCAAAAGCTGGTAGGAGAGCTGCTCCTCGGGGCTGCTGCATGGAAACTTCACCCTGGAGCCTTCCTCCTCCTCCTCCTCCTCCTGCCCCAGGAGCCCAGCTGGGTGCATCCCGGGGCTCCCTCCCCACGCGGCCGCGGGGCTGCAGAGAGCTGGGGGGTTCTCCAAAGTACAACATGATTTTATTGAAAGCGTACAATTCTGTGGGATTTACACAAAGCAATAGACATAGAACATAAATCACGCTCTTAAGGGGTTTTTGACAGAATACAAACAGCAGCCGGGGGCTGGTGAATAAGCCCAGCACAGACGAGAAGTTAAATGCAAGGTCACGGCACACATCAGCTGAAGCCTGCGTACCCCCAGGAGTATTTTTAAATGGGAGAAACAAACACGGTTCAGCCACTAAAAGCCCCTTTTTCTTTTCCTCTTTTTTCCCCCTCCCCTTCGTTGTGATGTACTTGAACGTTAGCAAACATTAACCCCATTAATATCTGGGATGTAAAAAGCTCTTCTAGCTTTTCTCTGAAGACAAGGCCAATAAATCAGCTAACAAATCATTACAGGAGCTGCTTGGAAATTTCCCACGCGGCTGCTCTTTGACCAGCTTTTAAATATTTTGTTCATTCGGGCAGCCGCTGGTGCACTGAATAAAGGGAGCGTTTCTCCTTCCACGCTGCAGAAAAGCTTCAAAGAAACAGCAGCAGAGCGACAGAAACCCCCCAAAACCACCTGCCCTTGCTCCTGACCGCGTTGGGCTGCTCGAGTGGGGGGCACGGGGGGGTTAGCGCAATGCGGACGGGCACCAGTCCATCCGCAATGAACTCTTTCCTGGGGCAGATGGGGACCCCTCACCGCTAACGAACCACCAGCTCCACCCCAGCATTTTCCAGCCCCCACCAGTGGGTTTGTGCACACCCTACCCAAGAGCTGAGGCTGGGAGGAGCAGGGGTGTAAAATGGATTTTTTTGGAGGTTTGGGGTGGTTTTTAGCTTTGCTGAAGGTGGGGTGGTCTCTGTCTGGTGCAACACCGAGGGGCAAGGGCCAGGGGGGCTCAGCGGTGCTGGGGACACTGGAGGCACAGCAGAGGCAGGGAAGGAGGGCAGGCGACAACCCCTGTCCAGCTCAAAACAGAGAAAAAAAAAAAACCAAACATACAGCAGGTCCTGGCGGCTTGTGGGGCTCTGAGCTCAGACTCAGCACTGGAAGAACACTTGGGTTAGAACCAGACGGGTTTTCCTGCAGAGAAGGTGAGAAACGCCGCGATCCAGGCACGGCAGGGCAACGCGGGCGGCAATTACGCCCCAAAAACTCCCATGGCTCCTGTTCTCCTGCACGCCTCAAGCACACACGAGCCAGGCAGGCTGGAGCAACGTCTTCCATCAGAGGTTCTCATCCAACCACTCGCCGTACCTGTTGGACAGCCGGCGCCCCACGGCTAGGTTGGCAAACATCAAGGCCCCGTGGAAGGCGTCCTTGGCGTGGTCGTGCGTGACGGGAACGCCCGCTGCCCGCAGGCGCGCGACGTACATGACGCCGTCATCGCGCAGGACGTCGTGCTCGCAGGTGAGGACGTAGGTCAGGGGCAGCCCGCGGAGCCGCGCGTCGCTGGCCAGCAGCGGGGCCGCGCGCGGGTCCAGGAACCCCGGGTACCGCTGGGCGAGCGCGGAGCTGCCGGGGGCGGGAGCGGTGTAGACGTGATCCTTCTTCATCTCCTCAGGCAGCAGGATGCTCCAGTTTACAAACTGGAGTAAGTGGCTCCACTCAGCTGGGACGTGGCTGTTGGAGGCCATCGCTTCCCGGAGGGACGGGTCAGAGGTGAAGTACTGGCTCCAGAACCTGACCGTGTTCCACCGGGACAAAACGGGCTTGTGCGCGTTCTCTTGGTAAGACGGCAAGTTCAGGTCCAGGGCTTGCAGAGCAGGGTAAAGCAGAGCCTGGGCTCTCAGTTTCGTTTTGACTTCAGGGTCCTCCAACAGCTGCAGAAGCAAGCAGAAAGAGTTACAAAAAGTCAGACAAAAAGTGTTGGTTCCCCGACGCTGACAGAAGATCTTCAACGTAAGGAATGAACACACACGTTGTACCACATACGCAAAATAAGATTATCAATAAAACCAGGATAAACCAATTTAAATAAATTCCAACTTTGTAGGCAGGTCACCTAAAACAGTATCTTTTATTAAAAACTCTCAGACATCAAATATAATTTCATTTTTTTCCTCTATGTTGAAGGATAAAAATATTTGGGAAATACTCTTTTTGAAGCATTGATGCTTTCCGAAGTAGTAACAAATGTTTTTTCTCTAACGATAGAAAATGTCTCTTACAGCTTAAAAATTGCAGGTTTCTGGGGCTCCACTCATCATTTCACACAATTCAGAACTTGCCAATCTGTTTGGATTTTTAACCCTAAGGTGTTACAACTCAAACAACTACAATTCTGTGCATTTTAGACACGTGAAAACCCAAACGTGGTGACCACTGACATTTCTTAGATGTCATCCTTTCCCCTGCTTCGCTAACGAATTTCCACCTTCTCCCTCATCTTCTGCCCTCGGTGTCCACAGCAAATTCACACCCTTTCCAAGCGAGGTCCATTACAACCCAAACAACCTCTCCAGAGAGCAACAACGTCGCACTGACTTCGTTTAATAAACCCGAGAAGTGCCAAAGGCACTGAAGCTGTGGGGGATCAAATCACACTGGGACAGTTTTTTGGTTTTTGGGGGTTTTTTTTGTTTTGGTTTGGTTTTTTTGCTGCTATGTACAGCTATTGAGTCCAATTCCTAAAACTCCCTGTTCAAACAACATACCCAGACAGAGCGATATGTGCCCTAATGGTATGGCAGAGCGACATTTTTTAGGGTGTAAAGGTTCAGAGGACATCACACCATCAAAGCTGCTTCGATGCCATTAAACGGCTCCAGTGGAGTCCCCTGCCTGGGAACCGGGAGCCTCCCTGTCGGTCCTGCAGGACACAGCCCACGAGAGCTTGCTTTGAGCAGAGCTGTGTTAGTCTTTTCTAACTGTTCATGAAATGACAAATTTTTTTTTTATTATTTTTTTTACCTGTTGTGCCACAGCGGCTGCTAAGTTCCCACCCGCGCTGTCTCCCGCGACGCAGACCCGCCCAGGGTCCACCCCGTACCGGGAGAGGATGCTGCTCTGGAGGAAGAACTTCGTGACCGAATACGCATCTTCAAAGGGAACGGGAAAGTGGTATTTGGGCGACAACCTGTAGCTGTTGGAGGCAAGCAGAGGGGCGTTACTGCCTGCTGTTGACAAGGAGGAAGGCTTGCCCACACCTGCCCTCGCTGGAAAATGGGAACTCTGTCTGTCCTGGGGGATCGGGTGTTTTATTGCACACCCAACCTCATGAAGCCATACCCAAGACAACCACCACCCACCAGCGGGCACTGCAACCGCGATGCCTGTTGGGTGCTAACCCTTCCGAGCCGGCAGGAAAGCACACGGGCACAAAAGGAGATATTGCAAAAGGAGGTAAATCGAAACAGATGGATGTATTCCAACCCCCCATCCCACCTAGAAGGAGAATCTCTTACTTGACCGACACCACGACAGCGTTTAACCTGTTTGCAGTCCACCGTGTCAGATCATCGTAGGCTTTCATGCCTGAAACGAAACGAGCCACTTAACTGGTGAAATACCAGTTCCCTGACCCTCTCCGTGGCACCTCCCATGAGCCAAAAGGCAGCAAAAGCGCTTAACATGGGCTGTAGAGACCTTCCTCCAGCCCTGGTCCTGCCGGGAGAGCGTACCTGCCTGTCCTAGGCTCCAGCCTCCACCGTGGAAGTACACCACCGCCCTCCTCAGCCCGTCGGACGGCGTCCTGGGCACGTACAGACGGACAGCAACCTTGCTGAGCTCGGTGTCCGTCACGGTGACGTTTTCGTCGGACGTGGGTGGGACGTACTGTGCAGCCATCATCGCCATCAGAGGGTCCGTGAAGTGCATCAGACCCAGCCGCTCACCGAGCTCAGCCTGCGCCCGGGACAAGGGGACAGCACTTTAGACACAGCCTCAGTCACCCTCGGAGATTAAATTTCTGTAAAGCTGGAAGACGCCCTGGGACCAGCAGAGGTTTTATTCAAACCAGTCACTCGCCCCGGCCAGGAGACATGAGATCGGAGCAAGTCTTGCACAGCCTGGCCGGGAAGCTGGAGAGCTCCCCAGGACCCCCTAAAGCAGAGACGATGGAGGAGGGCAGAGATCTGCCATTTCTTGCCTTTCTTGGCACGTCCCTTTGGGAGCTAGGAGAGGAGCCCCCTTGCTCAGGAGGGTCTGACGGCAGCAGCGACCCCAGGGAACCAGGAAGGCTGAAGCAGGGTGTCCCCCACCCCAAACGCAGACCTACTATTAAGCGACCACAAGCTGCTGCCCTGCAGTCGGGTGACCGTTCAGAAGGCACCTAGGGCACTCTAGAGCCACCTCTAACCTGCCCCGCACCAGAGCAGCTCTGGGGAGGCCGTCTTCATCAGCATCCCTTGGGGTTAGGGTTCTGCACGGGACGGGAGCACGGTTACAAACCCCGCTGCAGCCCCCCGGGTGTTTGGACACCCCCCGGTTTAACCAGCTGCAGGGATGGGAGCCGCAGCACCGTTATTTACACACAGCACGTGGCCTGGCGGATTATTTACCCATGGGAGCCGTGGCTGTATAGCATGACTGAAGCGGAGCAGGAGCCGGGGGTGTAGGAGATATAAAAACAGCATGGGAAGACGGGAGAGCTGCGTCGGCAGCCTATTGCCACGGAACTACAGAGGGGGGGTAACACCCCTGCCTTCCAGACGGGACGTACGGGTCTGTGCCCCTTCGCTAGATACTCGGGTTTGGTAGGCAAGATTACAGGGGTATTAAAAAAAGGGGTTTTTTATATATATATAAATTTTTCCATGCTTTAGCATTATCACCCCTGTAAC
Source organism: Pterocles orientalis (assembly GCA_011057875.1). NCBI lineage: Eukaryota > Metazoa > Chordata > Aves > Pterocliformes > Pteroclidae > Pterocles > Pterocles orientalis. The sequence goes on along the minus strand of WKFP01014603.1, from coordinate 69,433 downwards.
TAGCTTTGTGTAGCTTTTAGGCTCATTCTGTCAGCAGATTTCTATGAGACCACACAAATCGATCGTGTTTAAGCAGCGCTCTAGTTTTCCCTTCTCTGACACCCGATCAGTACTTCCGAGGAAGCTTGGTTTTGAGAAACGGGGAAAATCCAACGAGCAGCGCTGCAGGTGCAAAGGATTGTAAAGCAAAGTGAACGTGTTTGCTCTTCTCTATTCGTGTTCACGTTGCACATCCCAGCTCCAGTTACTCCGAGTGTCCTTTGCTCAAGATTGCACAATTAAATCTTTTCTAAGTTCATTTATAGTCGCAGTAAGTTCAATGCTGAATTTCAGGTACTGCTGTCCTGCACTGGGGGTATGAAGCACTTCGAATACGGCACACGCACACATCGCCACGTCTCCGCTGGCCACCAGGCACCGCCAACGCCCCTGCTCCATCGCTCTCCCCGCACCAAGCCCAGCGCCACTCACCAGATCCCACATGGCCCGTAGGCTGGCCGAGATGAGCATCACTGTCCAGGGCTCCTCGATGTCCTCGGGGATAGGGCTGTAGATGTAGTAGGCAAGGAGGGCAGAGGCGAGGAAGAAGGCGAGCAGCTTGGTCCCCATGTCAGCAGCGCAGCTCCCCCCGGACTGGCCGGTTACGCGCTCTCACCAACACCCAACAGCGACGAGCTGGCGCACGCCCTGGGCAGGGTTAACCCCTGTTTGGTTTGGGTCCCGGCCAGGAGGCGATCCCTGGGCTGATCACCGGGGCAGAGGTTGCTCTGCCGTGCAGCTCCCGCGCACACGTGGCTCTTCAGCGAGGAATTCGGCTGCTCGGAGCGGAGCGAGCCAGCCCCACATCCCCGGGTCAAACCCCGCGGCCGTAACAGCCCCGTCACCCCTCTCCTGTGCCTGGCCACAGCAGCCGGCAGGAAGGCTCGGGAGGAAAGGGGCAGCTCAGAAATAAGAGAACACGGGCTGGGAACCGAGGGCTGCTGCGAGGTGACGCACGCAAAAAGCTGTCTGGATGCTCAGGAGCTGTTAGCTGCTGGCTCGTAACGCCGCCGTCCAGACACAGCCCAGCACAGAGCCCAGCGGGGCCAGGCTGCGGCAGCACGGACCCACCGCTGCTCCTCCGGCGCCAGCAAGCACCTCCTGTCCTGGCAAAAGCGCCGTCCATCGTGTACCGGCCGCCAGAGCCCTTGCGCAAGAGCAGGCTTGGCAGAAGAAATGACGATCTTTCGCAAGGCTGCTGGTTAACATTTGAAAGACCCGAGCTGACAGCGGCTGTGGGCAGGACTAAGGGGCATCTGCGCGGGGCGGTGCCGGGACGCGGGCTGCCATGCACTCCCCTCGCAGGAGACAAGCCGCGGTGTTTTATTGATGTACAGCAGTGAGTTGTCAAAGTTCGAGGGTCAATGCAACAGGGATTTAACAAGGTTCGATGGCAAGGAACGCTGGATTAATCACTGCCTGCAGGACGGGGTCAGACAAAACTGCCAGGGAGACCCTGCACGGAGTCCCGAGGTTCGGAAGGGACCGTGCGGCTGGGTCCAGTCCTAGTCCCAGACTTGGCCAACAGTTTACATCTAAGGATCACATCGTGCAGTCACAGGCGGACCCAAACAGGGAACAACAATTCCAGCGAGGAAGCACCCCAAGCCCAAGCACACAGGAGAGGCAGCAGCACCGAACCCTGCTCTAGACAGAAGCTGAAAAGGCAGAAAGCACAATTAAAACGGGGGTTATTTCTTTTGCTGAAGTTCTGCCAAGTGCAGAGGAGCACTGGTGCTCGTTCCCCCCCGAGCAGCCCTGGGGATGGAGCACGTGCTGGAGGACTGGGGAGCACAAAGCACCGCGGGAGACTGGAACCTGAACTGTGCATCACCAGCCCCGAAGCAGAGGAGCAAGCCTCGGTCACTGCCAAACATTTCCTTTAGCTGAGCCCAGCCGAAGCACGGCTGTGCAGTCACCGCCCGCACCGTGCACCATCCTTACCCCGAGTTCACCTTTGGCTTAGGCAAGAGCCCAGAGTGCGGAGCCTTCAGACCCCAGCGTTCCCTGATCTCCGGGCAGAGCCAGCCCTCCTGCCCTCCAGCGAACCGCCGCAGCAACCTGCCAGAGCTCACGCTGGGCACAGAGAATGATAAACTGAACTCACCAGTTGGTGAATAAATTTATGATGATTGATATTATATCAATAATAAATTGAATTCACCAGTGAGCCAAGGCGATCCTAAAGCATCCACTTCAGTAGGGAAGTGCCCGTATCCTGCCAGGATTTTAGAGCCCTGTCAGGAGAAGGGACCAGCCAAGATGGCTCAAGATCCCTCTCAAACAGTGGGATGGGGTGCCAAATGAAACGTGTGAACATTGAAACCCAGATTAATTCCATGCAGCAATTACCCTTCGTGTTACACCCCAATGTCTCGCCTCCGCGCTGCTGCTGCTTTCCAGCACCCTGCCCAGCACCACCGCTGCCCGTTTGCTGTTGCGTCGCATCGTCTCCCACTGCTCACTGCTTTCTAGAGCAAAGCTCATCTCGCTGCTTTTCCGCATGCAGTGTGCCAACACAAGTCACACGGCACACCCTCCTTCCTATCTTCTGCATTTTCACGTATTCCGAGCTACTGGTGGTCAAGAAAACAAGGAACAAAAACAATTAACGTAGAGTAAAGCCAGGATTAAAAGTGCAATGGAAAGAAGAGCAGTCGGAGCGCAGCCCTGCCCAGAGCCAGCATCCCCTGCAGCCGTGAGCATCCCCTGCAGCCGTGAGCATCCCCTGCAGCCGTGTGCTCCATGACAGATGATCGCGGTCGGGATTGCGTGTCACTGCGTATCGTACAGCCGTGGAGAGGCTCGCACGAACGAGCTCAAACGCTCACCTGCCACCCCAATAAATCAGCCCTGCTAAAAATAAGCATTGCGACATCAGGTTGTATTTTCAAGCTGTGGTTCAGAAGGAAGAAACGTGGGCTTATAACTTACATCCGCCTGTAACAGCAACACCTCCCCACCTCTCCCACCCTGTTGCACTTCCACTCGCTGCACTGTGGCAGCACCACTGGGAAGGAATCATCCGGCTCAACCTCCGAGTTGTGCTCAGAGGCACCTGTAGGAAACTGCTTTGGGAAAACACACCAGGAAACACCGCTGCACAGCGGAGAGCATTTGCAAGGCTGTCCAGCAAAAAAGTCTTGTCCAGCCTAAAGAGGACATAATGAAGTACAGCCTGGTGGGGACCCAGCCCTTACAATAACATAGTCTAAAATACGAGACGGAAACCAATGATTGACCGAAGGCTGTAGGACGATCCTCTGAGCCACATCCCAGGCTGCTGTTGGCAATAGGAGCTCTTTCCAGAGAGAGATAAAAAAAAAAAATGAACGACACTTCCCTCCTCACTCACCCCATCTCTGCCTTGAGTTTTTCTTTCAGTTATTTTATGGGATGGTAATTTGCACATCATTGGCTCTCCAAGACTGGTGGTCTAAATGGCTCTGGTACCCACAGCCCAACCGGGACATGTGTACCGGATGACGGGTGACCCTTGGGTCATGGCTGCAGGTCACTGTCCTGGCCCGGGGGCACTAATGGGCATCGGTGGCCCCAACCAGCCCCATCTGGACCCCCCCACCCCAGCCCACCGTCCCGGCCCCCACTGATGTGCAGCCCTGAGCACAGCCCTTCCCAGGCTGCATCACGGGGGTCCTGCGCTACCCCTGCACTGGGCACGGCACCGGCACGGCGCTGGCTGGACCCAGGACTCCCAGGGGAAAGGATGGAGACACAGGCATTGAAAAGGGATGCAGGAAAAAAACAGCTCCAGGGATGGGTGACAGCATCGACAGCCGGCTTGGCAGGGCAGGGACTTGTCCCCAGCTCCAGCAGGAGGGGGACAGATGTCCCTGGCACCTCTGCCAGCCGCTGCTGGTGCTCGGGGACAGAGGCATCAGACGGGGAGGAAAGGAAGAGCAGGAACCCTCTAGTGAGAGCCAGAGAGCCGCTCTGTGCACAGCACCACCGGCACAGTGGTTCGGGAAATGAAGGGAGGAGCCACCGGGAGGCAGCACAGCACCGCGCTTGTCCCTCCCGCCGGCCCACGGCACCGGGGGCACCGAGGAACCCGCGGGGAGCCCCGGTGCTGTGTCCTCTCCAGCCGGGACCGGCACCAGGGACAAGGACAACAGCCACCCCGGGGGCGGTTAAACTCCATCCGCGCTTGCCTGCGCTGAAACAAGTCACGGCTTGCAGTAAGAAGCAGGAATTTCCTCTTCTGTCCTTTACCAGCCCTGGTCAACACCCAGTAACCAACCAGTCCAACTGGGCCAGCCTGGGGCTGAGACCCCCCTTGGGAGGCAGCGAGAGCCCCCGGGCTGGGACCCCGGAGCAGTTCCGTGAGGAACTCGCCCAACAAGGCAAAAAGCACCAACGCAAGGGAAAGAAAACCCACAGCACGCCTAGATTCCTGGCTGCTGACGGTTTCAGCGATGGGTATTTGGGGTTTATCCCACCCTCAGGGGTTGCCCCAGCAGGCTCTTGCACACCTCCACCTGCTCTCTAGAAATAGGATTGAAGATTCCAGTTTAGGGCGAACATACACACTGGGACTGACTGGGAATGACACAGCTTCTGGCTTCATATTCAGAAGCTCTGTATTTCGTATCATCTAACTACGCTTCAGTCAGTTATTCCTGCTTTCATTTCCCCATCATTGTTATCCCCACTTCCCAGCGACAGCTCTAGGACTGGCTGTTGGCCTGTTCTTAGAATCGCGGACACGGCCTCCACCAGACATTTTGTACAAGAGAATTCGGATATCGTCTTTCCATCTGTTGTTTATTACCGACTGTAAGTTGTGTAAACGGAAACAAATGTCTTATTTGAGAATACATTCATACTCTGAACTGAAAAAAGGCAATTCGCTGAAATTGAACACAGGCGGTTCCTGAATACATGACAAAGCAGCAACTCCAGAAACACGCCAGGGTCACAAAAGCATTAAAGCCTCCAACAAGACATTCTAAAGAGCATCACCAGCACAAGGTAACAAGTGATCTCAAATAAACCAACAGTTTGTTTTGATGTTTTAAAAATTAAACATTGTGTTCAAACACATGACTTTTTACTGTTTGGAAGAAAGGTAGCAATAGAATCATTAAGGCTGGAAAAGCTTTTGTTGAAAAATAGTTTTGTCTTTTTACTGTTCTGAAAATATTGATTTCCAACTCTCTTTTCATTTTCACCACTGACTTGAGAAAGCAAATTTTTTTTTTCTGTTCTAACAAGAGCATGCAGTCGTCACGAACACTGGATGGAGGAATATCCAACAATCAAGCTGTTTACCTGAATATCTTCTTTAGCTCCTCCTTAATTACCTGAATTCTGATGGTTTTTCCCATGGACAAAAATAAATCCATCTAAGACTCACGTCTATACAAGAATCTTAAGCTATTAGAAAGGTGAAATCGCTAGTCCATAACTGATACAAAGACACAGCCAAAGGTGGGAAATTACTGGAAATACACCTGCTGTTCATTAAATACCTGGCGCGCTTTTAAGCCACCTTCCATCATCTCTGTTCTGCCTTCAAAGTCCAAAGCAACTTAGGAAACCCAAACTTATCTCCACAGATGCATTTTGCTCACTCCTCTAATTTCCAGCTTCTCCACATTCACATCATTCTCCTTTTCACAACAATTTGCACAACTCCCGAGTTCAGGCTGCAGCAGCAGGTTGCTGGAAAGTTACAACTGCCACATCCCAGGGGAACGGGGACCAGGAGAGACCAGCAGGAGCTTACGTAAAATGGAAGCAGTGTGGATAAAACTGAAGTACAAAGCAGTGATTTGGAAAAGGGGAACGATCGCCTGCAAACAAGGAAAGAAACCGTTGGGGAAATGTTTTCAGCAAATGAGTGTTTCGATTTGTTTGCTCAAACATAGCTTATGAATGCACACCTACGCAGGCAGAAACTTGCATTTAAGGGTGAGTTCTGAAACTGGTAATGCTTCAGGATTGCTGGTAATGCTTCGGGATTGCAGAGTCAGCATGCAGGCTGAGGATGATGAAGGGAAGAGACACTGCTCAAACCAGAGGTCCACACATTTCCCATGGAGTTGCAGCGGCATTTGGGGGATTAAACTGCTCCAAAACGTGATTTCAATAGCAGAGAAGACAAAAGCATTATGAAAACCAGACTTTAATTACTTTGGCTGTTTATCTTTCAAAACAAAAATTTCGGGGTGTTTTTAAAGAGCCCGGAGTTTTCGTTTGCTCGGGGTGCAGGGACCGATTCTTCCCTGCTGCCCAACAGCCGTTGATGGGGGACAGCTCTGCTACCCTGGGCTGTGCCAGGTCACAGCAAACGATCACAGGTTCTTTCCTGGTACTTATAATTTATGAATTCAGAGAGGGAAGTTCCTGGTAACCCTGACTCACGCCGGTCCCAGGGCTCAGAAGAGCAGGATCACAGGGTGCTGCAGCCCCAACTGCACACAGAGCCCGGGTCCGTGCTGCCAGGGCATCCCTCCCACCCTGCTGGGACCATCCCCGTGCTGGACAGCTCGAGGACACATCGCTCTCACTGCCTCCACTCCCCTTCTCCAAAATTAGGAAAAAAGGAAAACAGGGATGGGGATGTCCATGTGCTGGGGAGGCTCTTCAGGGCCATTACTGAGCATCCGAAGCCACAAGGAGCAGGGTTATCGGAAAGTAACCATTGATCTTGGGTCTAATATTTGCTAAAACAAACATGCAGTAGCGTCAGGCATTTCATCAACAAGGAAATAAGAAACGGAATAAAACTGCTGAGAGCTTGCTTGTACTGACACAGACCAGGCAATATTTGGCGAGCAGGGAAGCACTCGGCAGAAACAGTTCCCTTTGCTTCTCCAGCAGATTTGCCTCATGGTGGCCTCTCCTAGAATCTGGCCAGCCTTTACAAGCCCGACTGTCCAGCAGTCAGAAATGAACGGCCTTAAATAGAGTAACTAGAATGCATCCGCAAACACCAGTGCAGAACCACCTGCTTTTGATTCTGCAGATTAAATGTGGAAGAAATGTTCCTGCCAGGAGCAGCATGGGCTCTGCAGCTCCAGCTCCGCAGAACACACAGGTGTGTGCAGGGCTCAGAGCACCGTGTCTGCAGGACAGTGCATCGTCCGGGTGCTCCCAGCCCTGCAGAATGCACAGGGTCAGAGCACCACATCTGCAGGGCAGTGCATCTTCCAGGTGCTCCCAGCCCTGCAGAATGCACAGGGTCAGAGCACCCTGTCTGCAGGGCAGTGCATCGTCCGGGTGCTCCCAGCCCTTCAGAATGCACAGGGTCAGAGCACCGTGTCTGCAGGGCAGTGCATCATCCAGGTGCTCCCAGCCCTGCAGAATGCACAGGGTCAGAGCACCCTGTCTGCAGGGCAGTGCATCGTCCGGGTGCTCCCAGCCCTGCAGAATGCACAGGGTCAGAGCACCGTGTCTGCAGGGCAGTGCATCGTCCGGGTGCTCCCAGCCCTGCAGAATGCACAGGGTCAGAGCACCACATCTGCAGGGCAGTGCATCATCCGGGTGCTCCCAGCCCTGCAGAATGCACAGAGGTCAGAGCACCACATCTGCAGGGCAGTGCATCATCCGGGTGCTCCCAGCCCTGCAGAATGCACAGGGTCAGAGCACCGTGTCTGCAGGGCAGTGCATCGTCCGGGTGCTCCCAGCCCTGCAGAACGTGCAGGTACACAGGGCTCAGAGCACCGCACTGTCAGGGTGCTCTGCTTTGTGTCTCTTTCAGACAACCGTGATGGATACGGAGCGATTTCTGCGCCAGCATTCCTGTGAGCGTGACGCTGTCTGAAGGCAGAACAGCTGTCTGGGACCTGCTCTGAAGATGCAGCTCAAGCAGCTGAAACAACCCTGCTTCGTGCTGCTGCTCTGCTTTGGGCAGCAGCGAGGATGTGGAACAGTTTGGTGGTACCCAAGCCTCACTCCAGGGACACGCTGGTGCTGTTCATCACCCTGATAACACCACACAGGATGTCCCCACCTGGCAGCCATGACCCTTGTGACTCAATCACTGCTCCTGGTGCCCAGGTAAATAGAGCCTGTGGGACCGACTGGTGCCAGGACTCCACTTGGTACCCGTCCGTTCAGTGTAAAGGCTTGAATTTGGAATTTAAGATAAGTCGAAGGAAGTGAGCCACTCGGCAAGAAAGAGAAAGGGAGGCCAAGATGAGTGCTGAGCCAACAAACCCGCCTTGCTGCGATGGAGCCGAGACTGTCAGCACGCATTAAGCTGATCAAGGCATTACTGCCTTCCTGGAGTTTGTCAAAAAATCAAGACAGAATAAAGCCATAGCACCAGAGGAAATAGCCTCCAACTCCTTGACTTAATTCTCTGCATCACACGAAGTTATCTACAGAAGGAGATATTTGGAAACACAGCACGAGTTGCCTACGGTAACAATCCGGCACGTCTCTAGCTGGCAGGGTTTGGTTCATCAAGTCCAGGCTTGGACCGACCACCCTCCCCTTGCAGCTGGTGGCAGAGCTGTGGAGCCTGACACCCGTCGGGTCTGGTTCCAGGGCTCCTGACAGCAAAAGTGTTCCCTTGGGAGAGGCACCAGCCCACCCGGACGCTGGCAGCACTTAGCAAAAGGTTCCTGCTGGCAGCCGGAGGGGACAGACACGCTTCCTCTGCCCCCGAGATTTATTCTCTACACAACTTTCGACGGGTATAAAATCAACTGTACAGGCACTAATTAGTATTTATTTAAAATTCTATTCCACTAGTGTCTACAGTGTGCTAGGCAGAGACCAGGATCATAAATCAGAGCAAGAGTTAGTTCAGTGGCTGTTCCCCATAGACCTGCTCTGAGCCGAGGAGCAGTGTCCGGCACCGGCGACAGGCTGACGGCGTTCCTGGGCAGCGCTGCCTCTCGACAGACCCTCGCGGCAGCTACCAGGGATCCAACATCAGACCTGCCCGCAGCTGAGCCGCAGGAGGCAATACGCCAAAGCCCTTGAAGGGATCTCCAGCTTGCACCGCAGCATCCCTCAGCATCTTCCTCCGCATCCCCTTGGACTGGCTCCAGAAGTTCAGAACCACACAGCTCCAAAAACAAGCGACCCCAGAGCACAGAGGATATTAGGGAGTGCAGATAACTATAGCTGCTTGTGACTGTTCTGAAATTGTGTTACACATGAACCAAGGGAAGGCGTGGGGTCTGTTCTTCAAATTACAACTTGACTCATAAACAAAGACGATAAATTAAACAGGACTTGGAACACACTGAAAGCATCCGGCCTCTGACTGATCCTTGGAACATCCCAACGCTCTGCAGAGATGTGGGTCACGTTCAGTTTGTGCCAAGAGAATGTGACAGCATCTGAAAACAGTATTATCAGAGTGGAATCACGGAAAAGCTGAGAAAGCCTGGATAATTCCCCGCCTGAAGAACCGTCTTCAGCAGCAGCTTTGTGTTCTGAAGACTCGTGTGCAGGTTGCTGCTTTCAGTCAGAATTAAGCTGAAAAGCAGGAGAAACTGAGCAGTAACCGCACGTCCCACCGGTATCACGTGTACAGCTCACAGAACTGGCAAACCGAAAGACTTCATGTTTCCGCAAGGATCATCATGCTGAAACGCCGTTTTCCCAGTAAACGCATTTTTAAAGCCAGTCTCGCACTAACAGTCTAGTTTTCCTTCTCTGTATTTATTACCAAAAAAATCATTAATTCAGCTAAAATGAAACACAACTTATTCAAAGCTGGAGCCCAGAATACTCTCCTTTGGGTATATTTTTTTTTCCTCCCCCTCCATCTGTTTTTTCACGCCTGCTCCCAGCCAGCCATCCTGAATCAATGTTCTCCCCCATCTGCGGCCAGGCTGGAGCTGGGGAGCGCTGGGAGCCTCAGGGAAGCCCAAGCCACAGAGGTTTGAACAAACTGAAATCATCCCAGAAAGCTGGCCGATTACTCCAAACAACCCAGCTGATGTTCACTCATCACGACGAAACGTGCAGCAAGGGCTCATGCACCAGGGGAAGCGGAGTCGCTCGGAACAACTCTCTCCTTTGCAAGCACAGGGGAGCTGGACGCCAGGACTCACGCCAGATACTAGCTGTGAATTTGCTCAAAACACCCTGCGAAGCATTCAGGATCATGGGTTCCTTCTGACAAACACTCCTCCCAGAACAACCTCACCAGCCCAAGGTCCAGAAGAGCAAAGGTTCGAGCAAGGTCCACTCCAGCAGCTCTGTCATCCAACCCACCAAAGCCGTACGAGAACCAGAAAAGTGCAGAAAGCACTTGGATGACAGTCATAGAATCATCGAATCATGAAGGTTGGGAAAGACCTCAAGGATCATCAAGTCCAACCGTCAGCCCAAGCCCACCCAACCCACTAACCCGTGTCCCAAGCCAAACCATTTGAAATGAAAGCAGAGAATGTGTGACCTCAGCAAATATACTACAAGGGGAAAAAAATGTTTTTGGTAAGAGTAACCATGTCAATATACTATTGAAGTTTACCTTATTGCTTCATTTTTATCTTGTGCTAACGTGGGCCCGAGGAAGAAATATAAACTGTGATATATAAGAGTGAGTGAAAAAAAAAGTATAAAAAAAAGAATAAATCAAATTCTATAAAAAGACCTATGGTTTGTGATTTCAGAGATCTCCCTCTGGTCCTACATCTCCTGCACAGCCTCAGCAGGGGTGAGCCCATCAGCACCCACCTCCTGGCACCCGTCCCTCCAGCTTCGCTGCCGTGGTCCCACAGTCCACCTTGCTGCTTCTTTTTCTTTTGCAGGATAGAAATAGGAAAAGCATTGATTCTCCTGCCCTGCAACGCGTTTCTCACTTCTTTAAAAGCGTAGATTTCTTACAAGGCTCTGAGATGGCCGTTGTCGACCCATAACCACACTGGTTAGCCTGACCCAGCTGTCAGAGCTGCGAGGACCGAAACTGGACGCAGTGAAAAGAACTTTCACTACAAAGCCAATAAACTTAACATGGATATTAAATCTTCCATAAAATTTGAAAAAAATAAAAAAAATTTATGTATTACTTCTGTAAATCCTTATAAATGGGATTTTTGTTCTTCCTTTATTCTTTATTCCTAATTTACTGCTGACTGACCATAAGGAATTGGAAGAAAGTCACGTTGTGCATTAATTTGGTGTCTCTCGGAGCCAGCCTGCCTTTCCCAAGGGATAACCAGGATTATCTCTGGTACTTTCACCGCCCATCCGCCGGCCAGAGCGACACATCTGTTTTCAATGGGAAACGTGTCAGTCGTTCCCAGTAAGCTACCGCTGAGAATGAACAGACAGGGGTTTCAGCCTCAGAATAATTCCAAGAAATGTTGCAGCATCAATACTTGTAATTAAGGGCACGGATTTGCAATGACTGACTGTTGGTGTTTATTAATTGAAGGCTCATCACAAAACATAATAAATGTCTAACGCCTACAGCACCTAGCTGGTTCCAGCGCTGCTGCAGGATTCCTGAATGGTCTCCAGAAAAAAAAAAAAAACCAAAAAAAAAAAACCAAAAAACAAAAAACAAAAAAAACACCAAGATTCTCAAGCCAAAGCTGAAGTGACTTCAACATATTTGCAATTGCAGTAATGCAGCTGAGGGGCTCATCGGCTGCGGCTCAGGTTTCCCCATCACAGCAGCGCCAGCCCCCGTGGTCCTCACGGGGCGCCTTGAAATGAAAACTATCTACAAATGCAATTCCCTACATCCTTTAAAAATCATTCTGACTCTAATAATAATAGTGCGAGCTAAGCAAATAGCTCTCAAACCACTCCTCTAAGCATTCGAGAGGTCCCAAGGCTCTGTTGAAGAGGCAGGCGAGGTGATGCTCCGCATTGCACAGGGCGGGCAGACCTGGGTGCCGGGACCCGCTCACCCCCCGGCAGCTTCCACGCACCGCTCCGGCTGCTGGGTGGCCCAATCAGTTACAAAAGCGTTTTAGGAATTCCTCATGTGTAAAAACATCAAAGGAGCCGCAGGAGAACCCACAGCCGTTGCCAACAGCTAACACAGCTGAGTGGAACAGTTGGAATATTAACAAGGCTGAAAATACAAGGACTGGCCAAAAAGGACTGACCGAAAACTGCACAAATAGTCTCAGGAAGTGAATGGTATCGGAGCTAAAAACCCATCTGGAGACTACATAAAAATAACCCTTTTAAAAATAATCCCCGTGATCAGCAATCAGCTTTCCTTGTCTCAGCTCATCCCAGGGCAGAGTCCTTCCGCAAGCTCCCGCTACAGTTCTCATCTACGACATAACGAGCAATTATCCCTGAATCCTGCATCCCTCACGCTCAGGGA
>WKFP01014603.1:35461-51147 GCA_011057875.1 Pterocles orientalis | reverse complement strand
TTGCCAACAGCTAACACAGCTGAGTGGAACAGTTGGAATATTAACAAGGCTGAAAATACAAGGACTGGCCAAAAAGGACTGACCGAAAACTGCACAAATAGTCTCAGGAAGTGAATGGTATCGGAGCTAAAAACCCATCTGGAGACTACATAAAAATAACCCTTTTAAAAATAATCCCCGTGATCAGCAATCAGCTTTCCTTGTCTCAGCTCATCCCAGGGCAGAGTCCTTCCGCAAGCTCCCGCTACAGTTCTCATCTACGACATAACGAGCAATTATCCCTGAATCCTGCATCCCTCACGCTCAGGGAGCGGGAGCCGCGGGCGGGCAGCACGTGCCGCCCTCCAGAGATGCTGCCGGGGCGGCCACCCACCAGCCCTGGGGAAAACCCTTCGGTGGAAGCCTGGGCGAGGTGTTAGTGGGGGGCTTCATCCAGCTTCCACGGGAGCCAACGGAAAGCGTCCCCGGGGGGAACCCCACGCCTGCAGCGCATCCAGGAGGGGTGTCCACCCCGGGCAGCAATGCAGAGCTGCTGGGCTTTGTCCGGTGGGACTGAACCGAAGGGCAGAGCGATTCTGACCCACACAGGCAACACACCGCATTTTGAAATAAAGATGTCTTTGTCTGCAGTTCTGTTAACTCTAATAAAAGGCCGTTTTACGAGAAAGGGGGAATTTTTAAAATTGTAAAATGCGTTACAGAGGATTCAGCTTCCACAAAGCGAAACAGAAAAATCAGCTTCACAAGGAAACTTACTTCAAGCCACAAAGAGGCAAATATTAAATTATCACAGTCTGTGTTTAAGTGGAAACTCTGAGTTCCTGTGAAACTTCATCCCCACTGTCATCCTGCCACAACCAGAAACTTTTACTGTTTTTCCATAGACTGAATTCCTTCTGGCTGGAAACATAAATTCCAGCTCTAGGTCCCTAAGCAAGTTTGTTCTAGAGCTGATCACCAAACCGATGGTGGAGTGGAGAGCGATGGGGGGTACTGTGCTGGCACCCACCTCCAGAAGCACACTGGCCATTAATTACAGGCCGTTAATTACAGCAGCCCCAGGACAGGACACGGCTCCGACCCCCCTCCCGTGGTGACCTCCCCTGTACCCGGGAGGGGAAAGCCACCAGCTGGGGACTGACCGGACCCCAGGGCACAGACTCTCCCCTTTGGATGCTCTGGTTGCTGCTGGGAGAGCGGAGCATCACCTCCCGCTGGGCAGGGACCCGGCACAGAGCCTGGCTCCCGCAGGGGATGTGGGGAGAAGACACCCCCAGGCTTCTTCAGCAGCGAGTTAGACATTTTCTGCATTTCATCCTTTGCCATTTCATCAAAAAGCAGGGGATGCCTGAACGTCACTAGAGTCAGGGGACTTACCCCAGGAGTGATTTGGCCCGTTGTTCTCCGGGGTTTGCTGGCCTCCCAACAGTCTTTCCCAGATTCCTGCCCGCTGCCGCGGGACCGAGCGGCTCAGCAAGAGCAGCACTTGCCTCTGAGGTTTTCAGAAATCCGGAATGAGAGCTAGATCCCCATCACCCATCGACGCCAAGAGAAGCGCTGTCTCCGGGAATGAGCGAATGCATCAGACATGTCACCCAGACTGCCTGGCTGGTCTTGGATAAAAGCTATTTAAAAACTACATCTGGAAATTAACCCGCTCTCCTAAGGACTCTGCATCACACCAGGCGCCTACGAACAGATTAAACCCAACCTGCGTGCGAGCAGAGGAGGCTCTGTCCCTCCGGCAGGGCTCTGTCCCTCCTGTCCCCAGCCCCGGGGCTCTCTCACTGCTGTTGCTGCATATTGGGATAACAGCTCCCCCGGACCCTCTGCCCTGCCTGACCTCCTCTTGAGGAGCAGACCATGTTAGTTGACACAGTTCTTGTGAAATTAAGCTGCTTGTTATTTAAAAAGAGGGATACTCCTCCTGACACATACAATATAAAGAAATCCCAGGAAAACATGCAGGGACTCCTATCCTCTGTCAAAACACACCCCAGAATAACCCCTCTTCTTGTTTCCTTTATCTTGTGCCTGCGCTGTTTCATCAGAAATCCCTTCCTATGGATATGAAATAACGGCTGCGTCAGACTACAAGCAGTGGCAGAAAAACCCAACCCCACCTTTACAACCTTTTTCTCAGTTTAACCGAGCCCCTCATCCCATGGGGTGCGGGAACCTCCCGGGCACGGCGAAGGCGAGCGGAGCCGCTGGACCCGCAGCCAGCACCTTGCAGCAGCGGGTCGCTCCCCTGCATGGGGCCAGTGAACAGCGCGGGTGTGAGAACGGGCAGACAAAAAGGGATCTGACCCAGGGGAAAGAAACAGAAAATATTCCTATTTATCTAGAAGGCTTTTTTTGCTGGAAATCAGAGCAAAACCATGGTGTTCCAGCAGCAGCCAAGAGGCACGCGCAGGAAAACAGGGTCTGCTGCAGGGTTAAAACCATCCGCGTTCAAGCCAGGAGTGCAGAGCGTGACCTGAAGTAGAGCAGCGAGAGCACCATCCCCAGCAAACCCCCGCACAGGTCAGATTAATTTAACTGCTGCACTGAGGGACCGAGTATCAGCCAGACAGGGAAAGGTTTCCTTCAGCCTAGACACACACAGCAAGAAGCGTGATAAGAGAGTTGATGGTTACTTAAGACAGATATTTCATGGCAGAAAGGGTTGTTAAATACCAGCACAGGAGCACTAGCCGAGCCCCCAGAACTAGGGAGCGTGCACAGCAGCTTCTAGAGTTACTCCGGCAGGACACACCTAGGTGACGGAGCGGGAGAGCTGTCGGATTCCGTGGAAATGTTTCATGTCCCCCCGCAGCGAGCTCGGCCAGACACCAGCATTCACACCAAGATGGGCAAGAGCCCTGTTATTGCTAGCTACGAGAAACAGCTATCCGCTGAGAACACTTTGTTGGTATATTGCAATTCCAGATTAATAAATCTCTTAAGCAGAGAGAATGATGTGGGTCATAGTTCTGTATTCCCACCAGCTCATTTCCCCAAGCCGTGGGGGGAAGAGAAGAGGGGGCACTGGAAAAGCACATTTTTTCTTGCTACCTAAAGCACTAAAGTCAGCAAGATTCTTTAGGTGTCTTGTAAAGCGATAATACACAATCCCTCAAGCCAGCTGAGGAGCTACCTCCACTGTGCTGGCGTAACTGGAAGGGCAACAGAGCCGTAACGACCAGGCTGGGTGGCCAGGATTTCAGCTGAAACCGCAGCGCTTCTGGCTTGGACACCTGGAACAATCAAGGCAAGAATGACTTCACACAGAGTGCTCCTAAAGATTTAACAGGAAAAGAGGGACTTCAACAGGAAAGTAAAGAATTACCACCTTCCCTCGAGATAAGCGTAGAAGATCTCGGTCAACACCCGCAGTGTTGTGTCGTTTCTACATTTCCATAGAACCTCAGTTTGACAGGTTTGAAACTGCTGGCGAGAGCAGTACCTTCATAAAGCACAAAGTGGTGTTTTCAATTTACGCAAATCACATGCTCCTTTACTGTAACGCCTAAAAAAATGAGCTGCTGAGATGTGTGAAAAGAAGGGGGCTTAAGGATAGAAATCCTTCCTTCAGTTGAATCCAATTACCCAAGTGTTGCTACAGCTGGCATCTTCCCTTTGCATGTTAGCTGTGGTCAGAAGGAAGTGTAGTGTGCAGACAGTCAGTAATCAATTACTAAAAAAAAAGCATTGCTAATATACCAGGATAAACTAGAGCATCTGCTTCTCACTTCACAGTGCACATAAAATAGGGTCCCATCGCTAACAAGCTCACACATTGGTTTTAATGGCTGCATGCATTTTTGTGGCAATTCAGCAGTTGTTTCTCATAAGATAATTAAATACATTTAAATTAGATTGTTGGGAAGAATTTCAGTAATGGATAGAAAATAAAATTTCGTTCACATGTGTTGTGGTTTGACCCTGGGCAGCAGCAGCAAAACACCACACAGCCACTCGCTCACCCTCCTCCCTCCTGGGGATGGAGAGAGAATTAAAGGGGTGAAGGGAAAAGAGACTCGTGGGTTGAGATAAGAACAATTTAATAATTAAACTACAATAATACTGTAAATAATAATGATTAAAGTATGTTGTGTTCAGCACTCCTGAATTCCCTGCTGACTGCTGCTTCCGAGCAGTATTTCAGTTTTAACACAAAAGCACAGCTTGTAATATTGGAGAACAGAAAAGTAACGAAGAACAGCGCGTACATCCAGGAGGACAGGGGAAGGTTCCACATTCACTTGTGAAGCCCGTTCAGAAAGGAAACGAAGCTGAAACATTCCCTCTGTACCGGCATGCCCCAGCCCTGCTCAGAGCCCCTGAACACACACCGTTTGAAGGCACAGATTTGCGAAGCTTTCAGTCAAAAAACCTTTGTACTCGCATGTCTGATGTAGGATGCTGCTCTGGTTGCTGCATGGGAAATCAGACATTTGCACATCCAAACAGCACCTTACCGGCTGCTCCGGAACTCACCAGCCCTGCACGTCACACGTGCTTTCCTACCTGAGCAAAACAAGGTGTAAGACGGGTTTTGAAAGACAGCGGACTCTGATTCTACCTGATGAACTAAGTTTGTGAGTAAAGCATCATGAATCCAGCAGCTCTGCTGGGCTGGGTAAGTGCATCACCCTCCTTTATGCACTGCACAGAAAAAGAAATCCAGCTGGAGGAAGGCTGAGCTGAACTGGAACAAAGCCAACGACATTTACATGGCACGTTGGGACCCATCCTGCCGCTTAGGGATTTACACAGAAAAAACACACGCCGTCCTCAAAGAGAACTCCAGCCTCACCTGAAGCCAGATGCTTTTCCAACGCGACATTTCTAGGCTCTATTAAAACTTATTTTTCTATAACTTTATTGCTAATAACAGCAATAAGATTTTAAATACTAGTGACCTCCAAAGTTGCTTAAAAATCCTGTTAATGCTTCAAGAAAAATTTCTCAGGCTCTTGCTAGGGCTTGCGTGGCAACCTGCCCGCCTGGGATTGACGGCTGCACTACCCACCGGGTAACAGACCCGCGGGGAACCTCTCCCGCCGAGCTCCTTCCCCGCAGCAGCCTTTGCTTCGCAGTGCCCAGCCGCAGACCTGGGGTCCATGTGCACTTGTGTAGCTGAGCCAACAAACCCCGCGGCTCCAGCCTCCCCGCTGCAGAGCCGGCTCCTGTCTAGCGATTTATTAGAAAAACATCAAAGTCACTTTATATACTTTTTATCAGGAAGGTCTTTATCTTTGATTAGCCTGAAGTTTCTGAAGCAAACACATGAAGGAGTCACTGTTGCTCGCACGTTCCTTTTTTTAATTTCCAGGACCACTAAAGCCACACCAGTTTTGTGATACACGCTGAAAAACCGACGCTATGATCTTGCAAGCCCAACATTTATACCTAACACCACGAACGACAGACATGATACTTCCCTGGAGTCAAACACAACAGGCTGCTCAGCACCTAATAAGCAAAACCACGGAGATGTTGTCGTGGTTTTCCACCTTGTGTCACTCCTACACTCCAGCTGCTGAAAGCACGTTTCCTGAGGTTACGGATCCTCTTAGAGCCATAAGGATGTTTTACTGGCTTTTCAATACATGGAATAAAATTGTAAAAATTGTTGGCACACACGCTGCTTATCTCAGTATCACGCTAAACACATAACACTGGTTCCACGCTTCCGCTGCAAGACCTTCGGGGCAGGCACTGGCTCCAGATATTTTTTACACTGCTTATTACAGACATGTGCTGCTGAGAGTATTTCTCTGGATTCAAAAATCATTTATCCATATGAAAAAAGTTTCACCTCTGAGCATTTTTTTTTTTACCCACTGTAAATTTAAGTGTCATTAAAAAAAAAAATAATCTTGATATCATTTCAGCTTGACCTGAAAAGTGGCGCCCCAAGCCCCAGGGTAAGTGGTGCTGAGCCCTTGCGCAGGGCCGTGCTATGAAGACGGCAGCTCTGGGGAGCTTGCACAATAAACCTGCATCCTCCCACAGCCCGGAGAAAAGAGAGGGGCAGAGCTGGCCGAGATGAGGGGAGGAGATCTTCACGAGGCTCCTCCAGCTGACTGGAGCTGATGGCATTTGCTAGATACATTTAATTGAATTTATACCCTCAAATACATCCTGATACTTCCAGCCTCTCAGAACACTCACATAATCATCTGAACTGGAAGAAAAAAAAAAAAGAGTGCTGGCAGAAAATCAGAAAGTGAGCCAAATGTGCTTGTCAGAGGCACTTGGATTTGCAGGATTAAGTCCTCTACAGCCAATTCTGAATCCTTAGAAACCAGTGGGAGTTCACCTATGTCATCACCGGATCAGAATGTGGTCCCTCGTCCTTACTTATACGACCTAGAAATTCAATCCAGCTCATACACAACCAGCCAGGTATTTTCTATAGGTACTGCCCAGGGAGGAGCAGGGGAAGCAGTGTGGCACACCTGCTCTGCTCCAGAAGACTTGAACCAAAGACTGGGAAGGGAAAAGCCAACAAAAGACCATCCATGAAAGAACGCCTGGTGGAGCAGAGGCTCAGCATAAGGGAAAGCGTAGTATGGTTCAACAACAAAGAAAACATAAGCTCTGAGCTGTAAAAATGTAAAAATCCAAAGCTGTGAAAGCCAGGAAATGTTTATGTGCACACACGTGTCACTGCAGCGACCGCAAGGCTTTCCCTCCCCGTTCCACAACCCTGTAACCTCCTCTCCTACCCAACACCTCCAGACACTGAACTTGCTTTTCAAGCTTTCTGATCATCCTCTTCCATTTTCATTTAAAAATAAAAAAAAATTGCTGCTGCCCTTCTGGGCCCAGACCATCCCCCCCCCCCCCCCCCAAAAAAAAAAAAAAAAAAAAAACAAAACCAAACCAAACCAAAATACCCACTTGTCTCCATGGACTGGGACTGCAGAGCAAGGGCTCCTCTCGGAGCTGCTCCAGAACCCAGTGACTTTCCTGTTAACACACCAGCAGGATGTGCAAGTGTCCAGCCACCACAGCCGTGGGAAAGCAGCTGCAGGGTCCAGCAGAAGGGACCCACCACCTCCTCGGGGCTGGCACCCCAGGGTCAGAGCCCAGCCGGGACAGCAGCAGCTTTCTCCGGGCTGCCTGAGGCTGGGGGATGAACTCTCACAAGGGCTGGGTCCCCACCATCCTCAGTCTGAGGACAGCACACTGCAGACACCCACAGCGTGCTCCCCCTGCCCTGGGACCCCCAGTGATACCCCAACACCGCAGCTCCTGCAGAAAAACTCAGATGCTTCATGCCACTCCGGATAAATATAGAATAATAGAATAAAATGTTATTTTTAACTAAGCTTAATGCCACCCCAAGGTGAACGGGGCAGAGAAATCTCCAGTTTTGCCCAACACGCATGACTTCACTCTCACAGCTGTCCCATATCCTTCCAGTGAAGTCACTTTGGGCTTCACGCTGTAAGCAAAAGCAGAGCAAAGGCAAAGGTTATCTGCTCACAGCGGATACAAGCAGCTGGAAGCCAAGAGCACGTGAATTTACATCTCGGTGCTGCTGAGCAGTGACCCTCTGGTCTTGGCTAATCTCCGTGTCAGAAAGTGTTCTTCCAGAATGAGTTTTTTTAAAAATTTTTAGAAGGATCCAGAAATGAACTGAGTATTTAAAAAAATAAAAACCAACTTGTCCAAAGTTGTCCTCTTTTTTGTTCTCTTTCTTTTGGAATTTTTTTTTTTTTCACTGAAAGTTTTTTCAAGAAAAGGAAGGACTGCTTTAGTTCATATGCTGGAAACGGGTGATTTTGGCCAGGTACAGTCCTGGGTGAGTCCATCTGCCCTCTGCTTTCAGCTCCGAGTGGGAGATGCACCTTCCGCAGCTGCTCTAGGGGCAGGGCCTCTGGCGGAGGAAGGGGTGTCACCGGGAGGCTGCTGCACAGACCCTCCTGTGCCACCCTCTGCCCAAGGGCAAGTGGAAGCACAGAGAAAAGGGGAACAGGAAAGTGAAGCTGCTGGGGAACTGCATCCTCGCCATTTCCAATGTGTAACTAGGGCCTCTGTCGGCTGTTACGAAACAAAAAAAAATGCAAAATGTTCGCAAACTAAGATTAAAATCTTCTGTGACCAAATGTAATATTTACTTGAAGTAAATCTGGTATTTACAGATTTGTTTTTTCAAGTGTTTTGAACATAAACAAGACTATAAACATACCGGAAAGGGTTTAAACTTCATCCAGAGCTGACTGTTCCGTTTCAGGAATTAACATCGGCTCTGTGCGGACCCAGGAACAGCTCACACAGCAAAGCAGCATCGCCTGGGCCTTTGATGGAGACCAGTTTACAGCAGCGGGTTTCCAGTTTCCAGCTGCAACACAAGCCCATGTTCTATGGTGTTACAGAGAGCTGAGCTTGCTTTGGAAATAATCTGCTCGTGTATATTATGCAAGTACCATCAGCCCTAAGTCAGCATTGAGAAAAAAGGCGTTTTCTCTCCGTACCAAGAAAAATGCTGGAAAGCATGAAAATGAGAGGCGAATGTTGTTGCAGAAACAAGAAAAACACCGCTCGGGTTTCCGAACAGAGCTGTTGAGCATATGGCCCAAAAACTGCTGAAAGAATTAAGGGCACATTCCTTTCAGCTTGATTCAACAATTTTCTTTATATAAAAATTACAGTGCTGAGCTTACTGTTGTGGAAGGAGAACATAAAGAGAACGTATTTACTAGCTTTTAACAGAAAACTCGCAGCCAGCGTTCACCATCTGCTGCAGCTTTGCCCACGAAGGATGTTAACGTCCATCAGTCTATTTACAGTCGTCCCAAACCAGCTGCTGCCACGTCCTGATCCCAGTAGAAGGTTATTTGGGTAGTGGTGATATATCTGAGCTGCAGATACCCGAAATGGCCATTTCTGGCCCCTCTGCTGGGGAAGCAGCAGGAACAGCACCAGGAGCCCCGAGCGCGGGGACCGGCCACGCCGCCAGCGCCCGCTCCTCCCGCACCGGGTCCCAGCCTCCGGGGCAGCGGGGTTCCCCCCCGCAGGAGAGCCTCCGGACACACCAGCCCCGAGACAGACGGGAGGGAGCGGGGCCCAGAACATCCATTTCAACATTTCTGGGAAAGTTCAAGCAGCAGCGGAGCCAGTGCCGGATTCTGCTGCTGCGGCACTTTCCGCTCGGTGATTGTTCTGCTTCCAGCTCGGGCACGGTTTCCCTGGTTCATCCTTCACCCTCCATCCTCCTCACGGCTTTTTATACACAAAACTCCGTCCCTTCTTCCCTATGTCAAAAAAAAACTCCTCCACGCCTCTAAGAGATGCCCACAGGGTGGGGGAACCCCTTCGCCCCCCATCAGTTCCCACTCCGGGACCCTTCCCCACTGCCCGCCCCCGGCCGGGCTCCTGCTGCCCCCCTCACCCCACCAGCATCCCAGGCTCCCAGGGTGAAGGGCTCCTTTGCAGGGGTTGCTCTTGGGAAATAAGTAACAAAACATAAAAAGGAAAAAAAAAATACTGACTATCTACCCAGCAAGCTTATGGCTGCACTGGGAGTGAAGTCCTGCCTTTGAAAAACGCCCTATTGATCCCCTGGAATTTATGTCAGCTTGGTAAATATATTTAGCTACTGACAGAATGACAGCCTTCCTAACTTTTTTTTTTCAGTAAAAAAAGTAAAATTCCATGTATTTAGACTGTTCGGATTCACATACACTGTTAAAGGCAGCCAGCCTCTTTAAAGTCGTTATTTTTTCCTACTGCAACAAAAAAAGGAAGTCATGCTTTTGTTTTTGAACTGTATTCAACTACAGACTTAGCAAGACAAAGTTTTAGATTCTTAACGCATCGTCATTTACTTTCTGAACACAAGCCAAGGAATAAACAGAAAAGCACATTTATTTTCCTGGCTGTCAAGTTGCTTCCAAATGCTCTCTCTTCCACATCCCTGATAGAAAACTAATAAACAAAAAACAGATTTTTTTTTTTTTTCAAGGGATCCCAAATCCTGGAGCACCGGAGGGTCCCTGCCTGTCCCAGGTGTCCCAGCGGACCCCGCAGCACCTCCTGCCCCGGCAATGCCACCCAGCCCGAGCAGCCCCACCTGCAGCAACAAGCTGGGAATCTGTGTGAGGGACACGCCAGCAGCCCCAGGGAGACAAGGAATGGAGTAAGGCGTAGGGCAAAGAGAGGCTTATTGCATCCTCCTCTGTATGAGCGCACATTTCTTGACTCCTAGCACAGCAGTCTGATTTTCTATAAGAGGTTTTTATGGAAGAAAGCTGCGTTTTGGAAGAGTTTGCAACATCCATCCTTGGAGAGTATATTGCATAGCAATGGAAAGGTCATTTGAACTGGCTTACGGGTCTGACACAGACCAACAGAAACATAC
The DNA here is from genome assembly GCA_011057875.1 of Pterocles orientalis. Taxonomy (NCBI): domain Eukaryota; kingdom Metazoa; phylum Chordata; class Aves; order Pterocliformes; family Pteroclidae; genus Pterocles; species Pterocles orientalis. Next base: position 40,787 of record WKFP01014603.1, on the reverse strand, counting down.
AGTGAAGTCTGAAACATACAGCACGTTTCCAAAACAAATGAAACCTAATAGCAGCCAGCGAGGAAACCAGCAAGGAAACGCTCTGTCCTCCACCAGTCCATCTCCGCCTTCACATCTCTGCCAAAACCTTTTTTTCCATCGAGCACTGCTGAAGGTGCCCCATCCCGTTCGTTGAGCTCAGGATCTGCAGGATGTTCCAGAAGAGCTGGAGCAGTGCTGGGGTTTCCTCCTGTGTTCCCCCTTATCCCCATAAACACCCAGGGACACCAGTGCTGACGGAGCCAGCGCACCCAGGAACAGCCAGAGCTGACAGCCCACCCAGGGGGCAAAGCCCCGTCTCACACCCGGTTCAGACAGTAACAGCAACCACCAGAAGAGTATTGCCCGGGCAATAAATGATGCTACAAACGTAAGCCTACGAACTTCTTTGGATGTATCAGACTGGGCTCTGGATGCATGGAATGGGAGGGGAATTCACTCCAGTGATGGAAACAAGTTCTTAAGAGAACCTAGGACCTGCGCCCTTGCCAACAGACCCCTAGCTCAGGGCCACCCCAGCGGAACAAAGCTCAGAGTGCTGCAGAAACACCTTCAGTCACGGAATTAACTCAGTTCCCACCTTGCCTTGGCAACAGCAGGTCAATGGCATGATGGAAGCAGCACAGGCTGTTGGCCATCCCCTTCCCTGAGCTCACGGGAGCTCCACAGGTGGTGTCATCAGCGTTCGTGTGAGGTCACCCGCGCACCCTCCTGGACATCCCGCCTCATTTATTACCATCACCTCTCCTGGAGATGCAAGAGATCTGAGCCGGGGCTCAGTGTCACACTGAACCTATTCACACACGGTATCAGGCTTTGGCGATTTCTGCCACTACAGTTCAAAACAAACTTCTCCATTTCCAGGCGCAGAGCTACGTTAGTTTGTATAACGGTTCGTGCACTTTGCTGTCCAAGAACTGGGCTAAACACAGCCTGGACAACTACTTGGTAGGACACAGAAAGAGAAACCACACAATGAAGTGCTGGAACAATCTCATCCCGAGATGTTTGTGCAGTCGGACCTTTCCCTGTGGGGATCCGTTGTAAGCCAGAACACAGAATAAGATGTTAAATCTCCTACACAAGAGCACAGCTTTAGCAATGTTTCAGTCTTGGACTGCAGCATGTTCAAAGCAGAGTTCAAAGCAGGCCAGTCACTTCTCATTTCATTTTTTCGTAGGAGCCAGCTGTCACAGGAGGTGCAGCAAGCCAGCAGCTACACAACGGTCTCTGTGTGCCCCTGGAGAGGCCGCAGGAGAGTTTTATTACGACAAAAGCAGTAAAAGAGACACGCAGAGATCATTATCTAGGTATAACCTCATACCCTCACTATGAGAATTAAAGTTTTTAAAGTATTTTTCATGAGGCATTTTATACTTGAAAATGATTGAGACTCAGTGCTGGACATACAGATGGAGAAAAGGGAGAAAATGACAAGCTTAGGTCTCCAGTTTACACTCTTGTAATCCATATCCCACTTTCACACTGTTTGCTCCTCCCAAGTGACTTTTCCAATGCTACTCAATACAGAAATTATTCAATTCCTTAAAGCTGGAGGTTTTAAAGAGTCACCCAAGCAAGCGCTCTCCCTGCCCTCTCCAGCAGCTCCCCGACACGAGCTCTGCACAAAGCCAGCGGTACCACGTTCAGCACCCTCGGTCCCAGGGTCTGCACCTTTACCGACCGTTTGCTGGAGCAGCTGCAGCAGCAAAGCCTTCGGAGGCAAGCTGAGCTCACACAGGAAAGTGTAACTCTGGTTCTACCCAACCCACGGGGGCAAACTGAGCAGGTGAAACCCCGCACACCAGCTAAAGGCACTCGCGCTGCCCGGACCGTGAACAGACACATCCCGTACGGCGCTCCGGCGTTCCTACCTGGGGCACAGGCAGGGGCTCCTCCCTCCTCCCCATATTTCAGCCCAGAAAACCTCCAACTTTCTGCTACTGACCTTGACTTAGACCCACGTAAGGATTTTCGCATTCGTCAAGACTTCTTGTGTTCTGCGACTGCTGCTCCTCAGCCACACACCCCAAAAGCATCTCACTAGACCAGGGCTTGTTCCAGAGAAGAGCTGACCCTGGGCTGCTCTTTAAATAGTCTCTGTAGGTGTGCGGGCATGAGGCCAGGCACGGTGTGGCTCACCCCTCAACATGTGATGATAATGAAGTTCTCTGGCTAATTAAACAGCTGACAAGCGGAGGGCAAAAGCTATCAGCTGTGCAGGAGAAAGGCTGCAGCTGCGACCTGCAAAGCTGGTACACAAGTTTAATTGAATTGTAACTGGGAAATAGCACCGAATGTAAATCAGAAACACGCTCTCATCTGTAACTGGGAAACAGCCCTGCCGTGTGTGTTACCCAGGCAGAGCTGTTTGCTCCTCTGGGCCAGGGTGGGGGGTTGGTTGTTGGCTTTGAGGAGTGTTTTTCAGCTATTTAAAAGATTAATTAAAGGCCAGTGGGCAGGGCCATCTCCATGAGAGGACAAATTCTTACTTCATCGCAAGCAACAGTTTTCCATGGCATCCATCAGCTTTTTGTTTGTTTTCAATGGGCTGGTAGGTGTGTTTCAAGCTCCTGTTGATGAACTGCCAGAACATCTTCCTATAGCCACTGTGCTACCCCTATAGGTTACGTGGGCTGATAGATCTGTAAGCAACAACATACTGCCCTTTGGGCTCACTTATTTTTACCAAGGACACTGGCTAATTATAATTAGCAATTGCCAAATGGTTAAAGGTGGGATCAGCTGTTAAACAATTACGCTATTGCAATTCCCACCGATCCATAACATCACTAAAGAAAACCTGTTCAGGGATATGAATATGCACGTACACAGTCATGCCATTTTTGCTGTGATCGCACCATGTCATTACAGAGCTGCTCTGACAGTGTGGTGCAGCACAGCTCTACCCAGTGCACCGTGACAAATAAAAGCAATGAGGAATCACGCCTTTGTTGAGCTGGTTCTACCTCCTTGCCCTCTCTGGAGCAGTTCTGCTGCCCGGCAGCTGCCGAATGCCTCCTGGTGGTGAACGCTCTCAGCTCACATCAATGAGTAACCCACCTCGACGGGACAGTTTCTGAGCTGATCCTGGCAGAACGTGAGAGGAGGGATCTAAGCAGGCAAAGAGCACGGGGGAAAGGCTCATCTCAGCAGCTCCCAGGTCTGAGCTCACGTCATGCCCGGTATGCTCAGCTCCCACCCAGACACGGGGAACTCTCCAAAGTGTGTTGGCCCCCGTGAGCCAAGAGACTCGGGAGATGTGTGCTGGGGGAGAACAAAAACAGCCACTCTGCCCCCAAAATGTGTACCGCTCCAGGAGAGTGGAGGCTAATCCTTCAACCTCAGAAGAGTCACAGTCAGCAAGAAACAAATAAAACCAAAAGAAAGCTGCTGGTGATACGGTGTGTTCGGGGAAAAGAGGTGAAGCTTTCCAGATTAAAATCCAAACCTCAGTCATGCTTTCTGCCTACTATCCAGTCCTCCTGGCACCTCACACATCAATCGAAGGTGTTGATTCAGGGCAAAGTTACTGGCAGGGTATGAGAAGATGCAGTTAGGGCTGGTTTGTTGTTTTTAATGCATGAACTGCTCATACAAAACCAGGGGAGTCAAATCTCTTATTTAAAGGCACCTGACTGTGATTTTTCAGAGATGCATAAACAGAAAAGTTCCTGCATACTGGTATCCTCCCAATAGACCCACGGAACGCAGCAGAGACCTTCAAAATCTGGTTCCAGTACTGCTGTGGAAATTAAAGCCATTAAAAACCACTCTGGCCAATGTTGGAGACGAGCACCGAGAACATCCAGCCCACACCTGCAGGGCTGCTTTGACAGGAGAGGCTGTGTTTCAGCTGTCACTCCAGTCCAGTGGCTGGGTTTCCATTACCAGTCCAGTCCAGTGTCTGGGTTTCCGTTGCCAGTCCAGTCCAGTGGCTGGGTTTCCATTACGAGTCCAGTCCAGTCCAGTCCAGTGTCTGGGTTTCCATTAGCCAGTCCAGTCCAGTGTCTGGGTTTCCATTGCCAGTCCAGTCCAGTGGCTGGGTTTCCATTGCCAGTCCAGTCCAGTGGCTGGGTTTCCATTGCCAGTCCAGTCCAGTGGCTGGGTTTCAGCTCACCCGCTGCGGAGCACATTTGCAGGGGAGCGGCTCCGCTCACGAGGTGGTCTGGAGAGAGATGAAAGATCTCCCTGGAAGCACAGGAACTGCTGATTGTCCGTGTCCACGTCGATCAAACACGCAACGCCCCGTTTGAGGACACGCTCCCGTAAGGAGGATAGCAGGTTTCCCCGGGCACACGGAGCTCTAAACACGCTTTTCCTCCCAGCTCGAGCCACCGCGGACCCCTCTCCATGCCCACCTCTGACAACCAACCGGCTGCAAGAGAAAGATGCTTCAGCTTTTCTCGAGGAGAGAAAAGAGAGCTCCTTCTGAGCAAAATCAGTCATTATCTGCACTGACTGCGCCAAGCAGGAGCTTTTGATGTGCGTGCCAATCTGTGGGTGATGTATCGGCCCCGTGTCAGCTGAGCTGGTCGCAGTTCAAAGGCGGCAGCCGGCGGGAGTCCCTGGCTGCTCAGACCCCAACGTCCCAACCAGAACAGATGAATTACCTCCGGGCTGCACGTCTGAGATGCTCCCGGGGCAGGAGGGCACACAAGAAGAACAAAAGCAAGCCGGAGCACAGAGCTCCGCGGCCACAGGGCCGTCTCCTCGGGCAGTATCTGTAATAAATTGTACAGGAGTCAATCACAATATATCACAGTATCTGCATCCGTTCGTTTTCTGTGCTCAGATGCCAGCTGGCAATACCTGTCCCAGGGCAGAAGGTGTTTAAAAGGACCGGCTGACAGCTGCAGAACAGCTGGTTTTGCTCTCGGTGCTGTCCTCTGTTGCTCTACAGAGTGCAATCTCTCTGCCCGTGACCAGCTGCCTGGTTCTTCCCACGCAAGCAGAAAAATTTACCGAAGCTTTATCAGGGTTTCACACAACGCCACCAAGGTCCGGGCTGTATGCCTGCACGCGTCTGCTTATGCACACACGAGGATCCCATCCTCTTACGCACCTGCCTCTGACGCAGCGCTCGGTTTCCCGGAGAGCGGTGTACAGCGCTGCACGGCACCAAGCAGCTCTGACTTTCCATCCCCGTAGGAGTGTTTGCCAGGATACACCAGCAGCTCTGACTTTCTGTCCCCGTAGGAGTGTTTGCCAGGATACACCAGCAGCTCACAAACACTGATGAAGTTTTCAGAATCAGCTGATGCTTTGCTGGGACCTCGTCCAGCTC
>WKFP01014603.1:0-20453 GCA_011057875.1 Pterocles orientalis | reverse complement strand
CCCCCGGGGTCCGCCCTCGCCTCCCGCAGGAATTCGGGATTTACCTGCGAGCTGCTGGGCTCCGAGGCCGCGGAACCGTGAGGCTGCAGCTTTAACATCTGTTAGACCGTGACACCGATGTAAAAACCGAGGGGGAAAGCAAGAGCTTTGGGTCTGTTTTGGGGGTTGTTTTTTAAGTTACAAAATTCTCGTGGTTATAGCTGAGCACCGAGAACTCCGCACGGCTGTCACTATAAACGCTGGTGTGCTCTGCTTTCCCTCCAGGGATCTGTTCGCCTTTGCCGTGGAGGCCGGTACTGTGGGATTTTCCCGCAGGATGAAGGCAGTGCGCAGGGGCAAAGCCTGGGGGCTGGGGACCCTCCTGGCTCTGTGCCTGGCCACCCTCCCTGCCACCATCGCCTGTCCCCGGCTCTGCGCCTGCTACGTCCCCACCGAGGTGCACTGCACGTTCCGGTACTTCACAGCCGTCCCGCCGCGCATCCCTCCGCACGTGGAGCGCATCAACCTGGGGTACGTTGGACATCAGCGTCTAAATATTCTGTCCCATTCCCTTTCAGCACTTTGCAAAGCAGCGATTAAGAGTTTCCAGATTTAGGGTTAAAATTAACCAAAGCAGTAAATAAATCTTAAGAGCTTCGTGTTGCGCAGGATTCAGGAGTGGCTGCCGTCACAGCTAGCAAAGCCTGAGGCCACCAACACTAAGGCAGAGCCGTCATCAGCCAGGTCCCAGGAGGAAGGTCCCAGCCCCGTACCCTCGGCTTTACCCAGTTCTCAGGGGACAGCAGAAGCTGTTTTGTGCTCGGTCCTCGGTGACACCGCAGTGCTGGGAAAGCCCTCGACCGAACGAGGCACCCGTGCACTGCCATCCTCCGCCATTCCAGGGCTCCTTGCTCTGCTCCACCGCAGCCCCGTGGCATTCCTGTTCCCAGGGTTTTGCAGTTGTTTTCCCTCTCCGCTGGGAATACAGTCTTCCAAAAGCTGCCCTGGAAAAGTTACTAAATTTTGTGCTAACATTGACTTAAAATGTCATGTTAGCAACCAGCAGCGCTACCTGCCTTTACGCATCGCCAGAGAGGAGGTGTTTAGGTCGGGGTTGGTTTGTTGTAACACCCGGGAAGGGTGGCTGCCTGACTAACCCCCGTCTGGGGTGAAATCTTCGTCACAGGTACAACAGCTTGCTGAGGCTGACGGAAACAGACTTCTCCGGCCTGAAGAAGCTGGAGCTACTGATGCTGCACAGCAACGAGATAAACGCCATCCCTGACAAGGTGTTCGGCGATTTACAGTCCCTTCAGGTAAGAACGACGTGCAGGGGATGACCCGATCGTGGTTGTTGTTGTGATGTCTAAACAGTCCGCAGGAATACTGATAAAGGGAAGCAGCGCAGTGGTCTGTGGCATTTTGGTTTCCAGTTTCTTCCTTGCCAGGGGGGCATTCAGGACAGTTAAAGAGCACGATGAGCGTGGGGGTAGATACCTGTCACCAGTATCCTAACGGGCCACTGCAGGTGAACCTCTGCTTCACACGAGAGAGAAAGATTGCAGAGCTCCAAGCACTGCATCTGTGGTAGGAAACTTGTCTTTAGTTAATTTGTTAGTTCATTTTTTTTTCTTTGTGGAGGACTGTTTTCCATCCAGACTGTTTTCCCTTTCCCTTCAGTACAGCACAGTCCTGTCCCTTTCTATCCTTCGTTAAAAAAAGGCTCCTGCTGCCCAGAAACTGAACATATTACACCTGAACATTTTAATGCTTTGAAAATCACACAGTTCCCTGGTCTTATAATTCAGTAGATATTTGCAGACTTTTAAAATGTCACGTTTGATGCCTGTTCTTTAGCTGAACTATTGCCTATTTATAAAATATTACCTATATTTATATACATCGTAAAAACGAATAAACATCCAGTGCCACACAGGGGCTCTGGAGCTATCTCAGGACCCCACTGTGCCACGCAGATACTCACGTATGAAGAAGCACTTACGTGGTTATTCGGGAACAACCATTCCCACCTAAGTCAATGTGCAGGCAACACTCAGTTAAATTTCCCCTGCTCTAGAGCAGTAACAGCGTCGGAGCTGCGATGGACTGAGGCCATGGGAGACCTGAACCCTTCAGACAGAAAACACGGCGTTGGCTGGGTCGCTGGTTTAGAGGATTAGGGGGCAGGGAGGGGGGAAAGGCAGAATCCAGCCCAGCTCTGGAGCGACAGATCTGCAGGTCTCATTAACCTCTCGAAGGGCAGTTCTGCGCCTGGGAGCTTGTTAACTCCTTGCAGCTGACTCCAGAAAAGCAGCGGGATGGACTCCTGTGAGCTTCTCCTCCCTTACCGACAGGCAAGACGGCAACACCGTTAGAGAGAGCCTTAGTGGAATTGTATTTGGCAAATAAAATAAATTTGTGCATTATTGTGATTTTTATACTTTTTTTACTCGTTAATTTTCAAGCTACAGAATTTGTGCCTGGAACAGGAGGGTTCTAACAGGAGCAGGAGCAACACAGGCTGTCTCGGGTACCACGATTCATACTTCAGCCGGGTGCCAGACCTGTGCATCTCGTAGTTACCAGTCTTGACTTTTAACCTTCCAGCAGCAAAACGGCACCTGAGAGCTGGGGTTTGGCAGGTGGAAATCTCCCGTGAGACGGCTCCGGGAGCCGGGAACGCACTCGGCGGTTCAAAGCGAACAGCAGAGGCTGCTGGGTGCGTGTTTATAGTCATAACACTGGCTGGAACAACAATCCCTGCCACCGTTTGTGGTCAGTTTACCCTCTGCATAAGCATGGTTTAACTGGGATTTTTCTGAACGAGAGATACTCGTTGCTTAATTTTATTTTTTTAATTGCTGCGTTTTGTCAGTGTGACTGCAGAGGTCACCCTGATGGGCTGTTGGATCAAGAAAGCATCCTTGCAGTCCTCCAGGATTGCATTTAAAAATAATTCCTCCTCCTAAGTTTGTTTCCAGTCCCTGGTCTGCTGAAGTACTTCCACTTCACAGAGTAGCCGTCAGTCAGACTTTGTTGAGCCTTACAGCAATGGGTTAATATTATACACCTATTACTTTTTCATCAACAGGTCTTAAAAATGAGTTATAACAAGGTCAGAGTACTTCAGCAGGACGTTTTTTATGGTCTAAAGAGCTTGGTTCGGTTGCACATGGACCACAATAACATTGAGTTCGTGAATCCCAACGTTTTCTACGGACTCACGTCGCTGAGGCTGGTCCACTTGGAAGGGAATTCACTGGCGCAGCTTCATCCAGACACTTTTGTCACCTTGAGCTACAGCCAAATATTTAAAATGTCCTTCGTGAAGCACATCTATTTGTCCGACAACGCCTTGACTGCGCTACCACAAGAAATGTTCTCCTACCTGTCAGAGCTGGAGAGCGTTTACCTCCACGGAAACCCCTGGTCCTGCGACTGCAGCCTGCGGTGGTTCGCACAATGGGTGCAAGAGAGACCAGGTGAGCTGAAGGCTTGCTTTGTGCTTTGCCATCACGTCACAGCATCTTATTCCTTCTGATAACGGTAATTGCCCTTTATTCATTTATTTATTGCCCTAGAGAAGACTGTAGGACAGGATTTTTGCAGGTGGATGTGATCAGGATAAACAGACTGATCCCGTTCAGTTTCCCAGAATGAATCTCATGTTCTTACCCCATTCCCAAGTGCAGCATGTCCTCAGTGGAGCATTTTCCTTGGCCAGCCCAAAGCTGCTGAGCACCAGGAGAGTCCACGGGGAATACGCAAGCCAACGTTCTTGTAACCAGCAAGAGCGATCTTTGAGAAAGAAACAAGGAACGGGTCTCGAGGACTTTCCCTGTTGCTGCCCCGGGTTGCAGACGCTGGTGTGGCGTTATCCCAGAGCCCCTGTCCCACAGCAGAGCCCCCCTGCACGGGGTGAAACCACGGGGACAGCAGCTGCGCTGCAACGCCAGTGGTCCTGGTGCTCCTTCATCAGAAAAAAAAAAAATCACAGGTTTTCTTAGGCTACGTCAAGGTTTCATAGGTTAAGGGAAACCTTGTTAATATTTTGTTCAAGAGAACAGCCTGCTGGTAGCTATATGTTTTATTTTAATATTAAAATTGTATCACAGAAACTTACTGCATTTTTCTTCCCTTCAGATGTTATAAAGTGCAAAAAAGACAGGAGTGCCGGGGGCCAGCAATGCCCCGTTTGTGCCAGTCCCCGAGATCGAAAAGGGCAAAGCTTAGTCCACGTTCCTCGTGCGTCGTTGACCTGCGCCAAGCCAGCCATACACGACGCCCTGAAGGTGAAGAACCTCACGGTGCCGGACGATGGGGATTCCAGTTCCGCGTCTCCCAAGGACTTTGTAGCTCCTCTGGGATCCGTGGTTCTGAACATGACGGACCAAGCAGGGAGTCGCGGGAACTTGGTGTGCAGCATCCAGAAACCTAAAGAAATGTCTCCCGTCTCGTTTGGCAAAGACGGCAACAGTACAGTTCTCAGAACATCGTTCTCGGCGTTCCTGGTGTGCGGCATCGACGACGAACACATCCAGCAGCTGTGGAGCATCCTGGCACTGTACAGCAACTCTCCCTTAAAACTGGAAAGGACAGTCCTGGCAACCAACGGGCCTCCTGTTAGTTACAAATACAAACAAATCTACTCGGAAAAAGATGAACTTTTTACCAACGTAGAGACAGAGCTGAGCGCTGAACCCTCCTGGCTGATGCAAAGCGAGGTGGCGTTGCAGCTGGACAGGACAGCCACCACGCTGAGCACGCTGCACATCCGGTACTCCACCGACGCTCGGGTTATTCTGCCCAGCGCTGACGACAACCAGGTGAGAAACAGCTGGACCATCATCTCCAGGGACAACAGAACGCGCACGGAGCACACGGTTGTGGTTGGGGGGAGCGTGGAACTGGAGTGCCGAGCCGTCGGGGAACCCGCTCCTGCGGTGGAGTGGATTTTGGCTGACGGGAGCAAAGTCCGTGCCCCGTACATCAGTGAGGACGGAAGAATCATCGTGGTTAAAACGGGAACATTCACCCTACGGACAGCTGACACTTTTGACTCCGGGCTGTACCACTGCGTAGGCACAAATTACGACGACGCGGACACCCTCACGTTCAGAATTACTGTGGTCGACCCTCACGTGGAGCACGGCAGCGTGAACGGAGCCCAGCTTTCTGCCCCCGTCGGCAGCACGCTCGTCCTTCCCTGCACATCCACGGCCGTTCCCGACGCTGCCGTCAGCTGGGTGTTACCTGGGCACGCGATTCTTCATCGTTCCCTAAGAAACAAACAGATTTTTGACAACGGCACCTTGAGAATACAAGGGGTGACAGAGCGAGACGGCGGCTACTTCACGTGTGTCGCGGCCAACCGGTACGGGGTCGACCTTCTGGTTTTCCAGGTATTCATCGGACGGGACAACGCCGCTCCGCAGCAAAAGCAGGCGGCTGCGGGAGAGCGGGAGGAGGGCGACGGCTCTGGCCAAGCGATGCTGGCCTCTGCTGCGACACAGACACGTCCTCCAGCCGCCTGGACAGCTAACCGGGAGCCTGCTGCCCCCGCATCCGGGAACCGGGTCGCACAGAAGAGGAACGGCTACGGGACAGGGACCTACCGGCCCTACAGGGACAGAACGAGCAGGCGGCTCAGGGGACACAGGAGACAGTTCGGTTCCTCGGCCCGCAGGGTGGATCCGCGGCGCTGGGCAGCCTTTCTGGAAAAAACAAAGAGGAACTCGGCATCGGCAGAGAAACGAGGAGAAGCTGCCACAAAGCCACCTACCCCTGTCCGTACGATCTCAGCGGTACCTGGGGACGAGGAGGAAACATCTGGCGATCTCCCGTCTCCAGAAGAAGAGCTCCTGATACCAGTGACAGCGGCGGCTGCGGCGCCCGCCCTGGGGAGAGCGACGGAGCGCGGGGGAGCTGCAGGGCCCGAGGCGGCCGCGGGGAGAACTGCTGCTGGGAAAACCTCGGTCCCGGTGGCAGAGGCAGTGACGCCCCTGCCCTCGCCTCTCCCGCAGCCTGTGTCGCCTGACGGCAGGAGGACACAACCCCATCTGGAACCCACAGCTGCAAACGCAGGGGAAGGGTCTGATTTAAGCCGGGGATCAGCAGAGGGTGTGAAACGATCGGCCGCAGAGGATGGAGCAGGAAGAACATCCCCGCGCCTCCCTGCTCGGCACAGGCTGGTGTACGCTGGGGAGGGCAACCACCAGCGTTTGAACCCTGGATCCGCGACACCCGGGATGGATGTTACCGACACCAGCAAGTCTGTAGCTTCCCAAAACGCGGTGGACAAGATACATGTTGTCACTGAGTCTGTTGGTAAGGTTCCTACCAACACAGATCGTCAGATGTCCGTAGCGACAGCTGGTGAACCGCGTCCTGGATTTGGTCAGGATTTTTATTCTCATAGCGCTCGGAAACGAGTAATTCCTGAGCCACCGCTGGCCGCAGCTCAGCAGCAAACTCAGATTGTCCAGGATGTTACAACGCGTGCACCCCAGGCCCCGCTGCAATACGGAAGACGAAGGAAGATTCCTGGTAGGAGACGAATTGTCAAACCAGGACGTATTCCCAGCATGAAAGAGCACAGACACAACTTTGGGAGGCCAGGATCTGCCGGAGGAGGTACAGCTGCGGATGTTCGACTGAATATGGAACACGTATCAGATTTACCAGCCTTCAATAATTTAAGCAGCTCCATCAACCTGTTTAGCCCAGAGGCACCTCTGTCCCCCCCCTCTATTATGAACGTGCCACTGGAGCACCCAGCGGGTGCCCATCCAAACACACCCTTCCTCGTGGAAGAGGAAAATGAACCTGGTGCGAGGCACAAAGCTGCCACGACAGTCGTGCCTTTCATCACGACGGGCATCCAACACGCTCCTCCGTGGAGAGCGGAGAGCAGCCCTCCACCTGGGACAAACACGGGTGGAGTCCAGCCTTCCAGCATCAGACCGCCAACAGCAGCAATCGGCACGGCTCACAGTGCTGCAGCACCTACACCCACCGTCAGCACCAAGGGATCTTCCACCCCTGAACCCGTCTCGCCCAGCACGAAGCCTCGAGCCTCACCAAAAAGCTCCCAGAGAGGAAAAATGACTTGGGAACCTCTCTTTAGCAGCGGTGCACAAAAAGAGGTTCTGAAGGAGCTACCAAACCAACAGCCAGGTGTGTCTCCGCCAGCAGAGGTATCGACCGTGCTTCCTAAAGCTACGGCTGCATTATCGACCTCCAACGTGTCACCTTTGCACCTGACGCCCGTTTCAACCGGCGCGAATCAGAGCCGTGGTTTCTTGCCTTTAAACAAACCCGCCCGTTATGGGAAGGGTGAGTCAGAACATCTTCCCACCGCAGCCCTGCGTCCTGCCTCTAATCCCGCAGCGACTGCGACCACGGGAAGCGGTGGGACCGGTCTGCAGCCAACAGCTACACCCACTACTGCTGCTCAGACCGACACCAAACCCACCAAGAGTAAAACATTCAGAGTGGGGAGGAGGAGAGGTCAGAGGAGGAGGCGGCCCCCTAAGCCATCTCCTTCCCCGGGAGTGACCGCAGGGCTCAGCACCGCCGTGCGTCCCCCCACGCATGCAGCCGCGCCTGTCGTGACGACGGTTGGCACGTTAACTGTGCCGGCACATCCCACCCCTGCAAACCCTCCCTCCATGGGCACAGTCTTGGTGACAGCAGTGCCAGCCCTGGGGACCCCCGAGGCACCGAGGCAAGTGTCCCCAGCAGCCGCGCAGCCCTCAGCAGCCCCCCTGCCACGGCGCAGCAGCCAGCCAGCCACGGGACCCCCCGACAGCCGCCCTGTGCAGACCCCCGCCACTCCCGCACACACCACACTGGGGGTCTCAAAGCCCCTCGGTGCCACCAAACCGGCCGCGGTCTGGGCAACGCCTGGGGCAGAAGCTGCGCAGGACATCGGAGCCACCGCGACAGCAGGGGAAAAGCCACATCCCGACGGGGAAGAGAGCGTTCCCCAGGAGATCCAGGCGGCACAGCCCACGTTCCCAGCAGGATCCGAGCCGAGCGCTCCTGCTGCAGCCGGAGATGTCACTCTGCCTGGCACCCAGCATCCCACCCCCCCGCCAGCCCCAGCCGTCCTGCCGCCAGCACGTCCTGTGAGACCCCCCTCGCGGGGGGAAGTCGGGGTCTGGCCAGAGCCCTCCACCAAAGCCCCGGAGAGCAGCAGCACGTCAACCGTCAATGCACCGACCGCGCTGGGGACATCGCGCATCGCGACCCCCTACGCTCCTCTGCGGGGAGGGGACAGGGACAGCTCTGCCAGAGGCTGGCCTGAAAAGAGACAAGGTGAAGAAACTACCACCACCGGTCCCCCAGCCTTGGACTCTTCCAGCAGAAGTCGTTTTGCCAAGCCCAGAATAATCGGAGGAAAATTAGCCGCTTTCACTGTGCTCGCGCATTCGGATGCTTTTATTCCTTGTGAGGCTACCGGTGACCCCCGCCCAACGATACAGTGGAGCAAGATATCACCAGGTGAGCTCGAGGAACCCCGCTAGAACTTACCTTATAGTCCTGTCCTTTGGCAGGTGCGCTGTGTGCCAAACCCAAGCAGGGCTTCATTTAGCGCCGGGGAATAGCAGGGAAAAGATAAACTTGGAAATAGCGAGAAAGAAAGAGATCCCCGCACACCCGCTGGAGGGTGTTACGACCGGCCCTGAACAGTTCTTGAGGGAAAGAAAGAAATATATAATCCATATGTAACTTATTTCTGTGCTTGTGGTGAGGAGATTTCAATATTTACTGTGCGTTACCTGCTATCCAGGAACAGCGAGACAGGTGAAAAGAAAAATCTGTGGCAACAAACCATCAGATGAAGTTAAAGCTACGCCAAAGTATTTCTGAATGTGCAAAGCTGAGTTACAGTTATGCAAAAAAAATATTTTTCAACATGCAAAGCCTCATTGGCTTTATCCAAACTTTGCCTCTAGTGAGGACGAAGTTCTGGGTTTACTGTACTGTACGTGCAAAAAGCCGTCATTTCTCTCTTTCTCACCCCCACCGTCTCGGTTATTTGGGCAAAGCCAGGACAGGGAGAGCGTGTGCGGGGACGGGAAAGCCCAGCAGAGCGAGGTTCTGACGCGCTGGCTGTTCTCCCCTTGCCTCCGCAGGGACCGGCGCTCCGGAAAGCCGCGGCGATGGGCGATGGACGGTGTTTGCCAACGGCACGCTGTGCATCCCGCGGGCGGGGCTGGGGGACCGCGGGCAGTACCTGTGCACCGCGGTGAACCCCCACGGCGCCGCGCGGCTCCTGGTCACCCTGGCGGTGGTGGCCTACCCGCCGCGTGTGGCCGGGGCGCGCTGGCGGCTCCTCACCGCGCACTCCGGCACTGCCGTGGCCATGGGGTGTAGAGCCGAGGGCCGGCCCGCGCCCACCCTCTCCTGGGTTCTGGCAAACAAAACGCACGTCTCCGGCTCCTCGGCGGGAAACGAGAAAGTCCGCGTGGAACCGGACGGCACGCTGGTGATCCGGGAGGTCACTGTGTATGACAGGGGTCTCTACACGTGCCTGGCCACGAACCCCGCGGGCTCCGACACGCTGGTGGTGAAGCTGCAGGTGATCGCGGCTCCTCCCGCCATCCTGGAGGAGAAGAGAGAACGCGTTGAGGCAGCGATGGGGGAGAACCTCCGGCTCCCCTGCTCCGCGGAGGGGAATCCTCAGCCCACCGTGCACTGGGTGCTCCCTGACGGGACGGTGGCGAAGCCGCGGCAGGTTGTGAGCACGCGGCGGTTCCTGTTCCCCAACGGCACCCTGCAGCTCCGCGGGCTGGCCCCGACCGACGGCGGGACCTACGAGTGCATCGCCACCAGCTCCACGGGCTCGGAGCGGAGGGTGGTGACCCTCGCCGTGGAGCGGAGAGACACGCTCCCCAAGATAGCCAGCGCCTCTCCGGAGCTGACGCGGCTGAATTTTGGGGAGAAGCTGGTTCTGCACTGCGCAGCCACCGGGGAGCCGGCGCCCAGGATCCTCTGGCGGTTGCCGTCCAAGGCCGTGGTGGACCGGTGGCACAGGTAGGAGCCTGGTTTTTCTTTCTCTTTGAAACGTCCAATGCTGTCTTCTCTGGTGCAGACGTGAACCAGATCCACTCTCAGACGTTTAACGGCGGTGAAACGCGTGGTGGCGTGTTACCGTCTGCCCACAGACCACCGCCAGCGCCCAACGGGGCGAGCTCTGGCCACACTGGCCCCACGTCTGACCGGGACTGGGGACACTGGCGCTCATCGTGCACGGGCTGAGCTGGGGGCACTTTATTCCGTGTGATTAGGATGAACCCTTAATTTGTGCTAGGATGATTTGCAGTTTAATAAAAACTGACATCAGTAAAGGGGATCCAAAGATTTCTAGGCAGTGGTAAGACTTTTCCTTACCACTGCCTCTAAAAAATTAACATAACTCAGTTTAACTGATGACAGCCACACAGACAACGTTTCGTGCCCTTCCACCGTAAATCTGATGAACATTAATGATTTCTTAACGGGTGAAACAAACTAATTTAACACTACGAAAAGCATAGACCGTGGCTAGCACTAGCCCTTCCAGCGTAACACCCAGATGGTTCAAAGCACTGGCGGTGGCAACATTTTGGTCTGTGACAACCAAACATTTAGGTGTATGGAGGGGACAGGTTTAATCCCGGGTTACGGCAGTGCCAGGCGAGTGCCTTTACGCCTTTGCAGCAGCGGAGGCTGCGGGCTGGACACTGCAAAGAGGAAGAGCTGTTTACAGGAGATGTGCAAAGCAGGACTCGGGAGGAAGAGGCTTCCCTAGTGTCTGCCCAGTCTACCTTCGGGGGTCCCCCCACTCTCCCTCCCCCAGGAACCCTTGGGCCGTTCCCACCAGGCTCCAGAGAACTTGCAGCGGGGCCAAGGAGAGAGATGGGGGTCAGGTCCGTGCCCCACTGCAGGGCACAGCCAGGGAGCAACCGCTCGGCGCCAGCTCTCGTCCTGCACAACACGCAGCAGTGCCGATGGCTGGGGAAGTGCCGCGGGCGATCTGCACAGGGAAGCACAGGGGAGAGGAGCCGAGGCTGGCGGGATGCGCGGTGCGAGGTTCAGGAGGCTCGGCTGTTCACAGAAGAGTCTCCAGCAAGGCAGAGGCAGCATTGGTTCCATAATTCTTTTCCTCTTTCTCCCCCACAACAGGATGGGAAGTCGAATCCATGTCCACCCCAACGGCTCGTTGGTGATCGAGGCAGTGACGGAAAAGGACGCCGGTGACTATTTGTGTGTCGCACGAAACAAACTTGGAGATGACCTGATCCTGATGAAAGTCAGCGTCACAATGAGACCAGCCAAGATCGACCAGAAACAGTATTTCAAGAAACTGGTGCCCTACGGAAAGGATTTCAAAGTGGACTGCAAGGCCTCCGGGTCCCCCGCGCCGGAGATTTCCTGGAGTTTGCCGGACGGGACGGTGATCAACAACGCGATGCTGGCAGACGACAGCGGACACCGGTCTCGCAGATACGTCCTCTTTGACAACGGAACTCTGTACCTCAACCAAGTTGGAGTAACCGAAGGAGGAGATTACACCTGCTACGCTCAGAACACGCTGGGAAGGGACGAAATGAAGGTACGCCTGACGGTCGTCATGGCAGCCCCCCAGATAAAGCACAATTACAAGACGTACGTTAAAGTGAGAGCTGGAGACACGGCGTTGCTGGACTGTGAAGCTGTTGGAGAACCCAAGCCCAAAATATTCTGGTTGCTGCCTTCCAGTGACATGATCTCCTCGTCAACGGACAGGCACCTCCTGCACGTCAACGGCTCGCTGTCCATCAGCCGCGTCAGGCTGCTGGATGCCGGGGAGTACATGTGTGTCGCTCGGAACCCCGGCGGGGACGATACAAAACTGTACAAACTGGAGGTTGTTGCTAAACCACCCGTCATCAACGGCTTATACGTGAACAAAACCATCATGAAAGTGACGGCCGTGAGGCACTCCAAGAAACAGATCGACTGCAGGGCCGAAGGGACGCCTCCCCCTCAGGTGATGTGGATCATGCCTGATAACATCTTCCTGACAGCTCCCTACTACGGGAGCAGGATCGTAGTGCACAAAAATGGGACGCTGGAGATTCGCAACATACGGCCTTCGGACACAGCGGATTTTATCTGCGTGGCCCGTAATGACGGGGGGGAGAGCACGCTGGTGGTGCAGCTGGAGGTGCTAGAAATGCTCAGGCGGCCGATGTTTAAAAACCCATTCAATGAAAAAATAATAGCGAAACCGGGAAGAACTACCACCTTGAATTGTTCTGTGGATGGAAACCCTCCACCCAACATCAGCTGGATGCTGCCGAACGGCACGTGGTTTTCCAGCGGCATCAGCACTTCCCGGTTCCTCACAGGGAGCGGTGGTGGCACCCTCACCATCCACAACCCCGACAGAGACACAGCGGGGAAGTACCGCTGCGCGGCCAGGAATCAGGTCGGCTACATCGAGAAGCTGATCATTCTGGAGCTGGGCCAGCCGCCCGCCATCCGCGCGCACCCGACGGGGCCGGTGACGGGCGTCAGCGGGGAGCCGCTGTCCCTGCACTGCCTGTCCGAGGGGATTCCCAAACCGCGCACCGCCTGGACGCTGCCCGGGGGGACCGTGCTGGACCGGCCCCAGATCAGCCGGACACACATCCTGCTGGAGAACGGCACGCTGGTGATCCGCCAGGCCACCCTTCACGACAGAGGGAATTACGTGTGCAGGGCCCACAACGACGCCGGAGATTCCTCGGTGACCGTTCCCGTCGTCGTGGTGGCCTATGCCCCCAGGATCACCAGCAGACCCCCCCGGACCGTGCGCACGGTGCCCGGTGCACCCGTTCAGCTCCACTGCGTAGCGCTGGGAATCCCCAAACCGGAGATTAGCTGGGAATTACCCGACCACTCCGTGCTCTCCACAGGCAGCCACGGCCGAGCGTCCAGGAGCGAGCGGCTTCATCCCCACGGGACGTTGCTCATCCAGAACCCCCGACCCGCGGATTCCGGCGCGTACAAGTGCACAGCGAGGAACCCTCTTGGCAGCGATTTCACCGTAACGTACGTTCATGTCATCTGAAACGAGGGAAACAGCATGAGTGATGGCTAACAGAGTCTACAGCCGAGTTTATTCTTGGAATAAGTTTGATCAAAGGCAGCCATAGGCACGTAAGAGCCCGAGTACATTTCCAGGGTTCAGGCTGCCATGACCGTGCAAGAAAAAGAGGAACAGCCTGGGGGAAATCAGATCTAGCACTATCGTCTAGCATCGGGTCTTCCACTGATTACACAGACTCAAACGAAAGCAAACTTAAGGCACTTTTGCTCTGCCAACAAACATTGAATAGCAAATAAAATGACTGGGAACGTACCCGGAGATCCCCAGTGAAGACCAGACTTTTCGTGTATGTTTAATATTCTCCACCTTGCACGACTGTCGTGAGCAAGGATCCCACCAAGCAGGAGGACTGGGGAACCAAAGAGCAGATTTATTTGCAGATGCCCTTCTCAATGTGTTTGGATATGCAGTATGTTTTTTAATAAATATTCAATGGTGAAACAAGTCGTGAAGTCTCTTTAACAATACAGTTCTATTTCACAGAGCGTTTTTTCCAGGACTTTGGGATGATACAAACGGAGCAACTTTGTTCTCACTTTCAAAGGAGGGAGTAAGCTCTGTTCAGAGCTGTTTCGAAGAAGTATACGGACGGCATGCAGAGACCCTCGGGCTTGGTGTCATCTCCTGCTGTCACAAAGCAGTAATATATTTATTCTGTTTTTTTTCAACTCTGATACAAGCAAGATTATGACACACCTGGACAGGTTTGAATAAGAACAATTTGTCCGTAGTGATGTTGATTTATCCTTCACTTGTGGTTCTGCACTCAGCTGGTGATGCCCAGTGCCCCACACCCCCCAAGCCCCAGATCTGCAGCAGTCACCCCACAACCCCCACTCCAGGTAACGGCACTGAGGGCGATGCCGGTACCACGCGCTGTCAGCTACGGCAGCACCCAAACGGCAGAAAGGCCTCTGGTGGCTTTCGCACCCTCACGCTGCGAAGGCTGGTGTCAGATCTGTCACCGAAGGCATCGAGCGGGACGCGGGGATTCGTCCCCGTGAGGCTTCGCCAGGACTCGGAGATTTCCCCGCGGAGGAGAGTAAAACCCGCTCTGCTGCTCGACCCTGGGCACCCTGTCCTTCGGGGCTCATCCCCACTGAGCTCTGTGGTGAAAGGACCAAAAACGAAACACGGCTGCTTCTAGGAGGTTTATTGATGGTACGTTGTGGCTCTGAATATAAACGTTAAGAAGTTCTGATACAAGCAATAAACCCACTTCAGCACCTTCTTACCACAATGAGAGCAAGAGAAAATCCGAACTTTAAACAAAGAACTTTATAAAGTGCATATGAAAATTACAGTCAAATAAACACGATTTAACTTGGTGCTTGTTCTACCAACAAAGCAAGAGGTGAACATTTTAATGAAGAAATTAACTGTTAGCCCAAATCAGAAGTGCCTTTCCGTTCAGTAGTTTGGTCCAGTGCAGTTCTTTAAAGAAACAAAACAAAACACAAAACCCACCAAAAAAATAAAAAAGTGTTTCCCACAAATAAATAAATCCACGATTCTTTGTCCTCTTTAAAAGTAACAGGACCTAAAAAGCACCAAATGCATAAAATCTGCAATAACATTCTTCAAATAGGCCCACAAGTCCATACACTGAAATATAGTTAAACGCAAAAAAAAAAAAATCCCCAAACGCCCAAACCCACCTTGTTACGTATTCACATCAACCGCAGCACAAAAAAAAAATAATTATTGAAATAATAAGAAAACTAAAGTTTGCTTCCTAGCAATAACCAGTGCATTGAACTGCGAGTGTTCTGTTCTCAGTGCAAACGCCGCGGGCCGCCTCGCTCCCGGCTGGGCTCAGAAGTGCGCGGGGGGCCCGTACTGGCCCGCTCCCTGCTGGGGCTGGTTACCTGCGGGGGAAGCGAAGGGAGGTGTTGGTGCCCGGTGACTGCAGGGAAAACCGCCCGCGCTCCACGTGGCCAACGGCAGCCAGCGCGGTCCCAACGCACGGCTCCGATGCTGCTGGTTCCCTCGGGGGCTTTGCCCACGGTGGGACCATGGAGGTGAGAAAACACGCGGCGAAGGGGGTCTGTGCCACCAGCCCCAGTCCGGGAGGTGACCCGGGCTTCTCTGGGGACCAACCGTGGGATGCAGCAGCACCGGAATGGGGACCAACCGTGGGATGCAGCAGCACCGGAATGGGGACCAACCGTGGGATGCAGCAGCACCGGAATGGGGACCAACCGTGGGATGCAGCAGCACCGGAATGTTGGTGTCGCATCGCTGCTGGGATGGGTACCCCTCGATGGACAGGGAAGTACTTGCACGTCTATAGGGCAGCAGTTAACCAGGCAGAACGCCTCCGGGAAGGTAATTCCCCATCCAGACAGATCTTTCTGCACATCTGTGCGCGCACACTTACTGGAGAGCTGCTTCTGGAGCTGCCGGACCAGCGCCGCCGTCTGCTGCTGCTGCTGCGTCTGCTGTAAGCCCTGCCTCGGGAACTGCAAAAGAGACGCGGCAGATGAAGGATGTGCGCAGAGAGCAAGACGCACGTCGGTAAGTGCTGGAGCGTTGCGGGTGCGCGGCCCCGCGGGGAGGGCAGCGACGGCTGTGCCCCACGGAGGGGCCCGGCTGGTGTAACAGCACACGAACCTGCACAGACTGGCATCCAAGCAGAATTTACTCTTTAACCGGTCCATCGGACAGCACGCGTTACCCCCTCGCTGGCTGACCCACAAAGTCTATTTTTCACGTAGGGACGGTGGCAGAACCAGCACGCTTTACCTGCCACGCTTCTGGCTGTCATTCAGAAAAAAGTCATTCTCTTTTATTGATCTACCTGCACGTCAGAGCACCGAACGTATCGCACACCACGCCTCTGCATCACGACAGACCGACCCGACACGGACCGTCTGTGCGCGTACCGCGGGACGGACACCGCTGGTGCGCCAGGGCTGCGGCACAGCGCCGCGTCTTCCCTCGGCAATGCGTCGCCCATATGGGGGAAGTGTCCGTACAGCAGCGATCCCAGGCTACCGGGGACAGAGAGCCGACGGCACGACTCCCTGACACCTGCCTGCGCCGGGGGAGACTCGTGATGGACGAGGCACTGCCTGCACCGAGCACAAACCAGACCAGGTGAAAATCCCTGTGCCTCTAATTATGTGATTTTTCGTGCTCCTGCACCAGGATACACAATACACCCGACCAGTTTGAAACCTGATGTGCTGACTGAAAACGGAGTTATTAAATTCTCTAATAACATCGTACGCGCTCCGGAACCGCCCAGGCTTTGTTCCCCTGCAACCTGCTCAGCGAAGGGAGTTTCAGTGTTTTACAAGACTTCAGCATCTTCTCTCTTTCTGAAACCAAATCCTTCCCCTAAAATCCATTGTGCAACCTGCTGGTAACAGTCCTCGGTGCGTGCTGAGGTTAGCAGAAGCACCAACCACGCCGGGATTCCTGGGGACGTTCCAGCCCAGGGACAGGTCTCTGCTGCGCTGAGCGGAGCCCGCGGCCACGCAGGTGCACGGTGTCCCTGACATCTCCCACAAGTTCTTCCAAGACATAAACACTATTAAGAAAAACTCAAAAATGGATGAAAATTCTCTTTCAATATCTATCCGATAAACATCTTCCATTTATCCTCACTCCTACCAGCCACCTCCGAGTTCCTCTATCGCATCACGTTGATCAACGCTTTTAAACTCAGAGGCTGGCACCCTGGGCATTGCTGTATTTTCTCTGTTTTTCTGTAGCAAACATTTTCTAGTTATCCTCACCTACCTTAAACATGCCTGGGAAAGCTGCCCAAATACAGGGAACGAGCATCACAACATTGGGAACCCAGTGATGTGTCCATAGGAACCACTTGGGAGTGACGGCGGTCGGTAAAACCATTCACCAAGCCGCCAAAGGCTCCCACTCAACGGCTCAAACCTCCTTTTGTTCGCACAGTTCTCTTCACGCAGCTCTGGTTTATGCATCATGATTGAATTTAGAAGGATCCCCAAACAATAAACCCACTTCTGCCCCAGCACGTTAGCAGTGCCACACGAAAACCAACGCCCCGCGGTCCCTGTCACCGGGATGCAGCGAAGGCAGGAGCGGGGCTGGGAGCCGACGGCGGAGGGAGCGGAGGGAGCGCGGCTGCCGGCACGGACAAACGGAGAGACGCCAACCCTCAGCCCCGCGCCTTTCCGAGTGAGCGCTCTGCTTACTGCTACGGGAATAACTAGTCATCCTGCTTTCACCTCCAGAGCCAGACAAATCCACCAGCTGACACACATCAGCAGCACCCGCAGATTGCTCACCGGGTTTTCAAAGTTAGCAAGGGCTATTCATTATTTCTGTCGTCTATTAATTAGGATAACAGATATAAAACCACGTAGCACTGCAGGCATCAGCAGGAAAAACTCATTCCTGCAGCAGGAAGGTAACTGACCTCAGCTTGCTGCTTTGGGATTAATAAATGACATCCTTAGACGCCCAGAAAAGGAGATCCCTGACTTTCAGTGGGTGTGCAGCAGGTTTCCAACACGGTCATTTATTTATGCTGCACTAGGACTAAGACTGGGGATGATTTCAAAGCATCTTATTTTTCCCACCCCTTAGAACTCACACGAGGAGATTTAAAGCAGCTGGCCTGGGCAGTCTTCTTTTGCTGGTGTTGGAGAGGAGACGTACAGCATGAGGAAAGCACCGGTACCCCTTCCGTAACTACATCCCCAGGAATTCTCACAAGAACTGCTGCGGGCGGTTATTTCTGTCGTTTGGGATACCACCCCAATGCTGCTGAGCACAATTCCAGAGATGGGTCGAAATGAAGCTTTTGAACTTTCCCCACACACGCACAGATCTTTTTTCAGCCAAAATATGTCATTGTTGGCCCAGCTTTGGTACCAGTTTTGGGTGAACCGGTGAATGAACCACGAGGGTGCAGGAGGCAGCGTGGACCCCGGCACCCAGCGCGGTGGAGGTGCGGCACCACGGGCACCACGGCGGCACCGGCGGGCAGAGGGCATGCGGGGAGCTCCCACAAACCCTGTCCCGTACATGACCAACCCCCCCAGTCCAGTCCCTACCCCCACACCCCCCAAACACCAGCCGTCACCCCGGCTTACCAACGGCTGCTGCGGCTGCACGGGCTGGAGACCAAGCGCCTGCTGCTGCCCCGCCGGCTGCTGCTGCAACTGGGAGAAGATGAGCGTTGAGACAACAGCCACACGACACGCACACCACCTCGGGGACCGGTGACGAGCCCGTCAGTACGGCTTCTCCCAGATGATTTCCAGCCCAGGACCTTCCCTTGCGTACAGCACCGGCGACTGAACGCCCCGGCTGGGAGATAAGCCCCACCACTCCCCGCTGCCAGCACCAGCCACAGCAGGGCTGACACAAAGCATGGCCAGCAGACAAAAAAAATATTGAAAAGCCAGTATATTTAGCTTTCTGCAATGTCAAAATATCTGGATAAAGACAGGAACCGTCATAGATAGCTACTGCATTGCCATGGGAACATGGAAATAATTCCAACCAAAGGGCCACGGGAAGTATTTCTAATGGTATTGCCAAGCCCTACATACTCAGCTGATAAACTGATAGTTACCTCCAAATTAAAAATATATCATCAAATTAGGATACAGGAAATACATCAGCCAGGGAGCAAGCCCTTGGATGCAATTCCAGTGCACATGGCACGGCCAGACAGGGCGAGCGCAGCACTGCTCTCCTCCCTGCACACGCGGCTGCGCCCTTCTGCCATTCCCCTTCTCCAGAGGCGTTCTGCAGTCTCGGAAAATGAAAGCACTGAACCTTACAGGTACGTCCAGAGCTCTCTTTTGGAAATCCCAAATGCAAACAACAATTACTGCACTCGAGCAAAAGCCGTTTGGGTTTCCAGCGCCAGGCTCTGCTGCTGCAGAGGCGAGCATGGGCACGGGCGAGCACCCAGCGCCATCCCCCACCGTGACACCCACCGTGACACCCACCGTGACACCCACCGTGACGCCCACCGTGACGCCCACCGTGACACCCACCGTGACACCCACGCTCCCTCCCTGCGCCCAGGGATCCCCGGCACAGCCCAGCCCTCACCTGGAAGAGCCTCTGCTGCTGCATCTGCTGCTGCCTCTGTCTCACCGGCTCCGGGGGCAGCGGCACCGAGCTCAGGGCAGGATGGGGACCCACGGCCGACGCGCTGTCCAGTCCCCCTCCCACCAGGGAACTGGGCTGCAAAGGCTGATGGCTCAGGCTGGGGGAAAAATTATAGACAGAGCATGAGTTAGTCTGGGAGTGCTCCACACTAGGTTTCCCTAGATTTAATAGATGTCACGTTTTACAGGAAGGATCCATTCAAACACGACATCCACAGCAGGAGCTGTACCACGCTACGGCCCAGGAACCGCTGTCGGCAATACCCTGTTCCCAGGAACAAGAACAGACCCCAGCTTTCTCCTCTTGCCTTCTTAGGAAGCAAAGCAAATGAGCTTTCCCATGTCAAGCAAGAATTCCACAAAAGCGCCGAAACGTTCTCCCGACCAGAACATCTCATCGTTACGTTATCATGAATTTTACAAAGACTTTGTACTTTCTAAAATACTGGGAAAAAAATCCACCCAGGAAGAAACACTTGGGATGTTACGGCAGTAATTAACGCTAGCTCATCCTTTAGCTTGCAAATTCTGACTATTTTTTTCCCCATGCTCCCTCTCCAATTGAAGCCTGTGGTTTTGGGAGTCACTCAGCCGAACACGTCTAGAAGTGGAAATTAAATGCGGCAAAACTCCTGAATCAGTGAAGAGCGGAGCTGGGCTGCTGGCTGGACAATCCCATTCCGGAGGGTCGCTGGAAACTCCAGCTTTCCACTCTGCAACACTCCCTTTTACGGAATATTTCCTGCTCCCTCTGCCTTCTGCTTCATTGCGATTCTCTACCGATGGATTTCTCCTCTTTCTCCCGGGCACTGCAGCTCCGCTGTCATTCCACGCTGGAGCCCATTTAGTCAATTCAGGCTTGAGCAAAATTCATTTCCCTGCGGATGGATAAACTACCAGGTTGGTCTTGTGTTCGCCTGGCTGCAGGAATATTTGTGTAATACAGACACCGTACCTGTGCGTGGAACAGGATGTGATCCCTGTCTTTAAATGAATTTTTACGTTCTACAAACACACGGGACAACTGGGCTACAACGTGTGCCGAGACCAGCTTAACATAAAAATTAAATGAAGGAAAATCCAGAGGGAAATTGGAGATAACGGCAAATCCAGAGGGAAATTGGAGATAACGGCACATTTGTTGCCAATTAGACCCAGCGTTAACCTCATTAATACATTTTTTAGACCTCTAAGCGAAGCTGCCACTAAAATCCCGCACGTTACCGGCTCTGCGA
>WKFP01014602.1:665422-693145 GCA_011057875.1 Pterocles orientalis | reverse complement strand
GCTCTGATGCAAGTACACTTCAACCCTGCTCCTGTCCCGCCGCAGCTGGAGAGAGCACAAGGGGACGGGGCTGTCACAGAGCCTCCCCAGGTGGCCGGAGCAGTCCCTTCCCCCAGCACCCCCCTCTCCCCTTCCCCTCAGGCCATTCCCGTGTCCCAGCCAGGAGCCTGTGGGGCTGAGGGTGAGAGAGACCCCCAGACAGAGGGGTCCCAGGGGTGCTGAGACCCCTCCCTCCTGCTGGGTGCAAGGAGGGGAGAGGGGCGCGGAGAAGAGCCTCTGGGTGTTACGAATTGTACAGGAGTCAATTTATTAACTAGGAAATCGTAGAATTTATTAGTAAGCACAAAAAGCGAAACAGCGCTGGGCGGCCACAGGAGTCTGTGCTCTACCGTTGGCGCGTTCTTACACTCTCCACAGTCCCCCTTTTGATCGTTGGTTTCTTCTGGATTACGTGATCTCTCAGGCTCACAGAGTCAATGTCAAGGGGGGGGGGGGGCATTCCATTTTAAGAGATTAGGGCAGCAGATTTTCATCTATGTTGCTCTTCTTGGTCTTCTTGCAAAAGACATAATTGCTCCATCGGCCTTGAAACTGCTGGTGGCATGCTGTTCCCTTATCGTTCTGTCTTGAGACATCTTGTTTCTTATGGCAGGATGTCTCAGCATCCCTGGCTGTCTGTTAATCTTTAGATTCTTAAAGCATAAATTGTTCTTACAGCAATTTCAATGAGCAAATACCCACAATATATCACAATCCCCCTTTTTATTTATCATTGATTTTGTTCATTGAACCTTTGTAATGCCTGACTACTGAGCGTCAAAATTTCCATGTCTTCTTCCGCACTTATTGGCTCATATTTAGCACAGGCTAGCATCAGATGTGCAGCTTCCAAGCAGCTTTTTACAATTGCAATCAATCTATTAAAAATACATGGTCCAATGGTTAATGCTATTACAAATCACAACAAAGGCCCTGCTATTGTTTATAATAATGTAGTGAGCCAAGGTGAATAATTAAACCAGGATTCATACCAGTTTTGCTGAGCCTCGTTTTCTCTTTTTCTTTTCTCCAGGCCCTCCCTCAGTTTTGTCATGGAGTCTCTTCGACTAGAGAGGCCACACCAGTACCAGCTCCCGCAACTCCTAGAGCCATGTGGCCAGAGTCATGGCCCTGAATGGCTCTCTCTTTTTTAAATGGTAATTTGCTACTGTATGTTGAGCATACATATATTCTTCGGAATGGTGTAGAATCTTTGGTATAATTATCACCTGTACACTAAAATCGTGAGTTACATTAAAGAGTTTTAATGGCAGACAAGGAGTAACTCCTATCAATGAACAGACCCATCTAGTATTTTTAGCCGGAATTAACCATTTAGCTGTTTGATCCCGCTCTTCTGTAATGTTACACAGGTGTCTTCTTTTACTAGGGACCGTGCCTATACATCTACCCCTTCCGGCTACTTGTGTAAGAGTTACCCCTACATCTTTTCCCCAATTACACTGTGGAGGGTCACTCTCATTCGTGCGGATGGGTTCACTCAGATCGCTGATGGCTTCATAATATGGGGGCCTTATTCTAAAACATAACCAGCAACATTCAGTTGCCCTTGGATTTGTTTGATTCAATACTAGATAACTGGCATTTATAACCTTCCACATGTTGTTTCCAGACAATGTGTCACCTTCACTTTTCTCCTCCTCTGTCACCTCATCGAATGTTGTTATTGTTGGTATCACTACAGGACTATCAGGAGAGGTGTGTGTTCCTGAACGGTCTGTGGGCCTCACCCCCGGGATATCCTTTAAAATGTCTTCTGCCAATACTTTATTTGGCCCCACTAACTGCGAAATCTTGGTCTCTTCTTTCCTTACAAGAATTAAACCTCCTCTGTCCACCCCATTCTCACAAAATCTAATACCCCACACCTTTC
Organism: Pterocles orientalis; assembly: GCA_011057875.1. Lineage (NCBI taxonomy): Eukaryota > Metazoa > Chordata > Aves > Pterocliformes > Pteroclidae > Pterocles > Pterocles orientalis. Next base: position 691,212 of record WKFP01014602.1, on the reverse strand, counting down.
CCAACAGCCATCTGGGGTTTTCCGGCTGAGTCACATTTCACTCCAGGTAACTACAGTTCCCTGAGCACAACGGGCTCCCCCTGCATCCTCGGTGAGCCACTGTCCCTGCTCCATAGCAGGGATGCGGATTGTGGCGCGTGACTGACCCCCACGAACCGAAGAAGAGGATTGGAACCCATTTTTTCAAGGCCTTTGCTTCCTTTACCTTCCCCACCGTTTTTACTCCTCTGCCTCCCTTGTCAGTTCAGTTGTAGCGAACTACAAGGTATGAATTCTTCTCGGCAGCAGTAGTATTCTTCAGGGGAAATGAGAAGCTTGGAGGCCTAATCAGGGTCTCCTTTCCTCCTTTCAGGGGGATATCACAGTATCTTATTACCCTTCAAGCTCCTCTCAACAATTCATCCAAACCCCGATCTTCCCAACCCTCTATTTTTTTCAGTTTCTTCCTAATATCTGCCCAGGATTTTACCACAAACCGAGTTTTTAATAAAGCCTCCCCTGCGGGAGTTCCTGGGTCCAGTCCTGAGTAAAGTTGCAGACTTTTTCGCAATCTTTCTAACCAATCTGTTGGGGTTTCATCCTTCCTCTGGTGTTCGTTAAAAGCCTTATTAATATTTTGCCCTCTTGGCACAGAATCTCTGATTCCTTGAATTATTATTTCTCAGAGATCAATCATATTGTTCCTATGAGCAGGGTCTTGATTATCCCAATTAGGCCTTTGAATGGGGCCATTTTTGATCTCCAGCAGGACCGTGCTGGTGTCTCTGGTCCCAATGTCTCATACTAGCAGTCCTAATCATTCCCCGCTCCTCACTAGTCAATAATATTCTCAAAATTGATTCCATCTCATCCCAGGTGTAAATATTAGGGCTGAGGAACTGATCAAATCACTCCGCTACCCCTCGCGGATCTTCTAACAGATGTCCCATTTCCTTTTTAAAATCCCTCACATCCCCCAAGCTGAGAGACACAGATACAAATCCCACTCCAGGATGGGGTCCTCCCATCGCCGTTTCCCTTAAAGGGTATAATCTCTCCCTGTCTTGAGATCTTTGTCTCCGAGTTTGGCTCCGGGTCACTGGCCCCCGGGCAGTAGGGCCTGGGTCACTGTCCGATTCCCCTGAGGACTGGGGATCAGGAGGTGACGGAGCAGAGGGTGGAGAGGGTGGAATGTAAGGAGGTGGGGATGTCAGGATTTCTAATTCTCGATTTTTTTCTTCTTTCTCCCCTCCCCTCCTTTTTCTTTAAGGGGTATAATTTAGTTTGGGCTTCTGAGGTAATCCAAAGGGATGCATATTCACTTTCTTCTGAACTAAACGGTTCTTTTGAATTGACGTAAGTATTAAGAGCCTGGCACATCCAGTCCTCGAAAGATCCAAATATGGGCCAATAGAGGTGGTCTGCCTGAATTTGTTTACCACCCCATACCTCGATACAATAATGAATCATTTTTGCCTTGTCTTTCCCCCATCTAGAGGGGGAATCATTCCAATTTTTGAGCATAAGCCCCAGCAGACTATCTGGAGGAATGGAGGGTAACCTACCCCCACCCATGGGATCAGAAGGCTTACTCTTCTTCTGTCCCATCTTCCGGAGCGCCTTCACTCACTCTCACACTCGCTTCCCCCTTTTCATGGCCCAGTCCCTCACGGGATGTGGGAACCGCACTACCGAGGGGTCCGCACTCGCGTCGTCCTACTGGACGTCTCACAACGCCATGCTCTGGGTTCCCAACCCCTACCGAACGGATTACCGGCCTATACTTACCCGTCCTATGGGTCTTCGTTCGGCCTTCGTGCACAAAGATTACCTAGGGGTTACCGGTTTTATTCACTTGTTGTCAAATTTAGCGTTCATCGGTGAAGGATATGAATGGGAATATCCCTATCGGAGGCTGCTGAAATCAGCAGGGCACCCCCTTCGAGAGCCTCCCAATCAAAGTGCCTTCATCCGAGTCACGGCACCAATTTGTAATGAATTGTACAGGAGTCAATTTATTAAATAGCAAATCATAGAATTTATTAGTAAGCACAACAGGCGAAACAGCGCTGGGCAGCCACAGGAGTCTGTGCTCTACTGTCGGCGCGCGCTTACACTCTCCACAGTCCCCTTTTTATCGTTGGTTTCTTCCGGGTTATGTGATCTCTCGGGCTCGGTGGTCCAGCGCTAAGGCGGGGAGGGGGCATCCCGTCTTAAGAGATTAGGGCAGCAGTTTTTCATCTGTGTTGCTCTTCTTGGACTTCTTGCAAAAGACATAATTGCTCCATCGGCCTTGAAACTGCTGGTCGCATGCCGTTCCCTTATCGTTCTGTCTTGAGACATCTTGTTTCTTACGGCAGGATGTCTCAGCGTCCCTGGCTGTCTGTTAATCTTTAGATTCTTAAAGCATAAATTGTTCTTACAGCAATTTCAATGAACAAATACCCACAATATATCACACATACTACATAGGCTACCTCTAGATCTCTGCTCAAAGATTTGGGATCACCTCAGTGCTTTTATATGACGTGCTATATTTCTGCCATTCACATCTTGAGTGAAAAAGACTTACCTGCTTCTTTTGGCCTCTACCTTCTGAGGCAAATCATTTTTTTTGACTTGTAATCATGCTACGCACCGTAACACTGAGCACATTATTCTTTCATTAGTTCACACACACAGAGAACAATAGTTTATAGCACATCTTATTCATATTGACAGAGCAGCACCAGCAAGGACTGGACTTGTGACATCCGGCATAATCATCCCCTTAAATTAAATGTTTAGTTCTTATACCCAAGACTTGAGTACACAATGCCGTACAAACCATGTGGTTATGTTCGTGCTGGAGAAATATCACACGGGGAATGGTCTTTGGGTAGATATGTTTCTACAGGAGTTAGTTTGGTGTGCAAACTGACTCATGAAAAACACAAAGACCCTGTGCACATAACAGCACCCTGAAAACAAACGGGCTAGCATCGTGACCAGCAAGTTGCTTAACTAATACAAGAAATGAATGTAACAAATTATTAAAGCACGTGCTGGTCAGACTTGTCGTTATCTCAACCCTTCTGGCCCACGTTGGAGCGCCAAAATTATTGTCTTGGGTCAGGACCACCACCACGTGGTCGCAACCCCCCTCCCCTCCCAGTAAGATGGGAAAGGGTAAGAGAAAATGGAACCTCATGAGTTGAGATAACGACGGATTTTTAATAATACCACACAAGGAAAGCAAAAGAAAAGATAATATAACAATAAGACAAGGTATAGAATACAATGGAAACACTGATATAATGAATATCTCACCACCGAGGGCTTCACAAAAAAAACCAGGGGCCGTCCCCCCAATCCCGGGCATGACATCAGCATGGTATCGAATATCCCTTTGGCTATGCCCACCTCCCAGCTTCTGTGAGGAATTAACCCTACCCCAGCTGGACCCAGGACAAGTCTCTTTTGAAATTAGTTGATCCTTATTGTGATGACCAACATGTGTGCAGCCGACACAGAGACAGTCCCTGGAGTAACTTTTGAATTTGACCAATTTAATTCAGATTTTTTCAGTGTAGATTTTGAAGATACCAAATTGTTGCAGAGTCCATGAAAGTGGAGGGGAGAGAAAAACCTGTTTCAGTCCCCATGGAGTAAAAGCTGACAGGTGGTGTGTTGGGGAGACCATGAGTGAGTTCACCAGGAGACACCAATCCATGATGCACCCCCTCTGCTCGTAGATCTGGCCATCTCAGAGGAGCATTGCTCTTTTAAAAGTAAGTCTTCGGCAGAAGTGATGCTGTGATCTAAGTCCAAGGCTCTGCTTTTGCTCCTGCAGCTGCTGCCAATTCCAGCTCAGACTCACGGCATCCAAGGCATCGCAGAGCATGGTGCTATGGCAGGGTGTGTGACAGTTCTCCATGTGCTTTGTAGATATATGCAAGCTCTGTATGTTGGCCTGGTTACTGAGATTTTGTTTGATTGTGTTGGTTTAACACAGTGGGAGGTTCTTTGAGAAGGAAATGAAAGGCCCAATGAACGGTGAATGCTTGAAGTGGTGTTAAGAGGAAATACCAGATGTGTAAGCTTTAGGTTCTTTGTTTTGATATTTTTTGCTGTCTCTGTAGCCAGCCTGGTTTTGAGTAGCTCAGGAGTAAGCCTGCAAGCACCAGGGAATGTCTAACTCGGGTAGGAGCAAGAGAGTCCCTGTTCAAGGGAAGAGGAGTTTGTGCCCCACCCCTGGAGGGGTTCAAGGCCAGGCTGGATGAGGCTTTGAGCAACCTGGGCTAGTGGGAGGTGTCCCTGCCCCTGTCAGGGGGGGTTGGACCAGATGGCCTTTAAAGGTCCCTTCCAACTCAAACCATTCTGTGATTCTATGTCTGTCAGTATCTCTACTCCAGTCAGAGTTGTTCCACCTTTTAAAATTGGACTGGTTCAGAAAATACAGAGTTTGTAGAGATGTAAACTAAGTCTTAAGGGCATTTTGGGGCTGTTCCTGCCTCCTCTGTTGGGCAGTCTGAGAAACTCAAGTTACTAAATCAGTGTCCAAAGTTTATGAAGCCTTTCAATTTGTGCCTAACTGCCCTGCAGCGGTAAGACCTTGATTCTAGTGTCACCCACAGCAGGAGTACTTTATTGCCTTCTGAAAGCTACAAGTTGCATTGAAGGCTGGATAGTAACAAAATTATTCTTTGCACTTGAGAACAGATCCTCTCCACAGTCAGAGCTGCTGGAGTTAACTTGCTGTGAAATGGGAAGCTGCAAGAGGGATAAAGGAGTTGGAATTGTTTAATCAGCATTTTGCTAACTCAGACTGTCACTTCTATTTCAACTGCATGATATCACAGAATCACAGAATCACAGAATGTTGGAGATTGGAAGGGACCTCGAAAGATCATCTAGTCCAATCCCCCTGCCAGAGCAGGAACACCTAGATCAGATCCCACAGGAACGCATCCAGGCGGGCTTTGAATGTCTCCAGAGAAGGAGACTCCACAACCTCTCTGGGCAGCCTGTTCGAGTGCTCTGTCACCCTCACTGTAAAGAAGTTTTTTCTCATATTCAAGGGGAACCTCCTATGTTCCAGCTTGAACCCATGGCACCTTGTCCTGTCACTGGATGTCACAGAGAAGAGCCTGGCTTCATCCTCCTGACACTCACCCTTCACATATTTATAAACATTGATGAGGTCACCCCTCAGTCTCCTCTTTTCCAAGCTAAAGAGACCCAGCTCCCTCAGCCTTTCCTCATCAGGGAGATGCTCCATTCCATTCATCATCTCTGTGGCTCTATCCATATATATATATATATATGATATCCATGGATGATGGCACTGCTGCCTGCAGGCCCCATATCACAATACTCTCAGAGCTGTTAGCGCTGCCCTCTAACTTCTAAAATTGGTATGGGTTTTAAAATAGGACAAGGGCATATTGGCTTAATAAGTCGAAACAGGAAATACACATTTTAACTGTATGCACTGTAAGCAGGAGAGTCCAAATACGGGATACCCAGTGCTTGACCAATGAGAATTATATTCTTACTACTTCTCCTGTGTACCTGTAAGTGAGAAACCACAGTAAAACAAAATTTGTGTCTGGCATTCAAATGTCTTCATGGTGTGAAGACAGTGACAGACTGTAGTCCCAACAGGCTTCACAGAATAGCAACTCCAAACCAGGCTGAGGCAGATGTGTGTATTAAAGATATCACCATACCTACCAATCACATCACATTTCACAAGTATGATCAGCTATGAGCAAAAGCACGCATGGTCTGAGTTTTTTCCCCCTGAAAAAAAGTCAATGTGATTTCAGCTAGTGAGCCCTGCATGAGGACAGGATCCATTCACTAACCCAGCCTCAGTGCAATTGTACAGAAATGGGTTGTGCACTTAGAATATGAACATACATTGAAACATAAAGGGAAAACAGCTATAACTGTGATCTACTTCCTACTTTATACTCACTTTTCAGAGGTTAAACACCAAGTTAGGTTACAAAGCTTCCTACTGTCCTTTTGGGCATGCAGTAATAGAAGGGTTCACTTGGGCAATTAGAGATGGAACTGGCTGGAGAAGGGAATGGAGGAACCTCCAGATGCATCGAGGTTCTAATTCACAGCAAGCCAACATGCTCCCTTTAAATCTGAGTAAAGGTGGTTTATTTAAGAGGATTTAGATGATCCAAAATGTCCAAATTAGGCAGTTGTATCCCTTAAACTAAATGGATCTGAACACTACTAAGCATTATTTATAGCTGCTTGTCTTTCCACCTGAATTCATTCTATGAAAGCATTTGCTGTGACCTTCAGCCACTGTCTTAACACCTCTCATTGCAGCTGGCAGAGCAATTTTTTTGGTTGCTATTGTGTAAGATAGACAAAGCACTAGCCTGGAGCACCTTCTGACCTTTAACTGCCATATTAATATCTATAATTGGAACTGAGAAGCCATTTAGGCCAAATATCATCCCAACAAAGCACTCTGAACAATCATGATCATCTCATTAAAGCCACAGACCAGATAATCCCCTGGAGAAAGGGGTAAGAGAAAGCATTCTGAAGATTAGTCCTATTAAGCTGGTTTTCCCAACTTTACCTTGGCAGTTCTAACAAAGACAACAATCCCAACTCCTGTTGTCTGAAAAATTGAATAAAGGACTGTATGAACTAAACGTCTGATTCAAGCGATTTCTAAGTTCATGCTTCAGAATGACAATGGTCAGTGTCTGCAATAAATTGGAGTATTCAGAATCATGAACCATTGAATCCAATTTTCAAACTTGTAACACCAAAATCTGTTACAGTAATGTTCACCTTGTTGCACTGACATTTTTGGTTTAAGAACTTTCACCTGGGATATGTAGCAAAACTACCTCCTACTCTGTAAGGACATGAAAGAAGCTAGGGAAAAAAAATATTTTTTTTTCAGAACTTTCTGAGCTGCCCAATGTTTGTCTGAGTCCTGTCCCTCCATCAATATGTCCTATGTTTGAGTACAGTAGCTTTATCTGTAACACACTGTCATAGCCACACCGGTGGCACTGCTTTGGCTACCTCATACGCATGAGTTATACCTGTGCCAGGTGAAAGTGCCTGCACTCTTAGAAGAAATAAAGATGGTCAGCTGCTTATCAGTAATTACAGACTATACTCACCCCACAGTGTTCCCTGCACTTAGACATTTTCTTTACATGTGTACATGGGTGAGAGAGTAAGATAGTACATTTTTTTTTTAAGTATAGTTTGTTCTGTACTGCAGATAGCTTTTATTTTTATTTTGGTTCTCCAGGTGCACTTTATCCAGGCTCCCTGTACTTCTCAGCTATACGGGACGGATGCTGGACAAAGACTGCCATGCTGAAACAACTTCAGGAAACCATCTAAGAGAGGCCATAGCACTGGAGGTTGAGTTCCCTACCTCAGCTCTCAGGGGTGCACAAGCTCATTGAGCAAGTGTACCTGCAGGCACAGCTCTCCACAGGTCTTAAGGTAACTAATTTGTGCCTCCATTTTTTCCATACACTTTTGGAAAGTGTTCAGTACAAAACATGATTTGTAGCTTGTGAGGTCTAATAGCCTACACAGCTTCAGGTACTTGCTGTTACAAAGACGTACAACTCCTCAAGAGGTCTGCAGTACTGCTGTCCTCAAGCCTACCTGCAGCAGTGCACTTGCCCTTCTTCTGCTCATATGCTGACATAAGAATGGGAGTCCAAGCAGACCGTCCAGCTTTTTACAGGGTTCTTTACTAGATCCAAAACCCATACTCATTTCCATTGAATGGACTATTAAGATATGGATTTTTTTTTTTTTTTGGTCTGGGAACTACCATTCACTTCTTAGAGCATGTTGTCATTCTGCAGATTTGACAGAAATATCAGGAAGAGATTAACATGCAGACCATTTACAACTACAGCTGCCTCAGATCCCATTGCATGATGTTCCCTTCAGCACTGCTGACACTTTTAAAGCTCCCTGGAATGTAAGAAGTGTAAGATTGGGTTCAAATAAAACAGGTCACCAGGGACATCGTACAGTTATCATCTTACACATCTACTACTCCCTGTTTTGGCGAGTCATCAAACAGACAGGGATATGCACTTGTCCTACCCAAAGGTTATTTCCTTGGTGTTTAAGCTTGGGGCACAGCAGCTCTGTTGCCTATAAAGATGAGATCCAAAAGAATGGGAACAGAAAGCAAGAAAATAGGTGGTAGCTGAGAAGGAGTAAGAGCAGGGATCAAGGCAGGCACAGGACCCATCAGAGGACTCAGAGCAGAAAGGTGGAATAAACATTAATACCAGAGCAGAAGCAGGAACTCAGTCAGGTATAGGGACTACCGTAGGCAGCCAGGTCAGGAGCAGGGAAGACTTGCTCAGGACAAAAGCTTTAGAGTCAGATATAAATGGCGGGGTGGCGGCAGGAAGGGGAAGAAATCAAACCAAAACCAAACTACAGCATAAGCCACTGCTAAGCTTTTAATAGCAGTGCCCTGCAGCCCACACTCTGGTTAAACACCCTCAGGAGTTTCCACCAGTTCATCTCTCAGTATCTGTCCAGTGTGATTGCCTTAGTAACCATCCCGCTGAGAGTTCAATTGCAGTACATCTCCTGTGAGCCTTAACTTTAGAGAAATCTGGTGCCTTTACACTTCTAGAGAAAAAAGAAAAGAAAAAAAACCCAAAACATGTTTCTGCATGTCCTTGCAAGCATATTATACTAAGATTTAAACTGACCTCAAACACTTTGGAGTTCCTGTGTTTAGTTATCACATGTAGGGCTTTTCCAGTAAACTTGGGCGTCTTGTGCTGGCTTCATCATAGATTCATCTTTAGCAGCACTGTAATTTTCAGGAATTCTGTATGTTGTAAAATAATAATAGAATAGAATAGAATAGAATAGAATAGAATAGAATAGAATAGAATAGAATAGAATAGAATAGAATAGAATAGAATAGAATTTCTATCTCTTAATGACAGTGTGATCGATTCAGCTAAAGGAGGTGCTACAAGATGCCATGGTTATTTTAAAGCATAGATCACCAAATTACAAGCAAAGTCCAAGGTTACTGCAAGTTCAAGGTTGAATAGGCAATGAAATTCAAATGAATCCTGAAGCTGCTGGGAGCCTGGCAGCATGTAAGCCCTATTTCAGCAGTGCAGAACTACCTCATTAGATGGGTTTGGGCTGGAGCCTGAGAGCTGGCTAACAGGATTGTAGTGAGAGAGGAACATCTCAAAATCGACTAAGAGCAATGCAGACAAGACTCAGAGTAATTGGGTCCTTAAGACTCAGAGTAATTGGGTCCTTCCAGAGCATTTGGATTGTTTTCATGTCTGAGGCTAGCTGCACAGTTGCACCCACACTGAATTTTCAGTCAGAGGAAACCCTTTTACCGTCATCAGAGTTAAACACCTCTCATTAGGTCTACCTCATTGCTACTGAGGTCAGCAGGACAGGAGTGAAAGCATTCATTCTGACTAGCAACACAAAAACTTGCATGGTGTGAAATGTGTTCACATGATTCGTGTCAATATGAAACAATGAGGCCATATAATGGGACTTCGCCCTCTTTGTGAGGGTGGCCTTTGATTATTTTGATTGTCCTTGTATAATCATGAGTAGTGGAATAGTATGTATATAGTTCATGTCCTGTTGCCAATTTAATGTTAATTACACAGTGTTAAGTGTGAAAAGCTTGGGTGGAGGGTCTGGAAAGTTACTGGAAAGTTAATTACACACTGTTACTGGAACTTATTTGCATAGACCTGCCTGTTATTATGAATATGCAACACAGAGGGGCAAACTGCCGAGGCACCACCAGAAAGTCCTAGAAGGTGAAGAGAGCATGCGCTGGAGGTCATTTGCATAGGCCCACCTCTTCATGAATATGTACGGGCATAAGGGATAAAAACTGGAAACAGGAAATGTAGCGTGCACATGTCTTGGTAGAGCAGAGGCTCCGCCGCACATGCCCAGTGCTGTTTGCTTGCCTTTTATTCACTCAATAAATTGGAAATTTTATTTGAAATCCCATTTGGGACTAAATCATTTATCACATACGGTGATCAGCAAGGACTGATTCAGCTCCTAGATCTATGATGAATCTCAAAGAAAAATCAGCTAACAGGTAGAAGTTTCTATGGGATGATGCATCGTTGTCTTTCTCTCAGGATTCTAACAACTCTGTACGCAGCTGTTCTCTTAACTAGAGGTTTCAACAATTTTGATGTTTACATTGGCACAAGTCAACTTTGGGATCTTCATTTCCACAAGTGTTTATGAAATGCGAATTTTATCTCTACCAACCTTCAGTCTAGGAAATACACTTCATAACTGGATATAGAGTTTTAAAATAAAGTATACTCATAAAACCCAGTTTTCATGCTAGACGTTTTCCCTGATACAAGCCTGAGACTTGATCTTGCTGTCCCTAGACTAAAATCCCCTGGATGATCAGTGTACATAATTGCTATGGCTGTGTTTTAGACAGCAATCAGAACAGTCTGCAGTCAATCAAGCAATTTCTCTCTCTTTACATTTTTATTAATATAAATTGAGAAATGAGTCAACAATAAATTAAAGTATGAGAAAAAACGATTAATTTACCATTTGCTCTACACACTCTAGTTTCTAAAGTCAATAGATTTACACCAGACATGAAATTGGGCCACCTTGCATTTCAGAAATCACTTTGGTGAATAGAGAAGGCATGAAATGTGTTTAATTCCTTTCTTTTTTCAGACATGTTGGTGGGACTTTCCTTTTTAACATAAATGTAGGTAACTTATGCACCTAATTAAACTCTTCTTTCATGGTGCAAAAATTTATCCCTAAAGCAAAATACACTTAATGCTGACAGAACTGAACTTGGTTTTTTTCCCCCCTTCTTATTTATATCTTCTGAATGTGTGATAAAAAAATCCCAAACCAAAGAACATACTAAATTTCATTTTTGTGATATTTAATATTGGTGGGGTGGTATCCCTTTAAACACCATTAAGTAATAGATCAGAAAAAATAAAAACGTTTTCCATCCTCCTCAAGCTTTTAACCTTTAGGGCCTCTTTGGGCGCCAAATGATTCACATGCCAAACTCACAATTATGCATTCACTACGCAGAAAAGATAGCCAGGCGTTTACACAGAGAAACTATGCAATACATTCAAGTTACATTAAGGTCCTTAGCTTTCCTGTTCACTAATTTTGAACCACACAGTATGGAACCACAGAATCGTTTAGGTTGGAAAAGACTCTAAAGATCACGAGTCCAACCATTAACCTAGCACTTGCAAGTCCCTAAGCACCACATTTACACATCTTTTAAATACCTCCAGGGATGGTGACTCAACCTTTTCCCTGGGCAGCGTGTTACAAAGCTTGATAACCCTTTTGGTGAAGAAGTTTTTCCTGATATCCAATCTAAACCTACCCCGGCACAACTTGAGGCCATTGCCTCTCATCTTGTCACTTGTTACTTAGAAGAAGAGACAAACACCCACCTCACTACAACCTCCTTTCAGGTAGTTGTAGAGAGTGATAAGGTCTCCCCTGAGCTTCCTTTTCTTCAGGTTAAACAACCCCAGTTCCCTCAGATGCTCCTCATAAGACTTGTATAAAATGTTATGTATGCACATGCCTGGTAATTTAAAAACTTGTGGATCTTATGCATTTCCCTTCCCATAAGTCCCACAGACACTCAGAGCCTTTCCCAAGCTCAGCAATCATACCATCTTCCCCAAAGGCATGCTCATCAGCAGACTAAGCTTCCAAAGCATCAGTAATGTGGCTGCCCTATACATTCAGGCTGGAAAGGAAGGAGAAGATTGATAAGTAACCAACAAGTACAAAACAACACAGGATTAGTAGCCAGCTCTCCACCAAGGTAGAGGTTAGGATGTACTCTGCCTTGCGATGTAAAGAGGATTATTTTTTCCCATTTTTAAAGGAGGAGGTGATAAGAAGCCTTACTGGAAATAAAAATGGTCTGCTGCATGGAAAGCTTAAACAAGGTGGGAGGAGTGGGGGTGATCAGCAATGGCCAGCTGAAGTCCCATTTTTGACTAACAGAGCAAGTTAAAAATTTCCTCCAGTACTGCTTATGTCAATGAGAGCTCTACCTTTAACTACTGTTCTATCTGTTCTATCCAGCAGTTACTATTTTGCAATTAATAAACTTCAAGGAAGTATGGATCCTTATTATCCTGAGTAAAGAGAGATTATAACCCAATTGTGTATTATTTTCTCTGCTATTCTTTCCATACAGCTTTAGACAAGGTGACAGTTTCTACAGCCCTAAGAAGTGGCAAGGAGTCAAACACTATGGCTTTGTAAAATCTAAAGGCAAGTTTTGGTGTTAACCTTTACTGAAATGGACAGTTTTAACTCATGCTGAAATAGATATTTTTATGTCATTGTTCTCATCCTTCTGTCTGTGTAATGAATGCGATGCATCTGCCCGTGTTTGAGCTGTGTAACTGCAGTTGTAACTGCAAGAAATTGACAAAGAAATCGAAAACCACCCAGATAACACCTCTTACAAGTACTTCGATATGCAACAGCTAGAAAAATTAAGCTAATCAAACTTTCCTTAATTTTCATATTTGGGTGATCAGCCTAATCAATCTATACAATCCAAAAATAATTGCTATACTCCCGGTTTGGGCTCAGCAAATGGAAATTGACTGAATTAATTTGGATTTTGAATAGGATTTCTAAAGCAAGTACTCCAGGTTTTTCTTACGGTGCTGTGATAAATACATCCATCTCATAGTCCAAACTCCGCAGTCATTTGATCAATGGCTCTTTGTTTTTATTAATGGTCTTTGATCTTCTGTTTAAAACTTTGCTCAGTTGTTAACTTACTACATAATATGCACTGTGATTAAAAAAAACAGAAAAAAATAAAAGCAGAAAAAAAGGAGAGAAAAGGCAAAAAAGAAAAAGAAGAAAAATTTTTAAAAAGGAAAGAGGAAAGAAAAAATAACTACTACTGCTTTAGGGTGATAATATGACTATTATAAAAAAAAGAACTCACTCTGACTTCCAAGTATACAGTTGACTGCTTGTGAGACTGCTCAGTTACATTTACCTTGACCATGATAAGGGCATTTTCTGAATGATGACTTCTGAAATGACTGGGGCAGGAGAGTTGCCTAGTTTTGACAGCACCAGTATCTTCACAGAACAGAACTGTTTTCAGTGAATCTGTTTTTTCCTCAGTACTTTACCTTTTACCTATTTACTCAGCTGTCCACAAAGAAATAAAAAAAAAAAAAAAACAGAAAAAACATACATGTTTTATCCATCCTGTTGATTGTTTTCTGAATATTTAAAACACCCCTGTTTGGGTTATGAATTTTTATTTTCCCTTAAAAATCTTTAGAGATCTTCAGATAGGAGTTGCTGTAGGAATCAAAAAACCCCGCTATTTACCATTAAGCTATTTATTGTGGGAGAGAACTAGCACAATTTTAGTAACCCTATGAAGGAATGGAAAAAAGTATGAATCAGGAATCAACGGAAATAAAACAACGGAAAAAAGACTTAAAAACCTTTTCAATTGTGTATCGGGTGAAAGTTCATATTTACTATCCCAGTACCACATCTAGTAATACATCTCTGATATTTTGTTGTATAGTTCAAGTATGTTGGCAAAATTTTCTTGCACGGCATGCCTTGCCGTTATGTCCTGGGTTAAGCTGAGACAGTTAACTTTCTTCATAATAGCTAGCAAAAGGCTGTGTTTTGGATTTGTGCTCAGAAGAAAGCTGATAAGAAGCGATGTTTGTGCCACTGCCAAGGAGGGCAGACCAGGGAGGCTGAGAGGGAGCACAGCCCCAGTAGCTAGCCCAGGATTTGATCTTGGGTTCGGGATTGAAACCCAAAGTGGCCAATAATCTATTCCATAACATACATGTCATGCCCAGTATATAGGTGAGGACCCTCCAGAAGACCGGCCCTTTTTGGTTCCAGATCTCTTTTGCTCCAGGTCATCTCATTCCAGGTGGTCGCTCTTCCAAGTCCTTCCCCCCCCCACTCCAGTCAGCTCTCAGTCTGGGACGCTCAGACTGTTCTCTCCGTTCCATGAGTGCGGTTTCAGGACTCTCCCTGCTCTGGGATCGTTAGCCAGGAACAGGCTGAGCCTTGGTCATTGGGGGCTCATTTTTCCCTTTACCCCTTTAATTCACTCCCCTATCCTTGGGTAGGGGGGGGTAATTGTGTGAGCGGGTGTGTGGTTTGGCCCCCCGCAAAGGGCTAACCCATCACATTCTTTTTTGGCGCCCAGCGTGGGGCCGAGCGGTTGAGATAACGACAGACTTGAACAGGGTGTATTAAAGCATACTTCCAATAAGCATTCATTATGTTTGAGCTTCCTAAGATGTTATTGCTGAGGAAACTTCGTTTTTTTTATGAGTTCTGGGATTTGGCTTTAGAGCTCTATAAGGTAGTACCTTATTCATCGTATATGCTTCTGTTGTTTGCTGGTGGGGTTATCATCTGTAGGTGTTGGATCAAGAACATCATGTTGCTGATTAAGGGGACTGTTCTGTTGTGCTGTTGTTTGATGGCCTGTTCTGCAGTGAAAAAGTTGGCAGAGTTCATCTTTGTTTTTACAACGGCTGGCACCAAGCTAAGTGAAGCTGTGGCATCATCCCTGGACTCTGGGTACCCCTTGCTGACAGCGTCATCCCTGGGCTCTGGGTACCCCTTGCTGAACATTTTTGCCAACTACACCAGTAACATAACTATGGAGGCGATGCTTCCCTTCACTGTTCTCTTCTCCTCCAGAGCATTTGCAAAAGCTTCTGAGGACTTTGAGTATCGTTGGGATTTTCAAGACAGTTTGATCCTGTTGCTACACCTCCTGAATGTATGTCAGTTTATACATAACATTCACAATTAGTCCATTATCTCCGCATTTACTAGGGTTAAGCAACTAAGTGGAAAAACAGCTGCCACCACCACTGCTGCCACGGATGTTATGGTGACGCCAAGCACAGCAACCATTGACTGTTGCTACTCAAACTCCACCGAAAAGCACCTCATGGTTCATGCCATTATCAGTTGCCTCCATACAGAAGAAGAAAACACAAAAGTCAACAATTACTCACTCATTTAGCATGGATTGAGCTATTAAGGTGACTTTAGTCACGATAAAGAATTTTACTTTTTTGGGGGGGAGGGGTGGCACAGGAAATAAAGAACAGAAAAAAAATTATCAGTTCTCACTTTTCCCTTCACTTTTTCTTGTTTAACTATGCTGCTGCTCGGATCAGGTTTCTCAACAGGTTCTTTTGCAGGTGGCACATTTTCTCCACTCACAATCTTTTGGTCAGTTTATGGGTGAAGTTTAATCTTTTTTGTGGGGTTGTTAAGAAAAGCAGGTTTATCCTTTTCTAGAGTTCTCCCTCCTTTTTCATCATCAGGCTCAGTCTTCCCCTTTGGCGATGTTTTTGATTCATTAGTTTCTCCTTTAGAGGCCTTTATGGAAGTGGCTTCATGTTCTTCATCAACCTTTTCACCTACTTTTCTTTTTTTTTTTTCAGGTTTTGCATCAGTAGGTTTGCTTTTTTCACCAGGTGGCCCAAACCTATCTGGAGAAAAGCTCTCTCTGTATACTGGAAGTTGAGGTTGAGTGCCAACAGCATAGCCCTTGTAAAAGTTTTCATACCATTCTCTGTAGTCCCTTTTCCATTCTCTGGATCTTTCCTTTTCAAATGGATCTTTGAAAGATCAACAGATCTGCCATAGTAAGCTTTCATATAATATGGTGGATCTTATAGAATCATAGAATGGGCCTGGAAGGGACCTTAAAGATCATCGGGTTCCAACCCCCCTGCCATGGGCAGGGACACCTCCCACTAGCCCAGGTTGCCCAAAGCCTCATCCAGCCTGGCCTTGAACCCCTCCAGAGACGGGGCATCCACAGCTTCGCTAGGCAACCTGGGCCACTGCCTCACCACCCTCACAGGAAAACATTTCTTCCTTATATCTCACCTAAATCTGCCCCGCTTATACCTGTTACCCCTCGTCTGCTCACTGCACCCCCTGATGCAGAGTGCCTCCCCATCTCTTCAGGCACTGGAAGGCTGCTATGAGGTCTCCTCGGAGCCTTCTCTTCTCCAGGCTGAACAACCCCAACTCTCTCAGCCTGTCCCCATAGGGGAGGTGCTCCAGCCCTCTGATTAATTTCGTGGCTCTCCTCTGGACTCTCTCCAACAGGTCCAGGTCTTTTTTATGTTGGGGGCCCCACATCTGAACACAGTACTCCAGGTACTGGAACAGAGTAGAGGGGGAGAATCACCTCCTTTGACCTGCTGCTAATGCTTCTTTTGATGCCCCCAGGACACTGTTGGTTTCTGGGCTGCAAGCGCACACTGCCGGCTCATGTTCAGTTTCTCATCCACCAACACCCCCAAGTCCTTCTCCTCAGAGCTGCTCTCTATCCATTCTCCGCCCAGCCTGTATTTGTGCTTGGGATTGTCTTGACCCACGTGCAGGACCTTGCACTTGGCCTTGTTAAATTTCACGAGGTTTGCATTCTCTGTATCTGTTAAAATACTCCCTTTCTCCTTCTCCTTGAGGAATAGTCCACTTAGTGGGAGACTGGCCTCTAAATACTGGAGACCCTGACCGTGAATGGTGTCTTCTGTATAGCGGTGACCTTAACCTTGAATGATGATAACCATGTTACCTTGACCAAGAATGATAGTTACAACTCTTCCCTTTGGCTCTTCTTGGATATAGTGGTAATGGCGAGTAGGAACAAGAATGGGAACGACTAAATGATCGAGAGTAGTAGCGAGAGCCAGAATAACCTGATCTTGACTTGGAATAGGTATACAAACTTCTAGAATAAAATGAAGACCTAGAGGGAGACTTGGACCTTAAAAAAAAGCACAACACACAAAAATGAAGTTAATTCAAAACAGTCACTCTCCCCACTTCTTTTCCTCCCAATTTTTTTTTCCCCCTCTCCATATACTTATGTCAAAGCTTCTTTCAGCTGCTGGGATAATGCTACTGCAAACTGAAGAGCTTCATAACATGTAAAAGTTTCTGCTTACAAGACAGAACAGCTGCTGCGTTATTAGTGTAAAAACATACAGGAAGGGTAAGCCGATTTCCACTCACTGCTAGCACATGAACTACCATAGCTATTGATTGATGTGAGGTGGTGTATACTGGCCTCTACTGGTATGTGAATACGCACATTATTCATTACTCCGCAACTACATCCAGTGCACATGATTTTTGTTGCAGTAAGATGCAAGAAAAGCAAGTCTTAATGGCTACAGAGCAGTGTCAAACATCAAGAAAACATGAGTCAGCCTGAAGAGAGTAAAGCTCAATTTTAAAAGGCCAGCTTAGTCTGCTTAACTTCACTACTTATTTGGCAATTTGTACAGGATGCAAAACACTGGTACTGCAATCTCACATACAAGACTATTTAACACACACGTCTAGCCAGATGGCCTTGCAAAATCTTGCACATTCCTCTGGCTCTAAACAAGTAAAATGACCGCATTTCAAGAAAAATCCTATCTAAAAGCTCCTAAACTCAGCCCCTAGTAATATGACTCAATGCCATTACTCTAGGAAAGATATGGACAGCATTACTAATAGAGAACTATTCAGACTCCTGCTCAAGTGATTTATTTGGAACAGAAAAACATCAGCTACCCTGAGTTTTTCTTCACAAGTTTTTCTTTTATTATTTTTTAAGGAATCATTTCACATTATTCCACCTATACTGCACAAATATTAACTCATATTCTCTCAAACTTCTTTTAACTTCTTCCACATATGCTTCTTACGTTGTTGACATAGGATGATGTAGTTGGCCTAGTCTTGTCCCTGAATTGTTATTTTCTTGCTTACTGAATCTAGGATTTTAGATAATCTGTGGGATGGATTCTGGCTTTTGTCTAGACAGTGCAGATTTTTCATGTATTTCCATGTGACTTCACTGGGTTGCAAACTTAGACTCTCATGTTTGTAAATACTTCAAATTCACAGTGTTTCAGTGTTTATTATCCAAATCTGTATGCATCACCGACTATAACGTGGATTAATGAGGATGACTCTGATTTATCATCATACTGATGATAGAAATACTGTAGAAAAAAGTAAGGTGCTGAAAACATATGATAATTTTACCTCTAATTGTGCTTTTACACTTTTCTTGAAAATAGTATTTCCTCAGTACTAAAGAGAAATTAATGCACTCAAGAAGGTTTGGCTTAACTAAATGGTTACTCTAGGAATTGCCAGAAATCAAAGGGCTCTTGGACAAAGAAGGTTCCCCCTTCAGGGTGAACCTCTACTGAGAGACCGATAAGGGAACCAAACGAGAAATACTTTTGAGAAAACTCTTGCATAAGGCACTCTTCCAACCAAAGTGTCCTCATGCAAAGTACTAACAAAAACCAGAACTTCAACAATTATCTGCAACTGTGACTAATGATATAGAAATCTCTAGTGGAGAAGCTCAAGAAAAAAAATTTCAATTTCAGCATTTTGGTGTCTTTTACCTTCTTGTTGATCTACAGATTTACTTACCGAAAAGGCCCACCTGCCTTTCCAGCATGGAGAGTTAGGGACACTGCTGGAGGGAGATCAGAGACAACGACCGAAGATGGATTTACTGGCAGCCCAGCTGCCACAGATGACAGGCCAGGGGCCAATGACGACAAAACAGCAGCAGAATGAGAAGCCAAAGAAGCCAATGGAATTGTTAGTGGATCCTGCTGTCTGGAAATTGTTGGCCGGAGCAGAAGCTGCAGGTTGTGTGTTATTGTTGGTCTCATGAGGGATGGTGGAGGTGGTGGTGGTGGCAGCTGCTGCTGCTGAACCTGCATACTGTAGCCAGTTTCATTTTTGAAGTTGTTCACAGACTAGAGAGAGGCAGAAAAACATTTACAAAAAGGTACTTTGAAACTTCAAGAGATAAACGAAAAAAAGCCTCTGCAGAGTAAAATTACTTGTGTATTCCTGGAAATGTAACCAATCCTAAAATAAATCAATGTACAGATATATCAACACATTGCATTAGGCACTGATGTTAATGACTAGTATCTCAGAGTATCTGTATTTAAAGTACTTCAGTGTTAACACCAAATTCGAATATGAGGCGATCATGTTAAACAAAAGCATGACCTGAATTTGTCAGATTGTCTTTATCTAAAGAGTTGTAAGCTTCTGTAAGAACAGATAATGTATTTGAGAAGTACAATTAGGCTTATTCAATTTATCCTTGCTTAAGGAGACGTCAATTAATATTTTCTTCCCTTTCAGCTTTTTACAAATAGGCTTTTCTTATAAACAGTTTACGTAAAAGTCATCATGTTACCTGGTGTAGGAACATGTTGGCAATTAAAGCATCGGGAGAAACATCTGTTTGATGACATGTTGGGCATGAGTGTTCCTCAGATTCCAGTAATGCTGTTCTAACAACTGTGAATAATTAGAACCATCAAATTAGTTTATAGTCAAAATACAAAAATTTTGGGGTTCTAATCAATTATAAAAGCATGTACATGATTCATGGGTGAATATGGTCTTGAATGGTGAGCATGAAGCTATAAATGTTCAACAGTATTGAAACACTAGGGCCAGAGCAGTGAGGCCCTGAACCACAGTTCACCTCTAGATGAACCACCCCAGCAGTGCGGCGCCTACAAAGCGATTACCGTGGCACTGCGGCACCCGCCGGGTCAATGACCCCAGCCGTGCGACCACCCCCGGCAGTGTGGCACACAGCGGGTCGATAGCCCGGCGGTGTGACCACCCCAGCAGTGTGGCACCAAGCGGGCGACCACCCTGGCAGTGCAGCACATGGTGGATCGATGACCCCAGCACTGTGACCACCCTGGAAATGCGGCACACAGCGGGTCAATGACCCCAGCGGTGCGACCAGCCTGGCACTGTGGAACCTAGCAGGTCAATAACCCCGGCATTGCTACCAGCCCGGCAGTGCTTATCCAGGCGTGTCAATGACCCTGGCAGTGCGGAACCCAGTGGGTCGAGGACCCTGGCGGTGCGAGGACCCTGGCGGTGCGGAACCCAGCTGGTCAATGACCCCAGTGGTGTGACCACCCCGGCACTGCGGCACACGGCAGGTTGGTGACCCGGGCGGTGGAATAGCCCCAACAGTTCGGCACCCGGCGGGTCGACTGCCCCCGCAGTGTGGCATATGGCAGGTCGTTGACCCTGGCGGTGAAACCATCCCAGCAGTATGGCACCTGGTGGGTCCATGACCCTGGCAGTGCGACCACCTTTCAGTGCGGCACCCGGCGGTGCAAGCACCCTGGCAGTGTGACACCTGGCAGGTCGATGACCCCAGCACTCTAACCACCCCGGCAGCGCAGCATCCAGTGCGCGATGACCATGGTGGTGCAACAACCCTGGCAGTGCGGCACACGGTGCGCCAATGACCCCAGCTGTGCAACCAACCCGGTAGCGTGGCACAGGGTCGGTCAAGACCCTGGCGGTGTGACCAAATCTGCAGTGTGTCACCCAGAAGCCTATGACCATGGCGGTGCACCCACCCAGGGAGTGTGGAACCCAGCGGGCGATGACCCTGACGCGGCAGCAGCTGCAGGGTCAATGACCCCAGCCGTGTGACCGCTATGGCACCGCGGCACACTGCAGGTCAATGATCCGGGGAGTGCAACCACCCCAACAGTTCGGCACCCAGTGAGTGACCACCCCAGAAGTGTGGCATCAGGCGGGTCGATGACCCAGGTGGTGCGAGCACCCCGCTAGTGCATCACCCCGCGGGCGATGACCACGGTAGTGCAACCACCCTGGCAGTGCAACACCTACCGGGCGATGACTGCAGCATTGCGGCACCCAGCGGGTCGATGACCCCGGCAGGGTGACCACCCCAGCAGTGCCGCACCCAGCGGGTTGATAACCCCAGATGTGCGACCACCCCGGCAGTGCGGCACACAGTAGGTTGTTGACTCCGGTGGTGCAACCACCCCAGCAGTGCAGCACATGGCGGGTCAAATACCCCAGCAGTGTGACCACCCCGGCACTGCGGCACACAGCAGATCGATGACCCAGGTGGTGTGATTGCCCCAGCAGTTTGGCACCCAGCGGGTTGACTGCCCTGGCAGTGTGGCACCGGAAGAGTCGATGACTCTGGCGGCGTGACCACCCTGGCAGTGCGGCACCCAGTGGGTGATGATGCCGCTGGTGTAACTGCCCTGCAGTGCAGTGCTTGGCGGGTCGATGACCCCAGCACTGCAACCAACCCGGCAGTGTGGTACCAGGTGGGTAAATGACCCCAGAGCTGCGGCACCCACCGGGTCGATGACCCCAGCTGTGCGACCACCCTGTCAGAGTGTCACACAGCGGGTCGATGACCTCAACGTTGTGACTACCTTGGCACTGAAGCACCCCACGGGCAATGACCACGGCAGTGTGACTACCTCGGCAGTGTGGAACCCAGCGGGCAATGACCCCGGCACGGCAGCACCCGGCGGGTCAATGACCCCAGCCGTGCAACCACCCCAGAAGTGCGGCATATGGCGGGTCGTTGACATGGCAGTGTGACCATCCTGGCAGTGCAACCACCTGGCAGTGTGGCACAGGCAGGTTGATGACTCCAGCAGCCCAACCACCTTGCAAGTGTGGCACACGGTGGGTGATGACCCTGGTGGTGCGACCGCCCAGCAGAGCAGCACCTGGCAGGTTGATGACCCTAGCGTTGCGACCACCCTGGCAGTGCGGCACGTGGCAGGCATATGACCCTGGCGGTCTGCCCAACCTGGCACTGCAGCACATGGCAGGCTGATGACCCCGGAGGTGTGACCCCCCAGCAGTGCGGACCATGACAGGCGATGACCATGGCAGTGCGACCACCCTGGCACTGCGGAACCTAGCGGGTCGATAACCCTGGCATTGCTACCAGCCCGGCAGTGCTTATTTGGGTGGGTCAATGACCCCAGCAGTGCGGAACCCAGCGGGTCAAGGACCCTGGTGGTGCGACCACCCTGGCAGTGCAGAACCCGGCTGGTCAACGACCCCAGAGGTGTGGCACCCAGCAGGTCGATGACCCCAGCGCTGCAACCACCCCAGCACCGTGGCACCAGCATGTCGATGACCCAGACGGTTCAACCACCCCGGCAGCGAAGAATCCTGCTGGTCGATGACCCCAGCAGTGTGTTACCCAGCGGATCAATGACCCCAGCGGTGCAACACCCGTCAGGTCGATGAACCTGGCAGGTTGAAGACTTGACTAATATGTCCAGCTATACAGCATCCTTCACTGCATCAAGTGTAGACGTCAACTAGCTCATGATGTAAAATCCTCGAAAAAATAATGTACAATGCTGAACACACTGGTGACAAGCTGAGGCTCTGAAAAGCATGCTGGTTCTACATTTTAGTTCTCAATCCTCTTTCCTCCTGCAAATGCCTCACAAAACTTTCAGAGTTTTCAGTACAAGGATGTGAAGGAAGAATAACTCCTGACATTATCAGGTGTGGCACTATAACAGTGAGCCACTTTCAGAGCCCCCAGATAACACTACAGCCTCCAGGACATTGGTCCCTCTCTTTAGAAGAAGGCCACAGAAAAATCTCTAGCTGCTGGTTTCTGGCAAGGAATCAACTTTATCACATCTAAAAGGAAAACGACTGAATACAAGAAAGTACCCCAGACAGCCCAGAATCAAACCTTATTGTTGCAGAAGATCAAAATAAAACACCCACATACCTACTGATGCACTTATAATGGGTTCTGCAGCCATGAACTCCTCTGATCAGGTGAAAAACAGCGTTAACGCCTGCGAGGTTGTTGAACTGGCAGGAGACAGGTTTCACTCCCGCTCCTGAGTCTCTTGACAGTGAAATGATGTGTAGTTCTCCTTTATAAAAGAATACCTGGCACACAGGAACATTCTCATCAGACAAGATGAGAACAGTCACACACTAAGCAACACAAAACTTCATTTCATGTATCAATGTATTTGTTTAAACACAGAAAATACTTAAGGACAAATAGAAAAAATAATACAGGAAACAGCTGGGGTTTGGGGTTTTTTGTTTTGTTTTTATTTTTGTTTTTTAAAATGGGAGATAAAGTAAATACAGATGTCAGAAATCATCATCCAACCAGTATATAAAACCCCCTATTTTAACTGCAATAGGTTTGGTCAAATATATCTTGTTTCCTTAATAACAGTAATATCAACAGTTTCTTTTCAACTAGATTTGCTTCAGAAGAATCAGACAGCATAACCTAACTGCTGAAGAACAGGAAAGGGACTGAAAAGCACTATTTCAGGTGCTACATGTGACCTCTGTTGGTTCCTGATCCTAAGGAAAGAACTGAATTAACATTATCCTCTCCCTCACTCCGTCTTTTCCTTCCAACAGAAGGAAAATATGGCCCTGAGAGTCCAGATACAGGTTTGCCATTAATTTTTGTATTGTGTTCCGCCCCTTTTTAAGAGTCTTGTGGTGGGGAAAAAAACAATCGAACAAATCTTTGCTAATGAAAAAATAAGTTCTTTCAGTTTAAATACATCACCAAGAAACTCAGTGACACAACTACCAGCAATCACCCACAGCAAGGTGATCTGGCTGCAGACTACGGGCGAAGGAGTCCGCTCCTTAATTCACCTCTGTCAGACTCAGTCCGTCTCCTTGTAAAGTCAACAATGTTCCAGTCTTGAGCATTTCCCATTCTGAGGGCAGCAAAGCCCCACACCTCAGCACTCAAGCATATGGTAGGAAAAAATCCAAGTGACTAAAGCAGAGCTAGAAAGCTCAGGTGGAGCCAAGAGTTCTCCTGAGGAGAGCAAAATGGTATGTTTGTATCACACTGCCAAATACATTCCACAGTTCTCACGTTATCCAAGCCTTCCTTGCACTCCAGTAACTTAGAAAATGGAAAGCTGGCCAAACTTACTGATTTTACAGATCATTCAATAGCACGACAGCTTCACTGCGTTCACGTTTGCCACCATGAGTAGCAAGTCTAAAAAGTTTACTCAGCTCTGCATTATGGAACAACTCCTAATGATTTATGTGCAAGAGTCAAATCTAGCTGAACAAAACAGACCCACAGCCTAGAAGACAGCTCTGTAGTCTCCATATGAATGTTTTGCCATTGGTATAACAACATACTACTAGCAGAACTTTCTTTTTCTTCTTTCCATCAATAAATCAATTCTAGAAGAACCACTTGATGTCTGTAGCAATTTCCAGACAGATATCCCTATAGCAGTTTCTCAGCATACGCTCACTCTGTATAGCACTCTGCAAGAGCACACAGATTGGAACCAAGTATCAGAAGTTTCCAGGGATTGAGTCCTTATTCAATGCCCATAGCAATCATAAAGCAGCTTACTAAAACCAGGATGAAAACAGTCCTTGCTGTTAATTAAACCCATGCTGTTAATTAAAACAACTCTTGAGCACTGACCAGAAGTTTCTTCACTAGTAAGGGGCAGAGAGCACTCTGGGTTTTCAGTGGCAGTTGGACCACTTGGCTACATAGAAGTGCAAGAGAAAATCCAAACTGTCAAGGAAAAGGCCATTGTGATCCACCTACCAATGGGTACAGAGGTTTTACTCACCCTGTTGTCACTGTACTCAGGATTCAGCCACTTGGGGACAAAACCAGCCACTTCTATCAAGAGAAACTCCCCATCATTGTCATCAATCCTGGCCAAGGAGAAATCGGTTCCTCACCAGGGAGTCTTGCACAGCACAATAATCATGCTTGTTTCTAGACCCAATTCCTATGGGCAGGTTCCACCCCTGTGTTTTTTTTCATGTGAAGACACGGCCTCCCCTCAGTGCCTGTCAGGAAAGGCGCTGCCCCCTCGCTCCTCCACCTGTTCCCTGTCTGCCAGCCCTGGTAACTCCCAGGTGATCTCCCAGATGAGGCACCGCTCTTCCTCCACATTCTCCCCAGACAGCACGGTGACGCTGATGTGCTCTGGGGTCTTGCCGGGCCGGGGGCAGAGAGAGGAGAGCCGGGCTCTTCCTCACCCACCTGCGCTTCCCACCCAGCCGCTCCCCTCACACACTCACCCCAGCTGTTGTGACATCTGGTGGGTCAACCACCCTGGCAGGCTGACCACCCCAGCAGTGCCACCACCTTGGCGGTGCAACGCCTCTCGACACCCTTGCTCACAGCAAGGATTTCAAGGCACCTAAACTAGTAGAAAACTAACTCCATGAAAGCAGGTGAGCAGTATTTTTGCTGGATTTAGCTGGTTGAGCCATGCCACCACAGGATCACATGAGCAGAGCCTGGGGGAGGCAGGAGTGCCCTGCTTGGTGTCAGAGAACTGTCAGAAGGGCTTGGCTGCATCATCACACTGTACCCCATAGCACTGAAGAATCCGCCATGCTCAGTGCTGGGCCGTGCTCCACATCTGAGAAAATTCTTCCATTGCTTGCTCCTGACCATCAGGCAAACTTGGTGGGACTGATTCAGCCTCCAGCTATCTGACTTTCTAAAGAGTTTAGTAACTCTGCTTTCTCATCTCTGCAAATTGTGTGGCATGGGCCTGACAGGTCAGCTCTGCATCCACTGAGCCATTTGGTAACTCAGCAATTTCTTACCTTAAATCATAATACAAAAATTACAGACACACACTGTCACAGTTAGGCATGATGAAGCACCTACAAATTGACCCAGAGCATGTGTTATTTTTTTACGATTATATTGACTCTGGTACCAGAAACATAGGACAGGGATAAACAGGTACTGAATTTACATTAATTTATGCCTATTTTCTATTGAGACTGACATGGGTTTCCATTTCCAGCACTATCATTAAAAT